>JAVJGH010000091.1:2319445-2341511 GCA_035590175.1 Aviceda leuphotes
TGTCGCTCCTGTCAGCAGAACAGCTCCCAGACCATCCCAGTTCCCAGGGCAATCTGCAGTTTGTGGCTGGCTCTTCAACCCTACGGATCAGATTTAAGAGCCAGAAACAAGCTGTAGTAGAGAACGGGAGATGGTGATAGAGATTAATGGAGGAATTAACCCTTTCTCTCTCCACAAATCTGCCCCAAAGGGGAGGCTTTTCACAGGATGTGCCTTGATGCAGGTATGTATTTCTGACTCCTGACATGAAAGATGTTCACAGTTGTTAGCCAGGGGCAACTGTGCTCCTAATTTAGGCACTACAGATAGGTACATTAATACTAGCGGGATTACTCCAAGCCTGAAGTCATTCACAGACTAAGTACTAGGCAATGTTGGCATTTTAATGTGTGGAAAATTGCAGGTTTCACCTCATTTTAAGTTTTTCTGTGCTCACAGCAGTGAATAATAAGGGAAAAGTCAAAGCACATTATTCCAAGGGGTAAGGATTCAGCCTCAGAAAGAAAAAGCAGTTCTCGGAGCTGTCTGGTTGCATTTGAGGGACTGTAATCTGTACTCCTCTCTTAACGAGCAGCACGCTTCTCTTCAGGCTCTAGCCTATTCTGGTACGACAAAGAGCCATGATTTTACACTTCCCCACCATCATCTCTTATCACATATTTCTTGGTGAAGGAAGACTGCCAGCGTGGTGCATTTGCTGTAATGCCGTCTTACCTTTGCTCTGCCCAGATAAGAGGATGCGTCCTTTCTCTACAGCACGCAGGAAAAGAAGGAAAAAGTAAGGAAAGAGAAAAAAGCTCTTTACGTGATACATAAGGACTGCCCAGAGTCACACATCTTAAAAAAACCTCTGCATATTGTATCTTCACATAAAATCCCGCCCATGTCATAAGCTACAGTAAAAACAATTCACCTGATTAAGGTACTACAACCCCAAGCTGCTTAGTCCCTATATGGTAAGGGTTACAGAAGCCTGTGTTTGAAGTGTTAGTGTTGTGGAACGAAGTGACAGCAAGTTGGGAAATAAATGAGCACAATACTCTCTTCTAACCTCCTGGCACCGTGCCTTTTAACAGAGAAGAAAAAAGCAAAAAGGCAAAATGTCAGCTCTGAAACATTTTTCATGTTGTAAAATATAGTGTCCCCACTGAAACGCTTGGTACGAGACACACTGAGGGGGCTGATAATTCACTAAAAAATAGTGAGTTATTGCAAAAAGGTCGCGTGAACACGTCTAACGCAGTAAGAAAAAAAACCCCTTCGGACCGAAAATTTGTATCCATGTCCTACAAATGTCACGTTAGCCCTTCAGACAAAAGTCTCAGCAGCACATGCTGAGCTCTTAAGTTCAAGGCTGCAAACCAGCTTTCAGGAACAGCAACAGAGACTAAGAGGATTTGGATATTTGAGCCCACCTCACTAGTTTACATGGAAGCTGACCATTCCGCTTCTATTAGTCACTCAGAACAATCACTCTTTTCCCAGCAGAGCTTACTCATTTGCAAGATAAAAGGAAGACATTTCTGCACATGCCCGTAATATTCTTCACCACTGGGGGCAGCTTTACATAAGACTGCATTCGCCGAAACCAAAGCAACAGTCGGACGGAGCTTTCAGAATGACAGTATGCAGAAGTGAGCAGAGCTTGTTCGTTGCACGGGCTGATCCTACCTTCTCTGCCACCACGCAGCTTCCTAGCCGGATCGGGTACTAAGTAAGGGAACTGCTGTGCTATGGAATACAGACGTGTGAATTCAGATAGCTAAACGGTGCTTGGAGGAATCTAACATGCTTTCCTATAAAGAGAAATTTTAAAAGCCAGGTTCCTAACTATAAAGATGCAAAAACATAATATCCATGAAGATCCTATTACCTAGGAAGAATTTGACATTTTGCTGCGAATGCTGTGTTGGGATTGATTTATTCTTGGAGTGTTCTGCATGGCTGGCAAAGAATAATGTTCCAAAATCGGTCCATCTCCCAAGGGGTCCAGTTTTTCTTCCTGGGTGTCAGCGAGCCCTGACTCACTACAGTGCAGCTGACAGGGGCTGCCATGCTTGTGGCACACTAAGCAAAAAACAAAAGACCTAAGGACGACCTTTGAACAACACAAAGGATGGGTATGTTTTTCACGTTATTTTTTTAATGTATAGTTCATAGCCACTGCATAGCCTGTGCTTTAATTACTCCGTAGACTTGCCTTGATGTGATTTGTTATTACAGTTAAACTGCTTAGGGATTACACCTTTTAGCCAACTGCTTTTCAGTATTTATATAAAGGCATTCTTTAAAAAAAATCTGAGTAAAGAAAACAAATGTGAAAAGAAGTTGAGTCGAGCTAGGGATTTTTAAATGATTGTTGAAATAAAAGATTTTAGCATGATTGAAAGAAATGACTGATGTGTGGGGGGATAACTTTTCTAAGTTGTTTTTATTTCCAGGTTTCAATGTAATTAGGCTACTGAGCGGATCAGCTGTAGCTCTGGTAATAGCCCCTACTGTATTACTGACAATGCTTTCTTCTGCTGAACGAGGATGCCCTAAGGGCTGTAGGTGTGAAGGCAAAATGGTATATTGTGAATCTCAGAAATTGCAGGAGATTCCCTCAAGTATATCTGCTGGTTGTTTAGGTTTGTCCCTTCGATATAACAGCCTCCAAAAACTAAAATACAATCAATTTAAAGGTCTTAATCAACTCACCTGGCTCTATTTAGACCATAACCACATCAGCAATATTGACGAAAATGCTTTCAGTGGAATACGCAGACTAAAAGAGTTGATCTTGAGTTCCAACAGAATCTCCTATTTTCTTAATAATACCTTCAGACCTGTGACAAATCTCCGGAATTTGGATCTGTCATACAATCAGCTGCAGTCTCTGGGATCTGAACAGTTCAGGGGCTTAAGGAAGCTGCTGAGTTTACATTTGCGATCCAATTCCCTAAGAACCATCCCTGTTCGAATATTTCAAGACTGTAGGAACCTTGAACTGTTGGACCTGGGTTATAATCGCATCCGAAGTTTAGCAAGGAATGTCTTTGCAGGCATGATCAGACTGAAAGAGCTTCATCTGGAGCACAATCAATTTTCTAAGCTCAACCTGGCACTTTTTCCAAGGCTAGTCAGCCTTCAGAACCTTTATTTACAGTGGAATAAAATCAGTGTGATAGGACAAACTATGTCCTGGACCTGGAGCTCATTACAAAGACTTGATTTATCTGGCAATGAAATAGAAGCTTTCAGTGGACCTAGTGTTTTCCAGTGTGTGCCCAATTTACAGCGCCTCAACCTGGATTCAAACAAGCTCACATTTATTGGTCAAGAAATTTTGGATTCTTGGATATCTCTCAATGACATCAGCCTTGCTGGGAATATATGGGAATGCAGCAGAAACATTTGCTCTCTGGTAAACTGGCTTAAAAGTTTTAAAGGGCTGAGGGAAAATACAATTATTTGTGCCAGCCCCAAAGAGCTGCAAGGGGTGAACGTTATCGACGCAGTGAAAAACTACAGCATCTGTGGCAAAAGTACCACGGAAAGGTTTGAATTAGCACGAGCTCTCCCAAAGCCCACGTTTAAACCAAAACTCACCAGGCCTAAACACGACAGCAAGCCCCCTCTGCCCCCGACTATCGGAGCCACCGAATCGAGCTCTGAACCCGAGCACGACACAGAACACATCTCCTTCCACAAAATCATAGCAGGCAGCGTGGCCCTTTTCTTGTCGGTGCTCGTGATCCTGCTGGTAATCTATGTGTCATGGAAGCGTTACCCAGCCAGTATGAAGCAGCTGCAGCAGCGCTCTCTCATGCGAAGGCACAGGAAAAAGAAAAGACAGTCACTGAAGCAAATGACTCCAAGCACACAGGAATTTTATGTAGATTACAAACCCACCAACACTGAAACCAGTGAGATGCTGCTGAATGGAACAGGACCCTGCACGTATAACAAATCAGGCTCCAGGGAATGCGAGGTATGAACCATTGTGATAAAAGAGCTTTTAAAAGCTGGGAAATAGTGGTGCTTTATTGAACTCTAGGGACTATAAAGGGAACGTTTTTCTCACTTTTCTGGCACAGCTCTTCCATGTCTCTTTTTTGTACATTCATAATACTGGTCATTTTACTCTCATACATAATCAACTCATTGAAATTTAAATACCGCAATCAATGTGAAGCCTGAGCTCTGGTTTAATACAATACCTATTGTACAAACCCTCTGCTGATTTCATTAAAGTCTCTCTTGTTTTTAAATAGAAAACTTCTTTCATAAGTAATCCACTGCACCTGCAGCTAGTGTGCCTCTGTTTAGGGAGAAAAATGACAACAATGGAAAAAAAAAAAAATAAATTCAAACTCGGCTTCCCCCCTACCCCCTCTTGCCCCCCAAACTAACCCCAGCCCTTGCTCCAAAACTCACTTTTTGAACCCAGAACAAACTAAAGACCCAGGTACTGTAGCAGCATCTGAATTCAGAGTTGTCTGAGGAGAGACGTGGTACAGGAACAGCTCTGATATAATAAAAAAAGATATATACAAGATATAATAAAAAGCCAGTGGGGAGTTAAAGCACTGTCTTAGGACACGAGGTATCACACCAAAAGCAAAGCAGAGGGAAATCTAGGCTTAATAAAAATTTAAAAAGAAAAGGGTACAATGGGATTTACTGTACTGCATTATAATACAGTGTTTCTAGGGCTGATAACTATTAATTGAAACCTGTTTATGTGACTTCATACAAAAGGTGCCAGTGTTTATCCCTTACATCCAATTGCCTTTCAGAAAGTAGTCAAAAGGCATTCATTAAATGAGGAGCAGAAATTCCTTATTGATGTAATTAGAGGAACTCAAATGTGCAGCAGCAAAAGCAAGACCACTTCCTGCACCCATTTGTTTCAGTGCTCATTAGAAATTCTCTTTTCAAGACTGTCAAAGACATTAATGTAGCTGAGGAAACCATTAAATCTGTCATTTTCTTTTTTTTCTTTTTATTTGCTGGGCTGGGCTTGTTAGGGTTTTGTGATGTGTTTTGCACACTGTCCCTCTAATAACTAAATAAAGGTCCATCACTTACAAAGCCAAACAGTGTACATTTTAGAAACACTACAACTGCAAAGAGCTTTCAGAGAAAACTGGTTATTCACTGATATGAGAAGACTGCATCCAAATATCCTTAAGGAAATCAGTGACAAACTATTTTTCTCTCTTAGCAAAACCTTAATGACATCATAAGAATTCACAGATGCTCATTTTTAATGTGTAGTCATTCATCAGTGGTTCTGGACAAAATAGAGATTTGTAACCTGGCTACTCCCTGCCCTCCCTCTCCCAAAGTCATGTATTTTTGTTGGCTGCAGAAGAATGTAACATCCCCCATACTTCCAAATAAATCATACTTCCTATTTTGATTATCAGGAAGGGGTTTGGGGGGGGGGGGGGGGGTAGGCGGGGAGGGATTTTTCATTCTTGAAATAATACCTCAGCACCTATATAGAAGCAAGTCAGTAGTTTAATTATCTCTATTTTGTAACTCGATTTGGCTTAGTAAACTGCACATCTTCAATCACTTGGGAGGGAATCTTTCTATAAAGCAGTTTCACTGCAGCAGATTAGAAAAAGCAAAACCTTAGCAGAATGTTCTCTTGAATTTTTACTGGAAAAAAACCAATCACAGCCAATCACCTTGAAATATGCTAGATACGATGAAAACAAAGCTAGAAAGCATCTCTTAAAAAGAACTAACACACTTGTAGCGTTTTTGTTTGTTTTCCTTTTTTTCATAATGAAACCATTCTCATTTTCAAGGACTGTAGTGAGCAAATATCTGAGAGTAGCAGCTTGAGACGCTACTGAACCCTGCAACACTGAGATCCCATTTTCCTGAGTACAAAGAGGATCCCCCACAATTCATAATACAAGTGCTTGAGACGCTTTTGCAGCACTGAGCAAACTGATTTTTAACCTGAGCTGTACCTTGAAAGTTGCTACTAAAAAGTCAATAAACATTGAATTATCTTAGCTATTATGAGATTCAGTTTTCTACCAGCAGGTCTTGGTTATCTCTGTACTGAAGGATTAGAGTTTGCTGTAAACTTCGCATTAAGAAGCATCGCTGTACTTCTCCAGGCTTCAACGTCTGCAGTGGTGACAAATATTAGGCACAGCCGAAACAAGAAAGATTTGGCCCAAAATATACATACAGTCATATAAATATACATACATACACATGTGTATGTGTGTATATATATATAAATATATATATATAAAAATAAAAGAAAATTTGGCTATTTAGTTTTGGGAGTGCTAACTGCAATCAGAAAATAATTTCATACTATTAATTTAGATTTTTGCTATTTGAAAATATTCAAAACATCTTCTAAAACTTCTTAATGGACTGTGATTGTGAATGAGTTATATACAACTGAGTTTGGCTTTATATGCTTCCTTTTATGTTTCTTTAATGCCTACTTCTAATTGTAACAATACTCAGAAAGAACCAACCCACAACCTCCTACAGAAAGCAGTACCTGTAAAATTATCACTAGCTCCCTTTGAAAAATACTTAGTTATGGGCATGAAAAAGAAAATAAGGCCAGTATGTCATTAGTCATAGATGGATAACTAAAATACTAATGAAAATCCAGCATGTCTATATCCGAGCACAGACATGCTTAGATCAACTAAGTCATTTATTGCCTGAAAAATGACAAATTCACTTTTCAGGAATTTCCAAACACATACCAAACACAGATGACTGTGTAACTGCTGCTAGAGTCATTGAGAATGAAACCACTGCCTGATTACACAAAAAAGATGCCCAGTGTAACTCTTTGAACCTTCTTGCACAGCCTGAGGCCCCAGAGCCGAGTTGTTAAATCCCACTCTAATGGCTATGGCTTAGAAAACATTTTAAACCAGCTTCACAGCCTGTTAAAACACATTACAAACCCCATGCTTTCAGCTGTGCAAAGACTACGTGAACTAAGCTAAACTTTGTCTCACCACTGTCAAATTAAACGCTATAGAAGTGACTTGTTTTGGTTGGCTAGGCCACCAGAGTCACAAATTCAAATAATCTTGTAGGAAAT
Source organism: Aviceda leuphotes (assembly GCA_035590175.1). Lineage (NCBI taxonomy): Eukaryota > Metazoa > Chordata > Aves > Accipitriformes > Accipitridae > Aviceda > Aviceda leuphotes. The sequence goes on from JAVJGH010000091.1 coordinate 2,326,533, forward strand.
GACCTGGTCTTAGCTGAGCAACTTTCAGTCCCTGTGAAATTCCCCAGCCCCTTTCCTGAATACAAATGAAGTGTTAAAGCCTCAAAGATTGCAGAGAAGAAATTTCTTCTTCGCTTCTCTCCAGTTTGGGCAGCAGGTATCTAGAAATCTGCTCCCACTTTGTCTTGGGTTTGGGATATGCTGGTGCCAGTCTCTCCCATAACTTAACACCTTGCTGGGGTGATGCCGAGGGATCCCCAGAGGACGCACAACAGCTATGAAGGCTCTTACAACCCCCCAAGCCTTCAAACAAGCATTTTAGGCAGCAGCTTCTGAAAGGAGATGCGACCGAGTGCCTCTAATGACCTGGCTTATCCCTTAATGGATCCGATGCTGCCTACGTATTCCAAGTTTAGGAGAGCAACAACGCATTTTGAAGGTGTCTGGGTTTGTTTTGTTGTGGTTTTTGGTTTTTAAAATCCATTTCTATTCCTTCTCCTAAGTCATATATGGTGTTCTGGGGCTACCACTCAAAGACCGCAGCTTTTCAAGCCACAAAGTGCAGTAGTCTTCCATGCCCCTTCTCATTTTCATTAGTTTTGCAGTCTACATTTATTTAAACCATGTTGAGACAAATGTTAGGTGGAATCGCTAAACAAGACTGTTTCTTTTAAAACCTTCTAACCATTTCTTACATTAAATGTTTACAAGGGATGTTGAGAAGACAGACAGAAGACGGTAAATAAACATGACAGATTTGAGGTAATTTGCTCAAAATCACACACCAGTTAAGTACTGGGAATATAATGCAGTCTCCTCACACCAAGACATCCTCCCAGCCAGTGGAGTACTTGGCCTCTCAACTAAACGACCAAGCTCCCAGAATATTCAAGCGGTGTTTCAGAATAATAAACCACACAGAATGCATATCTTTGGAAAAAGAAAATAACTAATGTACTAAGCAAATTCAAGGAGACTGGTAATGTTCATTCACTGTGTTGAGATTACCTCCAGCAATTGCAGAGTAAGAGAAAAATAATGAGAATGAGTGGCTTGAGCATAATGAATGCAAGCTTCTCTACTGGCTGGTAGGTTTTCATTACTCACTATCTGCACTTACACAGTCAGCACAGCTTAAGGTTTGGCAATGCTGCTCTTATTATTATTACGAAACAGTGAACCTTGATATAAAATTCAATTGCAAAATAAACATAAACGTACAATATTCCTGCAAACACAATTAGAAATTTTCAGTTTGCTGCAAGCTAATGGTCTTTGCTGTCAGCCACTCAACTCTAGATAAATATTCTGGTAGATGAATTTCGGTGGAACAATAGTGACATCCAGCGGGTAGTTAGCTTAATCACAGGTATCTATTGTCTCTATCAATTCACACACAGATGTGTTTGCCTTTTTACTTTGCATTCTTCTCTATCACATGGTAGGAGCATCAAATCCTTCCAGCATACTAAGTATTCAACTGCCTCTGTATATAGGAGTCATACCCTGGATGTAGACAAATGCTAGCAAGAAATCGTCTATCCAGTGTCAGTAAAAGGCAAGAAGCGTATAGTAAGTAAGCAAGGACAGGAACTGTAACAAATTTGTGGCCACTGATTTAGAACTAATTACTTATAAAACAGCACTAAGTGACATTAAGATACTAGAAAACAAACTACAAACAACTCATTCAACTTCCTAACAGCAGATATAAAAAAATTGAAAATAAAAAACTGAGTTTAGTTTTGCAGTAATGAGAGAAAGATATTATTAGACATCAAAAGGAAGGGCGCTCACCACCTGGGAACAAGTTAAAGTAACAGCTTCATCTTGAAAACACAGAGCGTACAAAAGAAACAAGAAGTAAATTACAGAAGATCAAATTCACACGCAGTAATAAAGCCAAACAACGAGAAACTCACCAGTGACATGAATATGCAGCATATTTCCTCGGGCAAAGGTTGCTCGCAGCAGCCTCTGGTACGTTCTGCAGCAACAACTTTAGACCTCAGAGTAACTCTATGCAGTAATTTTAAAGCACGGTGAATGACATAAGCGAATGAAATCAGGATTATAGCTCTGTTGATAACAGACAGATTTCATTTCCCTTAAGATGATGCACAAGAACTCATTTCACTCCACGCTGAATGAAATACAGTTGTATTTCTAACTTTTTATGTACTTAGGTGCATTTGGAGGTCACCTAGCAGTCCATGATACGTAGTCTTGATTTTTATTCCTAGCTAGGCTTTCGAGAAAGGGTGTCATCACAGTGGCACAGTATAGGATTTTGATGCAATTCTCGGAATTATAGTCAAACTATTTCATGGCATAACTGTGAATGGCAGACAGTAGGGCGAAAAAGAAGTAAAAAGTGACTGAGTTCAACAGCTATGAACAGATCACCAAGGAGGTCTTCAAGTAATAAAAAGGAGTTTATACAAGACACTCTGGGATGGCTAGCTGTGAGTTGATGGCCAACATTTTACCTACCAGAGAAACTGCAAATCTCATTTAGAACAAGCACAAACATCGTAAAGGCAATAATGAAAAAAGATTTGCAAGTAGTAGGCGGTATCTTTTATTTGACCAACCCATCATAGAAATCACATCTCCCTACAATTCTTGTCTTACTGGTATTGTTAGACTATCATGACCATGGCATTAGCATTCTAAAGTAAGAATGAGCATTGTTTACTGAGAAGGGACAGAAGGGCAGTTAATCCCCATTTATTAACTTTCTCTTTCGAAACAGCTTAATGAAATTTACTGATGTTGTTACAGGAAATATTTTATATTCATGTGAAAAATCACAAGTTTAAGATTCTTCATTACTGAAATCAACCAAACTCTTTAACAAAACAACACATTTCTTCTTTACTTATAGTTTCTTATTGTTTCTCACAAACTCTTTGGCTTGCCAAGAAAAAACTGAATGCCTGGAGATGTAATCTTGAAAAAGAGTTCTCAAAAAAAAGCCCTCACATGTGCTGTCTTAACCGCTAAACCCATTCCTCCTCTATGTTCCTGTGCAACTAATACGCTGACCATGTGTCACAGTTTATACTCTTGACTGAATGTTAAATTTCTATTACTTCAACACTAGCAGTAGCATTGAAATCATGTAGGACTTCGTAATTACAGTTCAACCTTGCAAATTCTCAAAGTGTTTTGGGGCAGCCAGACTCTATTAACACATCATAAGGACATATGAAACCAAAACATCCTAATTACTCACCTACTTATACTCCAAACAAGGACACAAATGCATTACAAGGTTTATTGCTTCACTACACCATTGAGAAAATCATCTGCCCAGTTCTGTGTGCAAATCTTTTTCTTCTTCAAACTAACAAAACACTTCACTAGGTAGGTCTCTCAGGAACCAAACTGCTTAATGCTGAAAGAAAAAAACCTGAACACATAGATATTGGCAGCAGCCTGCAGGAGCTGTCATCACCAACTTGGCCCTTATTAGCCATTCTCACTTCAAATCCAGCGGTACCTTCCATACTTATCATGTATTATACCTGCACTATATCCCATAGTGTGATGTACTAACTGTACAAAAACTCTGCGTTTTTATGGGCACTTCGGTTCATGTGCAAAACTATACTGAGAGATGGAAAACAGAAAAGACTCGGAAAAAGGACTGCATATGGCTTACAGTGCTAGAAAAAGTTAGGGAGGGTCACTCAGCTTTTCCAGAAGTTAAACAACTGGTTTTAAAAGAGAGAGAATAATGTTTGTGCATTTCTTAAAAGAATTTTAAGCATCTCTTTTTAAAAAATTGCTACCATGTGGTTCTGGGCATATTTAAACATGAAACAAAAAATTTCTCTAACTTTTATTTCACACCTAACTTAATGAGGAAGAAACTACCTTCTTATAATGTAAGGCACCTCTTTCTGAAGCTGTGGGACTGAGCTGATATGGGAATAATCAAAATATATTTCATCTTACTATCTTGTTGTTTCTTGTACGATTATTTTCAACATCTGTAGGAATGGTATAATACTGCTAACTGGTACATGTACACTATTCTAGCTGAGTACATTCTCCTGGCACTTATTTTGTGCTTCATGACAAATCATAGGTTGTGTTGTTGGGTCTTACGTGTGCTCTTTATAGTCAGGAACAAGTTACTGAATGTTTGAATACCAGTTCTTTAACCAGTGTCTATAATACTTGGTGTTGTAGAACTCATGATTCTGATTTTAAATTAGGCACTTATATTTTCCACTTCCTTAAAGGATGCAAAATGCACAAATCAATTTCAAAATAACATAATGAGATTACCCCTTCCTGGTTCAGCTGTAACTCAGGGGAGAAAACATTCACAAAATGTTCAAAGGTACAAAAGAAGATCTCCAATGGAAGCTGGGCCCTCTAAATTGCCTTTGTAATTCTTCCCTTCATTGCCCTCAAGACTGAAAGTAGCTGTAGGTGAAGGAAACGTGAACACTGAGCATGTGTTTTGCTAGAATGTAGATAATAAGCAATAATAATACATTAGTCATACAATCTCTGTGGGACTGAAAATACAACCATCATAAATGGATTCCTTACTCCAAAATACAGACTTTATAATGTATATTCTAGCATACACATTGTTTCTTGTTTGCTTTCTTTTTTCCCCTAGAAAAAACTACATTATGCAGAAGCATCTATTTGGCTTGTGGTAAATTGTGCAAAAGCAGCAGATGAAAAAAGTATAAAAGAGGGAATACGGTTTACAAAATGTAAACTGGAGTCAAACAGAAACAGTCAAACAGACTTCACCTTAATTAGTGTTTTGTTACTAATTTTTCAGTTTCCTGTAGATTATCCTGTTTATTTTAAAACAGACTATAGGAAAGATTTTCAAAGCTGCAAATGGGAATTTAAACACCCAGATCCCACCCACTTCTTACAACAGTTGAGCACTTAACCTTTGTGACAGAACATTATCTCCTCTCCCTTTCTCCCCAGAATCTGAAATTTGAAGGAGACTGTTTGTGAGGTCTGCAAAGTGCTCTGACCAGCTTAATGAAGGTAGTCTGAAAAATTACCTTCTCAGAGACCTCCACAAGTTTTGCTCCAAGTGAAAGGAAGCAGTTGTACCTCAGTGATGTGCAGACGGTGGCAGATGGATCTTACTAACATGGGGTGGGATGCATATTGGAAAAGGGTATATAATGGAAAATTGCCTTCTGACCTACTACAAAAGGGACTGCCGCTAATTCCTGGCACACTGATAACATTAACTGACCTCAGAAAAACAATTACCTATGGTTCAGTTTAAAAAAACAGCTGCAGATTGTAGAATCTGTTTTTTTTAACCAGATGAGTTTATTCCCCATATTCCTCACTAACAACAATCATCGTAATCTTACACAAAAACACTTAGCCAAAGTTTGAGAAAAGGATCATCTTTTCCTCTTCAAAAAAGAACACCATCAAACAGTCATTCCAGCACATCAGTTTTGTTCGCAGTGCACTATTACTTCCAGTATAACACTCCCACATCCCAGCATTAGCCTTCCAGCCATCTGAGAGTCGCATCCTCAGAACAGCGCAGGCTTCATTCTACATTGCTTCACACCAGCCAGCTTCGGATCCGCACCGTACTCTCCGGAATACATACGCATTGTATATAATAGCAATTTCCAATTCAAAAATTAATTTCATGTGATATTACACCTGTGACTCACCATGTAACATACTTACTATGCACCTTCCAACAAAGGATCACAACAGATGGGGATGGAAACCCTTCAGTGGGAACTTTTCCTAAGGCTAATTGTACCTATAAAAAGCAGTCTCTGTACTTTTGGGACTAAATGTTTAGTTTCCCCTACTTTCATTTATCCTTAACAACAGTTTCCAGGCTACACTACTGATACAAAATGTGGGCCTGCAGCAAAAACTACCAGTATTATTATATGAGCTCAGAAGCTCCAATTACTCCTCAGTAACCTCTCCTTCATTAAAGAACAGATTTACTTCAAACATACATGATGCTGGACAGCATATTTCTGTTCATCCCTAGTGACACTGGCAACACAAAATAGCTTCTCATTTTTCTTACTAAGTCGCAATCACAAAGAATATGGGGGGGAATTTCTAACATTTTAAATCAGAATCCTGTATACTAAATCCTTATACCCTCCCCATTTCACATAGGTAGCTTCCTATTTTTAAAACACTTACGTCAAAAATAAACTATTTGCCACAGGGGAAGCAATAAACTTTGTGTAGCAGTCTGCATGTAATGCCAGTAACCGTGTTCTTTTCACTGAGAGGCTGAACTTCTAACCAGTGCTCACTTTGCAGCTTAAAGAAACACACAGCTATGGCGTCTCAACATTCTCTTTACTTTTTTATTCATTTTTGCATATGACCTTTCTTAGGACAAACCCTGAAATATTTTCAAGTGAGAAGTTATTGCCTATCAGGCTAAGCAGACAGCAATAACATTGTCAGGGGAGAAGTGACCGAGAGCGGTATGCAGCTGCCCTGAGTTTGCGTGTACTAAAGTCCAGCAGTATTCCTGGAGAATTGTTTTTATGAAAGCCTATAAAACACAGTAACTTAAACAATGATGCATAAATCCTTGCCATCCAAAGGATACAGGTTTGTCTGTAGCCATAGCATATAATGGTAAAATTTGATGTGTTAGAGATATCTTATAGCAGTATAAAATAATTTGGAATCATAGCATAATAGCTTGCATTCTCAAATCTGAAAGCATGCTGTATTTCAAGTGTAACAGTATCATAAATTAAAAATGCCTATATATCAGTAATAGTAATAAAATGCATTTTTCCAAAGCCACAGAACTACTGATACGTATGCTTTGGCTTCATGTATAAACTGACATGGCAAACTCTAAATTTAACAAAGCCAATTCCATTTAAAGCTTCATCACACTAATTACATCCATCAAGTGTGTAAAATACACTTTGTCAGCTAAGAACAGAGGACTTCAATTAAATGTAAATCCTTATTCAGCACTCTAAGCTGTTAATGGCTCGAACTCATTAATGAGATGATGAAAAGAAAATGCTCCTACCTAAGACTCTGTAGTGAGAATTTATTACAAGTACTCATTATTTGCACCTAGTTCATATACTTCAGAAAGTGTCCCATATTTATGTCAACACTCCAATATCAACAGAGAAAGATACCAAAATAATCTTGTTTGTTTGTGGATGTGCCTGTATATATATATTTGGGGCTTGGCAGTCCCTTCCAAGACAGACGATCTCGTCCCCTAACCTAGAGGGTTCCCAGAGCCCCCAGTGGGACCCTCGGACCAGCTGGGATCTGCTGTCGATTCAAACTTCAAGACACCTCCCGTGCAGAGCTTGCTATAGCTATTCCATAACTTTTTTGAGCAGTCCCAGCAACTTATTTGAAAAAGTATTCCATATTCCCAAACCCTTCCTCAGCCATCCAGGAGCATGGCTATCCAAAACTGATAGCAAAGTTCACCTGGCAGGTACCAAAATTCTGCCTCAGAATCCGAATAGGTGAGCCTGTCTTTTAAGCTGTATAGGTGATAAGACCTTAAGTAGGGGAGAGGAAACTTTCAGAACGGTAATTTAGGCTAAGTGTCCAGCGTTGTAATTTTTCAAACAGTAAGATGAACACTAATGGCAGACTGGACAGCATGCCTGGGCTTCTAAATATTTATAATGATTCTGCATAGGTTCTCTATTTGAATTAGTTCAGAAGAGCAGTGAAAAGAGGATGACAGACCTACAGGTGAACTACTAGAGCGGGATGGGGAGAGACATGAGAGTCAGAGGAACATATCCGTGTTCTCTGAAACATGCAAAATTTCATTTCAGTTTAGCAACATCAGGATGTATGAATTTTCATCCTTGTTGTAGACTGCAGGATCTTCTGTATGTGCTTATAACCTTAAGGAAGGTTATGAAGGGGATTTCCCAATTGCAGGACTCCCCTAGATCAGGCTTACTTCTCGCAGAAAGGAAAAGTATCATTATTTTGATTTCTTTTTCAGATTTCTCTCTCCCACTCCACTCCCTTTCTTTCCTCCAGCCTGGGCTCCTCTTCTCTTTTGATTATCTATTTCCCAGAAATAAAAAAGAGAATCCAAGGGCTGCATATAAGTGTACCAGATGCCTTTGAATTTCTACCCAGTCTACCAAGTTCTGCCCCTGCAATACCTTGTTTACAAACAAACTCAGCTCCAACAGCAAGCAAGCTTTCAACAACAAAGAAATGATAGAGGCATTTTCACAATAGTTTTAAATTACTTCCCCCAGTAGAGAAGCCTCATTGATCAAATAACAACTAAAATGAGATACAGTGAAGTGATTCATGCTCAAATACTAAGAAAAAAATAAAGCAGTTCTGAATATTTGCACCTTCTGCAGGAATCCTGTCAATTTTAAGTGAAAATTAACGTAATGTTCAAAAATTGCTATGCATGAGAAAATGAAAGTTACCTCAAATTACGGGCCTTGCTGTAACACTATGCTGATTAGTTACAAAGAATCGAATTTTTTGTATCAATGCTTTATTGGGGCACTACATGGCTACAACTGACAGGACATGTCCCTACACTGCAAAAAGGAAGCAGATTTGCCTAAGGTGAATTCCACACTAGCTTAATTACTAATTAATCTCTCCCAAATGATTTTTTTTTCATGTACTTAAAAAGGCCTTTGCAAATAGAAGTCCTCTGTTTATCGATAGGATAGTTTTCAAGGCGGACAGCTATGCTGCAGTATATAGACAACATTTCTTCAGCCGATCTGGTTAATTAAAATGCATGGTTATAACAGGCTCCCTTAGAACTGCAGCTGAATAACCCATGATCCCTTTTTTCTCAGCACCACAGAACACTTTGCGTCTATGTAATAGGGCTGTTTCAGGATTTAATCAAAGATTTCCAATCTACACTCTGGAACAAGGAGTCTTTCCCTTTTCAAAAGGTTTCAAATAGAACATTTTCATAGAGATCCCTTCTGAATATCTGTAGCCTGTGCCCCTTACCTGCACCTTCATTCATTTTAATGCCCGATTTATACAATTTAATACTTCCTCTTCCACTTCTCTGCATCCCCAACACAAAGAAAAAACAAACACCACTCTCACATGTTCTTTCCAGCATAAATCTGTAAGTCCAATTTTGTGGAATGAATTCAGGAAGACATATTAACAGCTTTGAAGGGGGAGGGTAACTGGGAGAACTGCAAAAGCTGATAGAAAACCTGTGCCAGGCAGTAGACGGAGCAGGACTGCAAGTGGAAATCCACCTGCTTATGTAGCATTTGCTAACACGCTGCAGTGGTGCTGCATGCTAATGTAAGTAGGAGAAAGGAGAAGGGGATTTGCAAAGGAATGTTAACTTTGAAGATGTACAGGCATTAAACTGTTTGGAAAACAGGCTGGAATAAAGGAATGCCTCAAAGTCAACCACTCAAAACTAGCGGACACTTGAAAACACAGCCCCTTCCTATTTCTGTTTATACATTGTAAAAATCACCGTGATAATTACAAGGCTCATTTAGTCAATAATGGTAAAACAAGTGGATACCTGAAAATTAAACAACTTCAGTTCAGTTTCAGTTCTGACTGCATCTGACTCGGTTCCTTCACGTGTTGGACCAGTTGGTCATTCACCCATAGCCAACGTGGATCATTTGTGACAGTACTCTACAATGATCCTCTATTTCAAACCTCTAACTCAAGATCTCCAGTCAAGTACCTTGACTGGGTTGGCCGATGCATCTTTTCCAAGCAGTACTGGAAGTCTCCAGTAAGTTGACAAACTTCTGTATCCTTCAGAGAAAGATTATATATTAGGTCTCATCTACTTTACATTCAGCTGTCCAGTGAGCCCACCAAAAATGACAGAAAAGGCATATTTTCCTTTCTAATGGGCAGATTCAGGCAGACCTCCATGGTGCAGACTGCAAAAGGGCCCTTGATTGGCAAAAACCTGCTGCATGGGTGTTCGGGGCAGTCCGATGACCTTTGCAAATACCTTTACATTCTTTTTATGCAGCTGAAGCAACACAGATCAGTGAAGAATCACTGCACATCCCTCTTCCACTGCTTTCATTCTATTTAAGGGTTTGTTTAATGGACAAAACAGTGCACTTTCCAGGGTCTTCCACAGCAGCATTAACTTTCTCAGGTTAACTAACTCAGGTGTGTTACTTTTTTAGGAAGTGTTGTTTTCCTTGACAGTAGTAACACTGACTGTAAGAAGAACAATACGTAACAGCAATAGCCTTATGCTTTCCTATTCTATTAACGTTCCAGAAATCAAAGCTTGCAGAGCCTGTGGGAAAGAAGCCAGTGACCATTAACCTTTGCTTTATTTTAAGCTTCTGTAATTTTAGGAGTTTAATTTCAGGCTTGCAGCCTCCAGGCTGCAGAGTCGAGACTGAAGTAAAATACAGCAAAGAAGCAAATGCGTGGCACAAGTTAAAGAAGCTCTTTTCCTGAGACCCCTGGTCATCTCCCCCCTCCCTAATGCAAAATATTTTCCAAGGCATTTAACATATTTTTCCCTACTTGGAGTAAATGTGATAGACTTTTGATTTCAAATAGATGAGGGAGAGCGATTTTCAAATCTTCACTAAGAATCCTGTGACATTTCCACTACCTTTGCACCGCAGACACTACCTGCTTTTGTAACAAAGAAATGCCTCCTGGTTTGATAGTCCCCGAGAAGCCGTGTTGAGTAGGCAAATTCTGACTATTTTCCAAACCCTGAATTTCCTGTCAGTGGACTGGATGAGTCAGGGCTGGAGGGATGGCTAGGACAGCATACTCATCTCTTCTTTTTTGCCATCCGTATGAATCCAGCAGAAAACTCTACTGCTATTAAAAAGCAGGAAATCACTCTTGTACCCTCATTCTCTCCTTTTCTTTGACTCAGATTCGTGCACTGGAACTCAAGACTAAGTTAAGAGTTTTCCAGAGCATAAGCATCCCACCAAACTCAACGACAGAGCTTATTAAGAATGCACTGGCACGAGGACTTTGTGGGTATGGTTACCATAAAGCCACAAGGGAGTTATAGAAAGTTTAACCTTCATAATTAATTCATACATCAAAGCATTCCGAAAGGTTAGCTGACTTTTAGAGAGGACTGTCATATGCTGCAGTTTGTAAATCAGCGGTATGAAAAGTAGGACAGTGGTATCATGCTGACAAGAGGCCTTAGCATTTAACGGTTTCTTCACTAAATAAGCATGACTTGTGATGGCTGCAACAAATCCACTCTTCCCAGTATCAGCTTTTCAGCACAGCCGTCGAGCAGGGGAAGGAGACAGGGAGAAGCTGCCCAACACAGCACCTTCCCTTCTCAACGCAACGTACGGCCACGGAATAGTGCCCTTTCCATAGCATCCACGCACTTCTGCACAGCACGAGGACCAGGCTGGAGAAGCTGAAACATTGAGAAACCACCAATAGCCTACACTTTACATAGATCTTCACAGACAGGCGCTACACTAAAGGAACATGCAGCATTGTTCCTGTTGAAATTACAGTCCCTTATTAAACTTCTAGAATCATTCGGTTTAAGATTTAGAAAAATTCATGATGACTGTCCAAGGTGCAAGGGCAGCCAGTGCTACAGGCAAAGGATGATTTCATCATAAACAGCCCTTTTTGCATTCTATCTTTCAAAGGCTCAATTGATTAAATAATATTCATTAGCTCCTATTACACACAAAAGCTGTAGGAGAGGGCAAGCAGGCCAATCTGTTCAGGAAAGGAAGGTGGCACCGTTGATTTTTCATGTCTGCTAGAAATCGGGGTCAGGGGGTTCAGGCCATCTTGACCTGCAAGTGAAAAACAGCTGATAATACCCTTTATGTCATGTCCCAAATCCTCCTCAGGGAAAAGAATCTAGAGCCACCACACACTGTAAAAAGGGTCAGGTTTTTGTTTCCGAGTTTTACAGGCTGACGGCTTTCAGTAATGGATTCTCTAAATCTTTTATATCGCTGTCTTTCCTGTGCTTAATACTCCAGGTGGGAAAGCCTGGCAACAAACACAGGCGATGTTCCGACAGGCTGCAGCCTGCCGCTGCAGAGCAGCCAGGCTCCTGCCCACCAGCCCACGATTCCTCCCACACCAAAGGAGGCCACAAAACACCAAATAATTTTCCCTCTTCCAAGTCAAGTCAGTCCCCCAGTGAGCCAAATATCTGTTGTGATTTTTGTCTGCTAACCTTCATACTTGGTTATGTTTTGGGAAGTTAGTAGATGAGGACATAAAGATTTCTTCTAAATTATACCCTCAACAAGAGGACTACGTCTCTTTTGTTTTGTTTCTTTGCTTGAGGTATGGAGAAATAAAACTCGTCAACCTGGCAAGTATTTTTCCTACTCGGAGTTTCAGTATCAAATTGAAAAAGCCCCACTTAATTTTCCAGGAATTTCAAACTGAAAATAAACAGCTCATCAAGTCAGGTATCTATTAATGAATAACTTAAAGATTATAACGTTCCTCCCCAACTGCTTCATAATAGAATTAATTAGTTGTAATTAGAAATAAATGTCACTCCTTAAAGTAATCTTAACAACAAAAATATTGAAGCACCTTTCATCAGAGAGTCTTAAAACACTTTACAAGACATTATTAATGCCATTTATATAGAAAAGACACCTGATCTGGTTTCCTTACAGGCGATGGGAGCACTGGGAGCAGACGCTCAGCCTCCCACTGCCAGTCCCAGCTCTGACCATTAAATCTGTGTGACTGCCTATTCCATAGAAGCCAGGGCAACTTTGTTCAATCAAGCCAGAGTGGATTTCCATTTCTGTTTATACACTGAAACTGGTATTCATACATGTTGTACATTGTCAGTATTTGGGAAAAGGGCTACTCCTCACTGCGTTTTAAGAACTTTGTCAAAAAGTGACCTTTTGGCGAGCTGGGTGGGAAGAACGTCCATCAGGTACAGCGATAGGTGCCCCACGACCAGCAGGTTTTTCCCCTTTACCGGTTTTTCCCCGAGGCAGGTAGGCTGTAACTCTCAACGCCCAAGGGCGCCTGGATCTCCTGAACTGTGTAGCTCGTACTGCAGTTCGGGAAGCCCTAACGAGAATTGCCTTCCCACATGGCAAAAATGATGTCTTCATCTTAGCTACCACCTAGCCCCATCGCGTTTTTGCTTGTCAGATTAACATAATCTCATTTTATACAGTGGAAATTATATATTGTCCCCTCTATAGCCTTACTCCATTTTTTACAGTTTCTTCGTTAATATTATTTTATTGTTTTTTCTTACTCACAAAGGAAGTGAGTAAATAGGGTAGGAGGCATGAGTCAGATGAAGGGAGAGCAAAGGATTACGCAGCAGCAAGGGAGCAACCCCAGACACTACAATCTGAATTTAGAAAGGTACAGAATTTTTTAAATTAAGGTATAACCTTAATCCCATAACAGCACACTATCAGAAGTGTTGCTTGAAGATCTATAGCCTGTCAACCCATAAAATAAAATTACTCAGAGCTTATAATCACCGCAGAAATCATGTAGGCCTTCTGTGGTTTGGCAGGCTTTCCTCCTACATTGACAAATATAAAACAGATGATGGTGGCCTACAGAACTTTAGGGAAACATAATGCTTGACAGAACAACACTGCACTGGAAAGTACTGTATATCTTCCAATAAAATAAACAAACTAAAACTCTCACAATATCTATTCCAGCAGTTACAACCAACATAATCAACCCAGAGATTCAGTTTTTTAGTTTTAAAAGATTCATTCCACTTTGTGAACCATGGCTGTTGTTTCTAAAGTGGCTCACGATCTGATTGCTTAGAGACTCATGTACGGTCAGATTATTGTAAAGCTATTACTGGGAATGTCTATGCAGATGAATACTTTCTATAAATTGAGAAAATTACTAAAATCAGATTTGGGATTTATCATCTAGTAATCTAGTATTAATAAACTTTTTTAAATTAACAACAGCGGAAATTATAACTTCATATTTATAGTGACAGACAAAATTCAGTTTCATTGCTACCCTCTATATCTTGATTTCTACTATTTGTGCTACCCAACATGACTTAGCAAGAGCATGCCGATGTTGTGGTTATCATTTCCAAAAGATCCAGGTTTACTGTTAAAAAACCAACCCATTTTGATCCTAGTATTTATATTAGTACTAACAAGTAGCATTGAATCACACCTGTTTATGACAAACTTGAAATCCAGCTTAAAGACAAGTAGTGACCGATCCTGGCAATGACCACACGTCAGTATTATGCTTCACCGCTAACACTACATGCAGAAATGAAAGCTGTGTCCACAAACCAGAAAACTTGAAAGAAATAGTCCTTTTTTTTATTACCGTTATTTAAGAAACGTGACAATAAAGTGACGCACGCCGAGCACAGCGAGCCAGGTTCACCCCTGCAGAGGGGACTATGCAGAAGGCACCGGACCACCCGAAGAAAAGTGCGACCCCCACCTCGACCCCCACCTCGACCGCCGCAGCAGCGCTGGGGAATTCTCCTACGTCCCTAAACGGGGCCCAGCTACTAACTGCCAAATGCTGCTTTTCTCTATCCCTCCCTGTAAAACACGAATGCAGGTGAGGAGGGGGTATAAGTTGTGTTTTGCAAGTTGAAAATTCCGATCCGACTTCCGCTGACCACACATCAGCATCACAAAGGAGCTGGAATGCTAATGAGGTTAGGGCTGTAGAGACACTCAGAATCCAACTGAAACAAATATCAACATGGAAATTGTTTTCTTTAATTCCACTGTGACTCTGTTTAAAAAGCTCAGATCATGATGATACATGATACAATAATCCACCTTGCAATACCTCATAAATTGAAGGAATTCTTATATAGGGCATTTGACTATTTGTGCTTTCTCCTGAGCTAAGGATATCACACTAGGAAATGTCATACAAAACCTGCCTAGCAGGCTTTCTAACTGTGAGTAACCTGTGCCTAACAGGCAGAAGCACATATTTACAAAGAAAAAAAAAAAAAAAAAA
>JAVJGH010000091.1:2341611-2370693 GCA_035590175.1 Aviceda leuphotes
CCTGGCAGGAAACTGGGCCTACAAGGCATAAGCACATATTTAAAAAGAAAAAAAAAAAAAAAAGACAGGTTACAGTAGCTAGACAAAAAGATGCTACTGTCTTAGCCCATAACATATTATCCCTTCAGGCATGTAGGTCACATATCATACTTTTAATTTTAAATTGCATACTTGTAAGTGTTCTCATTATACATTTAGAAATGAAATCTTTTTATACAGAAATTCTACCAAAACCTTAACATCACTGAGTTCTGGCAGGAAGTTCTACAGATGAATTATGGACTATGAATAAAAAGATTTTAATAGGCCATTTTAAAGCCAGTTCCCTATCCCTTGAATTCAGTGCTCCTAAACATTTTGCTCCGCAAGCTCCAAACCATTCCTGTTTCAACTAATCTTCCTTGATAATACATAATTAGAATTAACACAGAGTCATGAGAAAAGGTGAAATATTTACTCAGAGGCATTTATTAGTTTTCAGTGTATTTTCTAGTTTATCACATATATGCCTGTTTATGTCTTTGCTGTACTCTGAACAAGCCTTTTGAACACAGTGTTCAGAAGGACACCACATACTCTTTTTTCACTGCTAACACTTTGCTTAAATACTAGCAGCAGATGTTTTTAGCTCAAATTGCTCCTACCATTGCCAAGAGGCACTACTTTACATTTGTCAATTAATTTTGCTTGGTATGGCAGTGCTAGCTTTGCTGAGTTCTGGAAGGTCCCGGTTGCATTTCCTAGGTTTAACAGACCTAAGCAAATGTATATTATCTGCACATTTTGCCATTTGCCCTTTCACAGAGACTTCAAATTGTACCGCATGAGTCTAACCTGAATACCTGAGGGCTCCCTCCTGTTAACCTTTTGCCACGTGGAAAACTGACACTTCGTTCCGTCTCTTTGGTTTCTGTCTCCAGCCACTTCCCACCCCAGCAGGGTAGTTCTCCTTTCACCTCAGGAATATTTCGTTTCCTAAATAGCCTAGCAAAGGCTTTCTGAGAGTCCAAATAAATTCTGTCAATGTGCTCTACTTTACCCTGTCAGACAGTACGGATCAGCTGTAGTGGTAAAGCTGTTCTAGAAAAAAATAAAATTATTTTCTGGGTTGGTGCTACTTTTAAGCACCTAAGACAGTAGTAGTTAGCCCCCATTTACCACATGTACTTGATGTGACATTTAGGAGACCGATAAAGAGCAGCTATGTGCAATATTTCAAGTATCTACCATACTGCCTCCCAGGAAACATAAGGACTTTACAGCAGTGGTTCCGAATTTTTCTCTTTGGTGAGTTCAGATCACCCCATAATGTTATCCTTAATTTATTTGTTTTCTGATTTAATTATGCTTAGTGCTAGTTTCCAACAGGATGTGCTCATAGTAGGCTAGACATACTACAGAGTGCTAAGGCTTACCAGAGTGTAAACAGCTGTTATCTTCATTCATACGCACTGGATTAAACCTAGAAAAGTTTATTACACAGCTATCATTCTGTAGGGAGAATTCAGTCAACAGTTCTTTCACTTTCCCTTTGGAAATCAGCGAGATGAATATAAAAATCAAGACTTATTGGGTTAAAAACTACCATTCAGTAATGGCTGTAGAATTAAATTTGATTAGAGTCTTATGCAAAAGCACGTAAATGACAAAAATTAAAATCTATTTATTTTTATGGTTGGCAAAGAGAAGTGTCTGTAAACTAGACACAAATAGCATGCAAGTTTACAGGCATAGCCAATGCTCAGACAAAGGCATATTTACGTCAAGTAATGTCTGTTATTCTAACAACCCATGCATGAATGCCTCCATACTAGAGTAAAAAGAGAAGAAAAAAAAATTATATAAATTATTTGTTTATAAAACACATATATGAGATCAGTCACATTCTTGGCTATCCTATTAAAACACCATCTGACAAAAACTAATACTGTCTCATCTAAGCTATTTTTCACTAAAAAGATAAGTGGCCCTCCTTATGCCACAAATAGATACATCACAGATTAACACATTCTAAGTAAACATATTTTTATACATCTTACATATACAAAAACAGGAGCCACTGCTTATTAATGACAGTTAAATACCATTAAATGGTATCTCCAGATAACTTCAAGGCACTATAATCCAGCCAGAACTTCTTCTCTTGAATGCTAATACGCACAAAAAGATACAAGCCTGTACGCTTACAGCTAGGGTACCAAGCCCTCACACCAGCACCCAGCACCCTAACTTCTGCTCCAGAGGTATGTTACTGCCACGAGGGGTGTGGGAGAGGACAGGACAGGCAACCACACCTAACTCCACAGGAGCAAACTGGATCCCTGAATTACCAGTGAAGTCTCTTATCACCCATCCATCTAAATTAGACACCGTATCATCTTAGTGGTGGGAATAGTCCTGCTTAACTCCATCAAATTGAATGGGGTCAGGAATGTTCTTAAAGTAACACTGGGGGTGTTTTTAAGATTCAGGTCTCCTTAGGCAATTTCTCTTTAGGTAGCTAAAATAGGGTTTTAAAAGTTTAGCCCTGGTTTGAACGTTGTTCATATATATTTTCCTTTCACAGTTCTGTATAGTACTCATTCTTAATGTACTTCAAATATTTGTAGATATTTATTTAGAAAAGGCATACCTTTTCAAAATACAAAGCCATTATAGCACACCTGTTGAGAGAGAAGCTTCGGAAAACTAGAGGTCTTGTGCAAAAGTAGAAATACTGCAATTTTCACAGTCAATAAAATGCAGACCTTTATTTAAAAAAAAATCAGAGCACTATCTATGTTGCAGGTGCCAATAGAGCAGGAATTTTTTTTTGGGGGGGGTAATCAATTTAAGCATACAAAATTTAAATGCAAAACCATTTGCAACTAGGTTACAGAAATTTCAATGTAATATAGAATATTTTTATTTCAGCTGCCTGCTATTATCAGATCAAGATTAGATGTATTTGTACTAATGTTGTCCTTACAGCCCCCTAGAAGGTTAAATATTCTCTCATTTCTGTAATAAATCAGCTGGTTTTGCTTGCATGTAAAATGTTACATACTTGTAAAACAGCATCTGGTGGTGAAAGAAAGGAGGGAACGCGATTGTCATATAAGTCCAAGATTTGCTGTGGTTCAAAATCCTATTTCACTATATAGCTTTAAGCATCTCACTGCAAAAATAAAACTGAAGATTTTCTTGCATTATTCTCTCCATGATACATTATTGACAATAATTTTTAAGATTGTTTTAGGAAATGATTCGGTCAAATTTCTAGAGCAAAGCAGTATGGAAAAACATGTAATCCTAATTGTTTGGGGGCTTATTCTTCGCTAGCCAGTGTGTATAATGACACAAACAGTCTCCCTTCTCACTAAAAATACTGCAGGTCCCACTTGTCCTTCTATCACTTGCCTTGTATTTCTAAAGTGAAATTGGAATAGTATGGAAACATTTATCAAATGCTATCACCAAGCAGCATGCCTCACAATGTCCCACAGCCTTCTACGGATTTCAGGGCAAGTCTTCAGCCTCAGCATCTGCAACTATGCTCAAAATCAATTACGACAAAGATATTAACTAAGGCTGACTCAGGAATGGATTTCAGCAGCTGACTGAAATTTCATTAGTTTGAGTCACCCACCCCCCATAAACATAAATCTATAATAAAGCAGGGACTCTCATCAGTCTATGCCCAAAATTCAGCTGAGTACTGGCACTTTGTAAAAGCAGCAGAGAATCCCCAGAGAAAGACACGTGGGTGGTGAGACTTTATGTCTCCTTTCCCCTGTTTGTCCACAGGCAGAAGGACAGAAGAGACATCGGCCAAAGTCAAACACGAAACAGTGAGAGCATTTCCCAAAAGAGGTAGAAGAAAAGGAAAACCAAACCAAATGTATATGTGTTTCTATACAAATGCTGAGAAGGTTAAAAAAGAGATGGGTAAACTGTTAACACCTACTTGTAAGTGAGGCTGTTTTGAAGCATGCCAAACAACTGGAGGAAAGAGATCAATTATCAGTACGTTAGTACCTGGACATAAAAGAGAAAGAAAAGATGCAGTAACTCATGTCAACACAGGAATCGTGTTAAGAAATCGTATTACAAATAGCTTAGAACCAAATCAGAGCTTGGTGAAGTGTAGCAATGAATAACATAGAATCTCTACAAAATTTAAAGTCTGCGTCCAAATACAGGAAAAAAAATATTATTAAGGACAATCTTATCTCTGTCACTTGGCAACAGTGACCCTGTCATGCCCAGAGAAATTAGAATAACCCGTCGCACAGGAAAACCAGCAATAATGGTAGGGTTTAGTAATTTCAGACATGCTGTGGTGCCAAACCTAATCTGTAGATTGTTCTTCATGGAGTGGCTAGACAGGGAACCCACTGCTAGAAAACCAACTTGTGACAGTCATTAGCAATGCTGAGGACCTCATCAAGAATATTGCTACCAAGAAGACAGTCTGTAAGAGGGACCCTGATATATTTAGAGTCAACATCTCCCCCAAATCCACCTGATTTTAAAAAGGTCATCTAACTAAAAATGAAAGCTTATTAAAAGAAAACAAAGCATCGAAAAGTAAGTATTGGAAAGTACATGAAGGCTATGCAAGCACAGCACAGTAGAAGGTGAGAGCAAGCATAGACCACCCACCTCAAAAAAACTGCTGAAAGACTAACAGCAAAAATGCCATCGTGTTTAAACGGCAGGTTAAGAGAGGGTATTAGAAACAGCAGCCAAGTAAGATCATGGCACATGCATACTGGTATAACAGAAAGGAATATAAATCACGGCAGGTTAGTTGTATAAAACAGAGTATGACAGGCCACACAAGAGTTTAAGGAGCAAGTTGCAACAATACAGTAAACTATAACACACCTTCCTGATCATTTCATCAAGAGCAGGGAGGCTGTCAAAGTCTGAGGGATCATCAGAGCAGACTATCCACAGAAGACACAGTGATTGTACAAAAACTAGATGAATCTTTCTGCACATTTAGTGCAGAAAATCTGTGGGAGGTTTCCATAAATGAAGGGACGATGCAGCTGAAAATCTGACCAAAACTGAAATGACATTTCATTGCAGAATAAATTGAAAAAGTAAACTGTAAGAACTCATCAGGACCAGACAGAATTCACCTGCAAATTCAAAAGAAATTCAAGGACAAAATAAGTAAACTAATCACTGTGGCATGCCATCTAATGCTTTGAAACCACACCAGTGTCAAAAGAACAGAAGACAGGACAAGTGATGCAGGTTCTTGTGAAGAAGCCTTGAACACAAGGACCTCTACACACAATGTCCATCTAAGTGAAATGGTAGGTAGGAGCAATAATAAAGAACTAAAGTAACAGGCAAATGGACAAACTACTATGTCTTCACAAAGGGTTAAGGAGACTTTTGTAAAGAAAATTCACACCTCGCAAAGCTATTGAAACTTTATGTAGGACTCCAATAACAGCTGGGAGAGCTTTATAACTAGTCCTTAATTAAAAATCTAGAAACCTATTAACATTATATCCATTGCACAGAGATTGACTTGTAAAATGTAAAATCAAAACTGTCACACACACAGAATAAAATCCAGCTTTATAGAATCTCAATCCCATATCTCTCAGCTGGGATTTTCAAAGGTTAGCAGAATTGGGCACCAATGGGTACTCTTTAAATACCAGAATTTAACATTTTTTGACGTGGTTCTGTGACAAAGTTAGCTCTAGCCATTCCACTAACAACTTCCTCTAACTCGCTTCTGATATTTCCAGGTAAAATTAATACCTCGAGTGGTGTTATATCGCCGCTTGAACACCATAATTACACAAATCCCAAGTTGCTACTCAAGTTGAACACACACACTGTTTTTCTTTCACCGTCACCATTCCCCTACCTTCAAAATTCTCTCGGCCCCTATTCACCACACTCCAACAGGTATCTGATAGCTGACAACACAGCGGGCACCTGACACAAACCTACTTGCAAAGTTTACGCCGAGAACCACCGCCCGTTTCCCGGCAGCGAAGCTCTCTGAACTCCCCCTTTTCCCAAGCACAGGGAAGGCTGTGTGTACGTGGACGCCACCAAGGAAGACTGAAGTAAGAGCTCACCGCAGGAGGGAGGAGGGGGGCGATAGAAAGACCCCAGGAAACACAACTTCTCTTTGTTACTGCCCCTCTGCCCAAGAGCCGGCTGCCCGGGCCCGATCCGGGAGGCAGCTCTTTTCCTTCTCCCCTCCAAGCTTCCCTGTCGGGCCACGCGTGGGGCCCACGGGCCGTGACCTCAGAGCAAGCTTCTGGTTTTGTACCGCACGTCCCTGGTGAGAAGCTTTTAAAGTAGGAGTGAAAGGAAGAGTAAAGTTAAGTGTGTGGGGAGAGGCGGGGAGTAAGAGGGAAAGTAAGAGGAGTAAGAGGGAAAGGAAGATGACCAACAGGAGAATCCAAGCACTTCTGGAGATACAAAGGGATTAAAAGAAAAAAAAACAGATTATTGTAGCTCTGCAGTTTAATACAGCAGTATTAAATACTGCAGTGAAACACAGGTATGGTGGCTGTTTTCTGCTTCTACCTTGTGGCAGTTTCTTCCTTGGAAGGGCACTGCGTTAATCAAGATAAGGCACAAAAGCCTTAGAGATTCACTGAAGCGCTGCAGTTTTATAAATCTAAACAGAAGTTGTGCATAGTGTGTCACACGTACACTTCAGAGGAAAAAAAAATTACAAATGGATCTTTAAATCTGTTCTAAAAAAAAAAAAAATAAGAAAACAAGTGATGTATGTACTCATTCTTTCCAAAGTTGACCCTACACAGCCACCGTCTTCACTTTAATCATTTTTTCCTTGAACAGAGCCTTAGGGGAAACGAAACAAACCGATTTAGGCTAGTTTTAAAGCTACACCCTAAATATCTAAAAGACGGAGAGCGTGCTCAGATTTGGAGAAATCCCACAAGTCTGTGGGTACCAGCAACCCGAGTCCTTTCTGCGGCGGCCTGCGTCTCTTCCCGCTGTACTTGCCACAGACCGTTTTCCCTGGCAAGCAGGCTGAGCTGGGCTCCCGCTGGCTCCGGAGCCGATGGGATGGGACCTTCCACCCTCCTCCCGGTCATGCCCGCCCGCTCTTCGGCCCTAAGGACAGCGCTGGGAGGAATACTCCCTCCCTGGCGGGAGGCTGTTGAGGACACTGAAGGAACTGAAGGGCATTTATTTCCTGCCCAGGCAGGTTAGGCAGCTCACAATTAAATCTGCTGCTGCAAAGCGTTAAAATATTTTCCTGTTAAATTCTACAAGATATTTTTTGAGCAGCTCTACTTATATAGTACCATTATGACTTCTAGAAGAAACGTTTATTTAATATGCTACACTAGTACTTCTCTTACAACAGTAAGAGAAAAGGAAAAGCTTTATAATACAGAAGAGGTTTGGATTTTGCAATTAAACCTTAATTTGTATTTCATTTAGCAATATGAGAATTCTGGCAACATCTTCAGAAGACTTTTACTATATCTGCATTAATGCATAGCCCATAACCCACTCGTGCTTTCACTTACTAAGTGCTCTAATGCAGCTATAGTTGCCAGATGAGCTGGTGCATGGGGACAAAAATTTCCTCGGTTTGACTAGATTCTCCAGTCAGCTCCAATGAAATTCAACAGAAGTAGCTCCAAACTTCAACTTCAGAAAAGCTCTTATGCATTACACTTCATGTTAATCAGAAGCATATGGTCTTTCAAATAACATACAGTCTTTAGTGACTCAACATTAGTGTTCAGAGAAGCAAGGGTATTACGTTCAAGCAATTCTTATGTCAAAACAAGAGTCATTCAAAATACAGGGATGAGTCTGCCTAATTCATCTATTTTTCATGCTTTAAAAATTATTTGGCGTTTAAAAACATAAAAAGAAATGATGCAGTGTGCCCTTCAAAGAGAAAGGCAGCAGGACAGTTCCTATCAGCCAACTACACAAAGGGACCCCGTGTTCAGGGTCTCTGAGCAAGCCAAACTATTAAGTAACAAAATCTGAGGGAGAATTTTGCTCAGAAAAATGTTCTCATGAGCTTTATATTGCATCATTACACTAATGTAATTTCAAGGAGGTGCAGAATTTGAAGATTAGCTCAAAGTATGTGTGCCCTGTCAATGGTGCAATAGGAATTCATCCTGCTTGCAGTGATCCTTGAACAAATTTGCTGTACGGAAGCTCTGCACATAGATGCAATCTGCATTTCACTGTAATAACTAGGACTGCCCAAATCGTGCAGATTTTCCAGAACAATCTCTTAAAAATTATTCCTTATTACCAACCTAACAACCCTTCTTCTGTCTACTTCCCATATATTTATGAATGATTATGCTTTCCTGGTCTGAGTCACAAATTTATTCTTTGAAAATGTTTTATATCTGTGTGCAAGCCAAAAACGGCTGCCTACTTGGGCAGTCAGGAAACTCAAGTTCTCCCACATGACTCATCCATCTAACACTAACAAAACAACACCCCTCATTTTTTTATATTCAGAATTAAACATCAAGAAAGAACAATTACAGTATTGATCAACAATACTGAAAAAAATAATATAGAGGAAAATTTTGTTAATATGGCATTAGGATCCACCCCCCCAACATTGCAGGATCAGCAGATAAAGTCTAGAGCAAATGATTTGTTGTGAAGAATTTGCCTAGGTCTAGATTTATCCAGGGCTAATGTCTCTTTTAAATGTGTTATAAGTTGTTATAAAGAAGAAAAAACAAAGCTTAAGGGCCAGATTGTGATCCCCTTACTTATACTGGCTACTGTTAACCGATGGTATTTCCATAAACTCGTATGAGTAACTTGTCTCCACAGGAGCTAAGGACATGACTATCTAGGTCTGAAAACGCAGAGGACTGGGAATATAATAGAAAAAGCAGTATCTTTAAGATAAGCTAAGCTCCCGCAAATCCAAGACTCTTCCTCCTGCCCGGAGAGCACAGACAGGATAACGAACAGTATTTCATGCAAGAGAACCAACACTCATTAGCCAGCAGGCTACCGTGGGGAAACCTTAGAAACTCCCAAAAGATTTGCAGGGACTTGGCTCTTTAAAATGCTTCCCTTAGGTAACTACTGTGAGGTCCTCACTTACCAGTGAGTACTGCTAAGGAGTCCCTTCTTCAGAAGGAATTTGTATTTAGATTCGACAAAACACTGGCGAGGCTTTGATGCCATTTTTGTTCTAGGGAAAGATGAAGACAAACCATTTAGGTATTTTCCCTGTGCCTGGGACACTGTACTAAGCATTTCGTGGAAAATCAACTCTTATTCTTGAACTCTGCCTGAGATAGATAACTAGAGAGAGACAGACTGGTGGATGGCTTTGGTGGTTGTTTTTTCTATTAAAGCTGTTATTTTCAAATTAGGCAGAGCTGGGATTAAAGGTTTATCACCACTGACCCAAATCGGTGTCTGAACTACCCAGTTACCCACTCTCTTTTTAAAATCATTTGTTTGATTTGATTCATCTAGCTGACGAAACGCTTTCATTTCAGCGTGACAAAAAATAAACACATTTCTCTGTGATTTTGGTTTGGTTTGCTTGTTTGTTTTCTTAACTACCTCAGCTCCCAAAAGCGACTGCAGCTGCAAAGCCAATCTCAAGCTCCCTGAGGACAGTAATACTTCTAGCTGCAGACTCTAGTAGGGGTGAGAGGCAGGAATAAATCCTAAGGAGCAATAGGGTTGCTGACAGAAGTCAAGAAGTGAGAAGGAAGGTGCTAATGAGCAGTACTGGGAGGCTTGGAGCATCAGAGGGAAGCTCCAGGGTGCTGGGTGCCGGCAAGGACGGGGCAAAAGGACTGAGCCTTCAGGGTGCTTTCAAGGCACAAGCTCGAGCCTGCTGCTGACAGGAGACAATCAAAAGTCTGGGTATGGTCTGCAAGGCCTTCAGGAAAATTAGCAGAGTAGATAAGGAGAGAAAAACCCTTATCAAGGAGGAGACCGTGCTGATCTTTTTGACCCCAGGCTGCAGCTTCACAGTTCCTTTAAAGTGACCTAATTATGGGAAAGACCCTCCCTTGGGCACATTGTGCAGAATTTGGGGGTTCACACAGGGCACTGATTCAACTGATTCTGCTGGTTTTAAATTCTTATCAAGTTACTTCTAGGCTGGATCAGCTCCCTCCTCCGGCTCAACCCAGGCACCTCCGGGGACACTTAAACACAGCATGAACCCACACCCGGAGAAGGGCCCAGCTCCACCTAGAAGGACAGAAAACACTCATGGTCCTGGGCAACTCTCCTACCTTCATACCAAAACTCCCAGTGGTTCTTTCGAAGTCCCATCCACCGCTACTTTACACACATTTCCGTCCTGCTCAAATCACTAAAGGTTTTTATTCGCAGCAGCAGCCTCCCTGTGCCTACAAGACTGCAAACAAGCAGTTACAACGTATGCAATGTGTAGTGGAGACAGATTTTAGACTTCCAGTAACATGACACAGTTTAGCGAGGCGTCGGGGAAGAACATTTGGCTATGAGTTTTCCATAAACAGCCCATTTGCAAAAAAGCTGTTCAAGTTCTAGAAATCTGTCGCTTTTCTATTTTTGGTTCTTTATCTCGTTATTTTATATAAATGTTCGGAACAGACTTCATACTTCTGAGATTTAAAAGCGGATGTCTTTGTGGGTTTTGGCTAGAAGACCACATGCTTCACAGATACAAATGGAGAGAAATTAATTTGTGTCATAAACGAAGAGGGATCAAATGGCAGCAGCTCCAGTTCTACAAATCAAGTAGTAATCAGCCAAAAATGAAATAAGAATCTCTTTATAGGCAGAACTGCCATTTGTATTTTTCTGTAAATAAGCAATTTATTTCTTTTCAGAACCTGCTCAGACAAACCATCTTTGAAGCTCCTCTCTGATGTTTCTCAATGACACTAAATAGATGCAAGAACTGCCTTTTGGCAATGCTCTAGGCTCTCGTCCTTGCTTAGCTGCTTTAAAGTCGCTCCTCCTGGCTCACCTGTATCTCCATACCTGACAAACTTTTCTTCTAGGGTCTTTTGTTAGGTTTTATTTCCCCCTCTTCCCCCTGGTCTCTCTCATTCTAAACTGAAAATGCACAAAGGCACCAAGGCAATAATTTCGGGGTCCTGCAGAAACAACCTGGCTTCAGACACACACAGGTCAGCTGTAGGACCTTTTAGGAAATCCATCATAATTCATCTGGAAGAAGACAGGAGTAGGATGAAAAGGAAGCAGAGAGATTATATCGAGGGCTCTTGGAACTGAGACTGCAAAGGTCAAAGACAAATCCAGAAACAAAGTCACTACTGCAAAAAATTAGCATGAAATGCTCTTCATGGAAACTACCACTTAGCATATGAGTCTAACTAAAATTCTTCCACTGCTGTGCCTCAGATTTATTAACGAAATCTGAGAGGAACAGGACTACTGAAACAGACAAAGCAAGACCCATGTAAGTCAGGAGTGAGCATACAGCAACTGACAAATACCTTCTTTGATAGACCTATCCTTAAAACCCTGCTATCTGCCTTTACTGGTGCATTAATAGTTCTTAGAAAACTCTTGGTTGAACTTAATCATGACATTTAGTGTGTTCACTGCCAATCCATACATACGCTAAAAATGCTATGGATGTGCAGATGAATACCAAGGGCTCATCCATGCAGAGAAAGGTTTAGGAACTCACTTATGACCAATTTTGCACAGTTTATCTATTCATTTCTTAAGCCATAAGTGTATGAGAAATATTATCTTACTAGTATTTCCTAAGAGCATTGAAAGTGAAAATATTTCAGCTTTTTCTTGGGTCATTGTTGCCATAAATATGTCATACTATTCAGGTTCCCTCAAACCTAGTTCAGGCTCCTCGGTACTCTCACAATGTATTAGATAGCAAGAGAAAAAGTACTTTATGCTGTAGGCATAGAACACTTTATAAACAAAACCTTTATGAAAGATGATTTTTCACTTTATGAATTCCAGTAGAATTTGGTGTAGGATGGTGTATAATAAAAGTAATTATAGCACATGTCTTAATCTCATCAAAATCAGCTTCTTGGGCTTCATGGAGAACAAACGAGAAAGTTATGAAAGATCATTTAATGACATGTTTTTGAGAGTTGACAAAATACAGTCCCTAACATAGCTGCTTTACTGAAAAGTGGAATCAGATCACTCTTATACAAACAGAAGACAAAGTAATATTCTTCCCACATTTCTTAACCACCAAGAACTATTCTTCCTCTTTTCATTTCATATTAAAATAAAGGTCAAGTTAGCAACTCAAAGAAAACTAACGCTCTAAACATTGACCTCCATAGGTCTGAAATGATGGCTGGTACCACTGAATCCTTGAAACATGGTTGGAAGAAGTAAGTGGAAAAGTTTTGTAAACTACTGTAGAATTTTCTAGTGCTCTGTGCAACTTGTGAAGTCTTAAATATCTGCCAGACAGTATAGACAGAAGTGATTTACAAAAAACAAGTTCTGTTCAAAACTAGCACTGAAGAGCTGACTGATCTTCATTTAACATGATTACATAACCACGAATTAAAATAAAAACTGTCTGCCTTTTCAACGTGAAACTCAATTTGTCGCAGAGCATCTCTTTCGTGCCTGATGACAAATGACAAGATCATTTCTTTCTGGGGTTTTTTATGTAATGCAACCACAGTTAACAGGTATTTACTGCAACATTTCATTACCCAGGTTAACATGCAGTATGGAATATCCTAGTAGTATGTTTATAGAAAATATAATTTTTTAAATATTACTGAGTTGAAAGAGATATTTAGAATAGGATGAGTGAAAAATTCATTTGTTCCTTCTCCCTGAGGACAAAGCCCTTTTTTTCTTCAATGGAAAAGGAAGAAGAAAGCAGGGAAACGACTTTCTGAGGAACAGCTTTGCACACAAACAGGTATAGAAGCCTAGTTTACAAAAATAATCAAAATAATTAATTCCATTGATCTCTGCCAAAAAAGCAGCCTAGGTAGGATCCTTACAAAGCTTCAGCTTCACAGAAACTCAGAGCTTTAAGCAGGCTGGATGAGGAACCCCAGCCTGGTTGTGAAACACTACATCCCCCCGGAGCTCTCAGCAGACTAAATGCACCCCGGGGAGGCGAGAATTGATTATGCTGCTGTCAGTGGCTGAATAAACACACAAAGGAGCAGACATGGTCACAGCTTCATTTATCAGGCTTGAAAATTCTGTGTTGTCATATTTACTCAATTAGTAAGTGCATGAGTACACAGTGTAATCTTTCCCGTTTGAAGAGGAAAGAAAAGGAGTGGTATCTATTTGTACTGGAAGACAGGGACACGCGCGTTCTGCTGCCCAGAGTTCCCACACACGTAACTCTCATACTGCCACAAGAGAAAGACAAGCAAAATGAACCGCATAAACACGTTTGAAAAGTGTTTTGGATTTATGATCCAAGCAAGCCTTCTGTTCATACAAAAAGAAGTATGACTTTTTAATTTTAAAATATTACGAATATTAAGTAGTACAAAACAGCATAGCGTTAAGAGGTATTTATTGATAATGCACCAATTAACCGTCAAACAGAAAATATTGGCAAACAGAAAAAATCCCCAAGCGCATAATACACTAACGATAAATGTAGTTGACTTCAGTGGGAATCTTGGATAAAAGCAAATACAGGATCAGACCCGAACATAGTTCAAGCTGCAAGTCTAGAGAAATAATCCTACTGCTATTTAATGGAGAAAGCTGGTGTCACTCTGAAATAACTTCCATGAAAGTTAATGAAAGACTTGCTAGTGTTTTATCATGGGAACTGGGTGGTGCCTTAGCTTTGTTTCAGCGTCAGAGACCGTCAATCCTCTTTCTTTGTGATTTCTAATGGGCCAGTAAAGGGCTGTGGGGAAAGGAAGAGATACTAATTTTGATAAGCCAAAGAAAACATCCGAAAAGCTGATTCCCATAACAAATATTTCTGAAAGCCTATGATTTCCACTAATAACTCACCCAGAAGAATTTAAAAACATCTGAAATGCAGGTCAGAATAAGGGTTAGTGACATCAAAACTACCTAATCCATGGTGCATAAGTACTGTGGACATGGGTCACTAAAATTTTCATGCATACGACGCTGTAACACTTGTTACTTAACTACATTTCAGGAGCACCACAGATGAATGGGAGCATCTTCTTAAAAATCCTGCCCCACAGTTTTAATTTGCCTAGCACACTTAAATTTAGGAGAAAGAAGATTTTCAAGAAAAGCTGAAAATAGCACTGATGGGAAATGTGGATGAGACAGTACTCAAGAAGAATGATTATATAAAAAATGGGATTGGAGGGAGGAAAGAAGAGATACCAGAGTTACCTTCAAATAGGATAAGCAATTACTGTTGGCTCCAGCATATTCGATACAAAGCATAGGAAGTCTAGCAGAATTATTTCACTCCAATTGACCTGAGCTGATACAGTGCATCCAGTTGCTGATACTGCATTTTAAGGAACATAAAGAGAAAGGTAAAATAATCTAGAAAAAATAAAAGAAAATTAGAAGAAATATTGTTTAAATTACCTATGATGTGCTGAATTGGTTCGGTTTGGAAAAGATTGAGGGAAACAAGAGAAGAGTCCCCCACCTGATAAAAATTTGTAGCAAAAGGAGTAATAATCAACATTATCAATAACAAATGGGAAGAAAAACCCAAGAAAAAACTCTTTAATTTGCAATGAAGATTTAGGCTGGGTAACAGAAAGCACTTCTTCAAACTCCATTTGCAGTTTTCTCTCCGTCCTTCTCACAGCAATAGTGTTTACTGCCTCTATCCTACCCAAGGAAGAAAGCCTGGTCTGTAGAAAGACCACTGTGTAAAAGCACTGAAGCAAACACCATTCATAGCTAAGAGCAACTTTCATTGGGTTTCACCCATGCTTCCGAGTTGCCAGATGTTGGCAAAGAATACATAAGCTTCTTACAAGCTACAAATAAAAACCCCACAATTTATCTGAGGTTCTATGCAACTTTAATACTTCCTATATTAGGCTATCAAAAATACGAAGTGGCCTTAGGTTAAAGCAATGTAATGGATTACAAATTCGACAGTATAAGTGGAAATCCAGGCTTTAAAAAATCATGGATTTGCACATGGCAAAACATAAACAGCTAGATGTATAAACGATACAGAGGAAGATGGGTGACTGTCAGTAGGCTAGCGAAAGAGGTGAATGATGAGGTTCCAGGACCAAATAATGGCAAGATGTCCCAGAAGCTTCTCTCCCCTGGATCAAAAAGTAAAATTAGTGTGTATTCCAGTAAAGAGAGACTCGAAACCACTAAATGTAGAAACCACGCCAGTAAACTACAAATCACGTATTCAGCACAACGAGTAATAAAGATACCTCAGATATATAGGAAAAGCAGAAGTAGCCAGATATGATGTCATCAAGCTCATTTAAAAGCTACCTACAGCTAATTGTAACAGGCCAAGCTCATTCCACCTTTCAGGATAAATCAAGTCTATGTGCTAACTGCATGACAAAGAAACATGATGAGGGGATAACGTAGATTCTTACTTCCTTGCATCTCCCTGAAACTGGGTATAAATTCAATTTTTCAAGGCACATCCTTCTCTATAGAAATGGCAATATTCAGTAGCATATCTTAAGGCAGCTCAGTTAGGAGGCTGCTAATACGGTGTGGAATTTGGCAGCAATATGAGTCAACACAGTAGCAAGTGTTTTAAGCATGCAAAGTTGTTCAGAGATGAGTATAACCTTTTATCGTGTGTAAATACATATGGCTGGAAGGTATTTAGCTTCTGGCAGATACAAAAGGATAACATTTAGAACAAGTGATGTGTATGGCACTTAGTTGTGGAGTTGTTTGATAGCCTATATGTTACAAACAGTCCTCAGAGGGAAGAAAAAAAAAAAAGAAGGGAAAAAAAAAAAAAAGCCAGACTTAAAAAACTGGTTAACGCATCAGGTGCTTCTGAGGTGCATCTAAAACTTCACATGAAGGGACTAAAACTTGTAATAATCCTACCTTTTTTTCCATGTCCCCCCCAAATCCCTAAAGCAAATGGAATCAGACTTGCCTCCCATCTCTGCAGTATACACCACAGGCTCCAGACGTAATGGGCAGATTTTAAACCTGACCATTACACTGAAAAATAGAGTTAAGGCTTGCCATTTAACCAAACCTTTCTGGTGTTCATACCTTCCTTTCACCTCCTGCCAGTCAGTGAAATTAATTCAGCAGGCAGATTGTATGAAGGCAACAGATTACATCAGTTTAGTTTTCCTCACTTGTGCTGTATACTCTTCTCTTAACAACTGGTTTGAAATGCCACCTAGGGGTCTTGGTGAAATCATTAAACTTGCTAGCACTTCGGAGCTGAAAATCTGCAGAATATTAATATAAAATATGATTAGAAATACCAAAACTGTGAAAGAAAATACAGATGGATTTTCAAAACAAGGGAATTTAACAAGTATATTCGATTAACTGAAATGCAAATAGACAGTATTTGTCTAAGTTAAATGGATAGCTGAGCAGTGTACAGAGAAGACAGCTGACCTCATACACGGGAGCTTGACAGTTCTTAGGTCATTCCAGCAGTATCTCATGTTGCTCTTCCACAGCCCAAAGGTCTTAAAAATGTTCCGAGAAGAATAGTTTTTGTTGTCATGCATGTATGTAAATTCTGCAATGCCTAATAGATGTTCTTTGCCTGGACAATTAGGTAAATAGGGCTAATAATTTTATTTTCTTTTCTATATCAAGACAAAACTCCAGCTCTCCACTTCCTTATACCATATCCTGCAGCTAGAACTGCTGTAACTGTCTTGTCTTCAATGTCATTGTCTTCAATGTTTGAATAGTTCCTCTTTTTGTTGCTTACCTAGAACTCTCACTTCACAACCACGGGTCTTGCTATAACCAAACTCTGCTTTATATAACCCAGGAGAAAAAGCATTTCAGTAGAAAACTGGCCTTCGTCAGTCCTGTAGGTCTCTCTCCCGTACCTAAACCAGAAGAAAAGGGTAGGCTTGGCTGATCCCAGCTCAGCCGCTACTGAGACTCTGCCAAATGCTACAGCAGAAGCTGTCACCCAGCAGCACACCTCCTACGGAACAGAACTGTGTCTGTGCAGGCTTCCTACCAAGAAAAAAAGTCAATACGGCAGCTAGGCTTGTCTGATGCTATGCCTGAATAAAACATTTCAGAAAAAAAGCAGCAGCAGACAACCTAAATACAAGTCAGAGATGTTCTTTGATCAAAATCCTAGCCCTGATCAGCATCCCAAACTTCAGAAAGTCTCCATACTGGACAGTGTGCAGTCCTCCCAAGAAATATGTCTACTAACTCGTGACCCCTCTCTGCTTCGAAGCCCGATAGGACGTAAGCTGAGAAAAGTTATCCCTGTTTGAAGGGGAACCCATCTTCACCATGACTGATTTTGTTAGCGCAACTGGATGAAATATGTATGTGCCACTGTGCCAAAGGGGACTAACAACTCAGGTGTTCAAACAACATAGCAAGTGCAAAGATTTTCTGCAAGAGGCAAAGTATCTACAGCTTTTCTCTTCACATTTGTTTGCAAATGTGCTGTCTTGTGATCTCTTCCCAAGAGGTGAGATAGATAGATATGGGTCATTACATAATCTGTCTTGCAGCACTGAGACAATATTAGCCAATTTGTGAGCAGATTTGGACTTAAAAAATGATGGTACGAATTTTACATACAAAATTTAGTGCTAATAAAGACAGGCAATGTAAATCAGGTGTGTTCCATACATGCAGAAACTAACCACGAGGCCAGAGGCCATTAAAAGACACAATCTCCCGAGAACCGCTCCTCTACGTTTGACACGTCCCAGTACCTTCAACCATTGAAAGCCCAAAAGATAACTTCTCCAAATCCCCCAAAGGTGGTCTTTTTTTCCCCTAATGCAATTTAAAAATATATCAAAACTACCTCATTCTTGTGACAGGCACATTTATCCAGAGACTTAACAGCACCCCTTAACGCGCCACATTGGGACAGCGCTCTCGAATGCCCTGGCCAGAGTCACGCCGCTCTTACCCGAGCGCTAGGAAACGGACTCGAACCAAAGTGCCTTCGCAGAGGCCGTCGCACTGCGGATACCAACAGCATTAGGAGTTGCCACCTTTGTCTGAATGTCCACTGGCACAAACTACACCTCTAGTTACCAACTTTCGAGACACCCTACTCTCAAGGGCCAGGTCTGCTTTCCTTTTCTAACTGTGCCACATTAAACCCCATTTAGGAAACGTGCTGAACTTCCCTGCTATGTTACAGGTGACCACTATCCCCTTGGTACTTCTTACATGACCCATTGCTTTTAACTTGAAAAATAAACACATGCATTAAAATTGTCGTTTCTTATAATTACACAGTTCCCTTCTCTGTAACTTTATCAGACATTTATTGCATTTTTGGCTGCAAGTTACTTAGGGAAGGTCTTATTCTGCTGCCACTATTATTGCCAAGTAGTTCAATCAAATTTAATGGCATCATTTGTTTAATAAGATACTACACAACACGAGAAGGAATGGATGAATCCAGCTCCCAGTAAGGTATCTGCCTCATCTCAGCTAGAATTATGCTGCTGCTAACCACATGCACATTACATGGTAATTTTCTCCCATCTTTCCCCTGTGCTAGCTTTTCAAGTGGTTCTTAATTAGCTCTGGTTTATTTATGAAAGCATATTTTGCTAGACTTTCCCCAAGAGCTTTAGCAAACAGCTATATCAAGCCTGTCTTCACTCACATCTCCTGTAACGCTTTCGACAGGGAGGGGAGAACGGGAGAACGCTCAGAGGGGCAGAGCGGTGTCTGGGGTGCAAACGTTTCTGCTACTTTTAGCCCATCTCTTAAGCCCGATTTCCTTAGGAAATCATAATAGTTTTCCATGCTTGTATATGTGCAAGTGCCGACTTGTCTCCTTTTTTGTTAGCTTTTAGCTGACCAGCCTATTTTGGCCTAATTTAGTAGAGGGCAAAGCTTTTAAAAATATAAAGTTCTTACAAATTCCGTGACCACTGGGAACAGAATATAAGAGAGAGACCACACGAATATTCCCATTGAAGGAAAGATGCAGTGGACTATTCAGCTCGGCAGATGCAACAGAATTGAAAAGAAGTAACTTTTCTCTCCCAGACAGTAAAAGCTTCCACCGACACTGAACATCTGTCACCACTGAACATCTGGTAATGCCGTTTTCCACCCACGCTTCAGCAGTAGTTGCTAAGTTTGCAAAAGGAATGGCTGTTAATTGTCCTGAAAGGATGCCCATCACTCTGAAGGAAGGCAGGAAAGTGTTTTCTGGCACTGAGAAAACGAGCGCTCTGAGCCAGGTAAGACGGCCGGCGGCAGCACTCGGGCCTGGTTCTGGCGGGGGAGGCCTCCGTCCGCCGCAGCGAACCGACCACGCTGAAACCACACGGCGAGCGTCAACGAATACACTCACCTCGCTGCAAATCATTTCTTACTGCAATGCACTGTTAATGCTAAATGATACTCGTTTTCTGAAGCCAAAAAGTACATACTGTTTTCATTCAACAGAGCTCACAGGCAGATTTGGGACTGTAAAATGAGAAGCGAATGTGCACTCACTTACCGCTCCAGCTAAACCAATCTTACAGATTTCGGGGTTTTAAACTTTTTGGTGTATACGGGTCTGAGAATTGATGGTCCGTCTAAAGTATAGTCCATCAAAAATAACTACAGTATCTTTCCATGAAGTGGAGGAATAAACAGAATTAAGGCAGAGAAAGTTTTGCTGTAGATATACGCTTAGGCGGGGACATGTGGTCCCACATCACTACGTGTCCATTTGTCTCCTTCCCTGCCAGTTTGTAACCAGTTAGCTTGTTCTGGTCCAGTTTGACCTCTATCCTTTTTAAGACACAGGCGATTTTTATTTTGGAAAGATAGAAGGCGGCACAACAATTTGTGTCATTAGAAATGTCAGTTCTACAGGAGAGTCAAATGAAGTTGAATCTTAAAACCTTTGAATTTTTACAACACTTGCCATTAAAGCACTTAGAAATTAAATGAAACCGAATTGTTAAAAAAAATGAGCTGTGAAAATATTTTCATGATTTTTTAAAGCCCTGAGAATTTCAGAAACTAACTGTAGGCTAAAAGACAAAAAAAATCTTAAAATATGTTTCAGTATTTTCAAATTTTAAAAAAATTATCCTTATGAATCTTATTTTTGCATTGAACAGAGGTATTACTGAATGAAAAAATTTTGAAAAATAAGCTGACTAAAAATTAAACATTAGCTTTTACATCAGTACAAAAAGCTACTTTTCAAACTCAAATGAACATTACCTTGTTTTACCAGAAAACAAAAATTGACATTTAACTCCAAAACAGCCAACCTTTCACCATGATGTGAGAATGAATTAGAAGGTCCTAGATACATTCTTAAAAAAACCAAAACAAACACAACAAAAAAAACCAAAACAAAACAACCACCAACCAAACAAAAAATTCAACAAAAAATCTGCACAAAGACAGAAGGACTCAAAAGCTCCTGATGACCAAACGAACAGAGGGGGGAAAAAACCAACCAAAAACATTCAGGTATTTTGAGTTTATGCTCACCACACGAGCATTAAAGTGAAAAAAGAAAGTGTGAAGCAAGATTATTACTTTTAAATTCTAGAAATGGATGCACAAATACGGCTATCACCACAAGCACACAATTAGTTTAGCTAAACGCTTATTTTTCTAAACACGGAACCTCAGTCAGAAATCACAAATTCAGTTCTGAAAATATTCAGAATCAAGAAATCATTAAGAAACCATTCTCATCATTTGGGGTTTGAAATCTTTTAAACTTGTTTTCTGTTCTCTGTCATGCCTATGTTTTTTTCCTTTTTCTCTCCTGTGTGGACAGTCAAGACCGTATATTTGCTTTACAGCCCTTCTCTCCATCTGTGCTAGCACAATGAACACAACTTAAATTCCATGGCCTCCTATCATCTGTAGAATTACATTCTCCTGAATTACATACAGAACTTTTTGCATTAACTGCCACTATACTGAGGGCATTACAAAGGAATGCCAGTCTACAAAATGCATGTTAAAGAATATTCACCTTACCAAGGCTAGTTGAGTTAATTCAGCATAGATTAATCTCTCTGCATTTTAGGGATCCAAGTCTGTGAAATAAAGTTTGAAACCTGGGACTCAAAACCCACTTGTAAAGCTGGCTTAGTAAAGGAGCTGACAGCTGACTTTATACCAGTTCTGGCTTTCACCACCACTGAATTCATACAAATAAAATACATTGTTTGCTAATTTTTGTCACTTTAAGTGCAATCTTTCCATCAGGTGTACAAGAAATCATACCCTTAGACTGTATGTGCATTTGGCTTGGCAAGTGAATGGACTCAAATGTACCAAAGTTCCAGACAGGAGTCAAATCAAGTAGGAAAATACAGCTTTTTCCAAAGAACATTTAAGTGCTGTTACCTACATATTCAAAATAATGATATTTTACTTTTTTAAAATTCCTGAACAGTCCCTTCAATATTACATACATTTCTGTACCATAAAGATCATCACATAGAACACACAGTGTAAAACAAAGCTTTTGGATGAGCACATATTAAAAAATAATGTCCTTTAATTAGATGTAGCACTTCTATTCAACTGTGCCAACATTCTGCTTAAGAATGGAGTTCTCTTGCTTAAGAGAATGGAGTAAATAAGCTTTATATTATTTTTTGACCTTTTACGAATTGTCTTATATTAATAAAACACGTTTCCAACAGACACCAGGGTTTTGTAAACAAATATCAATGTTTTCCACTTTTGACTCCCTGGCAGACTCCCCACTGCTTCAAAAGAAACCTTCTGTATCTGCAGCCTTGACTTGTATTTTCATTTCAGGCTATAGAAAAGTTAAAAGCAATGGCAGACACAGACAAAAATAAAATAAATGTATATATGTAAAAAAAATTCTGCAAGTGCTACCTCCATTAAGTTCACTGAAATGAATGGAAAAAACCCAACAACATGGAATTGAGTAGCGGTAGAATTCCACATTGAATTGGTAGAATTCAACCAAGCGGTTAAATTGCTTCATTCTTGCGGCTGGAAGGCTTTTGAAGACTTTTCCATGTCTCCCAGTGAGCTAACCATTTGATTTAAATCTCTCATGCTTACGTTAAACATCATTTGGGAATATTTTTCAGAAGTTTTCAAATTCTTAGCTCACGAATTTCTAAAAAGCATCCAAGAGCAATTATTTACTTATTCTAATTGTCAGCACACCCTCTGACACTGCTTCGTGTCCAATAGTGGTACAGTCCTTTACACTGGGAAACAGTGGGATAAATACAGAAGCATCTGAGGAAAAGAAGGGATACATACTCTAGGCACAGGATTGAAAATTACTCCCATGACTCCTTCCAAAGTCTTAGGAAAGTTATTGAACTTCTTTCCTTCAATTTTCCCCTCTATAAAATGGGAATATTAATACTTAACAACCTTGAAGGATATGATGAACGTTGAGTCATACTTGCAAACTGCCTTGGAGGCAAAAAACACTATATGAAGGATAAGTATCATCCCCATCATCAGAAATTCATGGTGTAGCCTTTCCACCTCCATATATATGAAGGCAGGAAATTATCTTCCCAGGGAGATTGATGGCACCTGGAAATTGTAGGCAGCCACCCTCTGAATTACTGTGCATGAGTCACTTTGAAGTATTACAGTTCTCTACTCAGTGGGACTGTATTGACTCTAGCATATATTGTCAGAAACATATGGAAATGTTTGTAAGAGGGGAATTTTTACTGAAGACTACCTGTAACGTGCACATAAAGCAGCTAGGCAGAAGTTCCCAATGATGGAAGAGACGTTGGTTGTATTTCAGTATCCTCATCCCAAAACACCTATTTCAGATCATGTTAGAGAAAAGCTGTGCTGATGTATAACACCATCACCACCAGCAAAGCTGTATCCAGACCTAAATTCAGCCCTGTTACATTACTTTTTTTTCCCCACACACTTCATTACCAGTGCTTGCCCATGTTAAAAAAAAAAAAAAGCCAAGAAATGCAACTTATGTTCAAGGCACCCCAGCACATCAGATAAGGAACTGAACTGATAAAAGAGATTTTAATCAAAAGTAAATTTAGAATAAGAACTATTTCTGGCTCTTTCAAACGATTCATAGCTGTATCCTCAGCAAGTTTAAATTAAGATAAGTTTCCTTTATATTAGTGGAGCTTTGCAGCTTAACAGGGGATGAAGATGGATTATTGAAATTCTACGAAATAACTAAAGCACCACTTGAGGTGTTTAAACATGAACCTCCATTGAAATTTCATTCTTTATAGCTTCATCTTCTGGTGGTCTGAATCCATTAGTATTGCAGGAAGCAACTTCACTCTGTTAATTCTGTGACAGCCATAGTATAAGGACATGAGCTGTTTGGGTTTGATATTGAAATAATATTGAGTGACATTCTATGTGGCAGTGACAGCATACGCACTGAAGAAAGTTTAGAAAACTAAATCGGAGTACTCAGGCTATCTTGACACCCATCCTGTCTGCCCAAACTCTCAATCATTATTTTGGAATCCAACATGAGACAATCAAGGGTTAACCCAAAGACCAAGGACTTAGTTAAAAGTATTTATCATTCACAGCCTCAAAATGTGACCTTATGTATCTCAGAAACAGAATACTAAAATGGAAACAATTAGATCTGTAATTTTTTTCCTATCTCACCTGCATAAGGCTGCAAAGTGCCTCATATCTTCGTTTTAGCCTTGAAGTCCAGCACTTTGACTTCAAGAGTTACATTTAAACTGCTAGAACATATCTTCTTCTGAAGGCGTTGAGCAAGTTCAACAGTATTTTATGTATCAAAAAACTGTTTCACCACTTTTCATCTTGTTTCTAGACTTAGCAAGCCCAGCTCTTTCAATCTTTCCTTATAGGTATTATTTTCTAAGCCTCTTATCTTTCCTATTTCTCCAGCTTGTCATCCTAACAGTGACGTCCAAACCCAGCACAATATAGTTCCTTTTCATAACTAAGTTGTATCCAAACTGCACTTATCCTAAGCATAAGTATTGTAAAAGTTTCAGCACTATCTGTTATCTTTGTAAAAGTATAACTGAGTCTCCCACCTCGAGATTTTGCTGTGTGCATATTTTCACAGAATAATGGTAAGAAAAGTGAATTATATGTTACTAAAAAAAAATTAAATAATTCAAGTCTCGCTGTCTTGGCTGTGAGGGAAAGACTGAAAATATGAAATAAGGCGACAGTAAGGATTCCAAAATTGAGGTGAAAAATAAAAATAACTTTTAAATGCATTCATTCCTCATCTCCTTTTTCCAAACCTTATATTGTGATTTTAGACAGTCCCAGTTGATGACTTTTGAACACTTCCCACTTTTATATGAAGCACTGACAATTTTTTAAGAAACAAAGCAAAAGGTACCCCTGAAAATTCTTTTCTCTGCTACATTTAGGATAACAAGACATCTACTGACGTGGTGTTCTCTCAACACTAGAGTAATGGAAATCATAAGTAACTCAGTCCATGCTATGAATTTTATAATTTGATTCTTAACATCACTGTGCAATTCCTGTTTCCAAAGGAAAATGAATGCTGTCACAGGTAGCTCATTAAAAAGTGTTCTAGACTAGTTTTTTAGCCTTGCACATCATGACTGATGTTGGGAAGAATACTCTGGCAAAACTGAAGCTGAAAATCTCATTTGGATTAAGTTCTTTCACATGATCTCTAAGAATGAAAAATGGCTTGAGGTCAGAGAAAGCAATTTCCACATGCATTTTCATTGTCCACAGAAGACATGTGAAGTTCTGACTTCAGAAGATACAATCCTTCAATTTAACATTGATTTTGACTTGATAATTTTAGGGGTAACATGAGAAAAGTAACATAAGAAAGCAGAAATCATGCCAGTAGAAGTTAAAGGCTCAAAACACTTCTGAAGAGCATGAGGTTAAGAAAACCTTTCTATTCGTCGTATTTAACACCGTATAAAAAGAGGTGCAAACTTATTCCCAGAAAGCTTTCTTCTTCAGTTATGCTTGTTTCCATGGGTGACAAAAATCAAATGTATTTTAAGCCAACAGACAACTCATCATAAAAATACCACAAAAAAAAGGTGAAGAACCACTTAATTCTCAAGCTATCACAGACAAGCATAAATTTCATTTCTGTCAGGGAAAAAAACCCACAACATTGTTGAAGGAACAGTAAAGTACCCAATTCACCTTTTATTTCACAAGTGGATCCAATGCAAGCCCTCAAACCCCCTTACAGGGAGTCTTCAGTTGTCAGGCACTTCTTCCCGCGCAGCCAATGCTTGTTTTGCTGCAAGAGACATTTTTATTTTTCATACGAAGACTAATGTAACTCTGATGCTGGAGTTCTGAATAAGCTGACGTGTCAGGGTGTTCTCCACGTTGCAAAATAAACAGAATAACTCAAACACTCAAGGCATTAACCTAGGCCATTAACAGTGTGATTCAAAGCATCATTCTTCTACATCACATTAGAGTACTTTCACTTGCAGTATTTTTTTCTAACTTCTGATTGTTCTGATGCCAGCCACCTCTTTATTTTCTTGGAGCAGGACAACCACCACAGCGTGTCCTGCATTTCTGTAGTGCTGCTTTCACAAGAACGGTGTGAAAAAACCTCCCGTTGTGCTGTATACAGGAACTCTTGGGTCTGACGCTCCAGTGCATGAGTTCTCATGCCATAATACATCAGCCCAAAATTTGCCGTTACTACTCATCTCCAGGACAGTTTTATAAAGATGTGGATAGGTAACAACTAACTAAGTTTCTCAGTAAATCGAAAAGCACTGTCCGAAGGTCAGCGTTCAAATCTACAGTTGAGCGATGCGGGAACCGAGTTTCGGAAAGGGAAGTCCCAAAGACGACGGGGCCCTCGGCAGAGGCGGGTGAGGGAAGCCAGGTTTCCTGCGCCCGACCGACACAACTCAGGAATCCCACCACAGATCACTGGCCCTTTGGGAACCCAGGCAATGGTGTTAAAAGGAAACATGTCAGTTCACGTAAACACATGATTTAACTGTTCAGGTTCACGTAACTAATATAAAGAGTCATCTGAACTTCCTCTTTCTTTGAGTAGCCAAGATTTTATAGCTCAAGTTTCAGGATTATATAGGCATAGCATACTGTACCGTATCGACTATTAAACATGAACCCAGCTGATCTGCAATAATTCCACCTTTACAGTGAGAGTTCAAAAGACTCAGTACTAGAAGCTTATTGCTAGTAGAAGCACAGCTTTGGTGCATAGTAAATGTGGATACAAAACGTAGTCTTTATGAAACTGAAGCATTGATACTAATGAATAAGGCCAGGCAGGTCTTCTTCATACACTTCCATCGAGCTCTGAATACTCATGACTCCTAACCTCTGATGCTGTGGCGTGCCTTTTCCAAGACTGCTTCTCTAGTGGATCTTAAATGTTTTGCTCTTCATGAATAAAAAAAAAATATGACTATCATGACATTTCATAAAACTGCTGTTGATTGAGAAAAGTTAAGATGGAAAAAAATTACAGGAAATACAATTTCAGAACCTGTAGTATAGCCAGACTTTCGTTAGCTGTCTTAATGTTCATCAAACAGTAGAGCCAGCAGGAGGATGGGCGAGTCCCCTGCACAGGAGCATTAACTCTGATTAAATCCTCCACGTCCATTTAGGCAAGAAAGTACAACCTGGCAATACTGCTGTTTCTCCCTCTCAAACGGCACCTGAACATGAGGATTTTTCATCAGCTGAAGCTTCCTTTACACTAGCAGACTCACTAAAGAGAAGAATCCACTGGTCTTAAATCTCAATCTGAGCCTTTGTTAGCAGTAAAAGCAACCACTGCCTTGCTGCTAATACCAGTTTTAAAGGGTGTTAGACATACAAATTCAGCAAAAGAAGAGACAGATGAAAAGGTGTCGTTGTCTGTATCAACCAGATAATTCTATAATCCAGCTCCCTAGTAAACAATTTATGATCAGTGCCAAGCAAGTCATTGCAGCAAACTCTAAAATTAGCAGTGATCATAATATAGAATACAGCTTCCGTAATGCCTTTTGTTTCTCCCCAAAACAGTTACCAGAATTTAGCCTTATTCTTTTCTCAACCGCTGCAAAACAAGCACTATGTAACTCCACTGAATGCAATGAAGTATTCAAGGCTAACACCAATGCAGTTGAGCTGAAAATGCGAGGCAGAAATGCTGGAAGTTCAGAAGGACAAAAGTCTTTGCTGCCTAAAGAAACTACTATGTTACACACATTAATTTCTAGCCTGTATGCAGAATTAGGAACATTCTCAAAGTAATCAGTTTTATCAACCGTGCCACTTAGCACTGCTCTATTTCAGATCTTTAGGAAGCTGTCTTAATTAGGGCAGCAGTCCACAGTACTTTATGCCACCACTGCTCTTTCTTCTTCGTGGTCTGGTAACAGCATTAAAAGAGACTGAAAGCCTTGGTGAGTACTATCTATTTCAGACTATTGACTGGATTTTACTAGTCACTTCTCCGTCATCTTACCCAATACAGGCATCTCCCACAGTAGCAATCACTAGTTTTCACCGCCTTTAAAATAATTCTGAG
This sequence comes from Aviceda leuphotes, assembly GCA_035590175.1. Lineage (NCBI taxonomy): Eukaryota > Metazoa > Chordata > Aves > Accipitriformes > Accipitridae > Aviceda > Aviceda leuphotes. The sequence goes on from JAVJGH010000091.1 coordinate 2,369,270, forward strand.
ATTGGGTAAGTCTCTTACAGGTTTTTCTTACAATAAAAAAAGCTGTAATTGGGTGTCAGAGTCTCCCAAATAAATTACAGTGCCAATACAAGAAATTAAATCCTAAGCAGCTAGCTAATAATGGGCCAAATCTTTGGATGCTGTAAATGTCATCAGTGGAATTTTTAAACTGGCAAAAAAATTTGGCCCTACAGATTAATAATATACCAGCAGACACATTTCAGCATTTTTGTGGAGGCACAAATTGGAACTCATCAGGTTTCTGCCTAATGGAAGTAGCTGACAGCCAAGAAATTCATCTGGAGTATTTGCACGTTGACTTTACTAATCCCCTCCATGCACTCTTAGTAGGCTGCCTTCTCCTCCAGCTGTTAGAAGTCATGCTTTTTGTAGGAGACACCAAAACCAGGGGAACAAGGGAATGGCTGAAGCCAACAATAACAGGATGCATTTAGGACATGACTGTGTGTTAAAAACTCAGCCTTATGTCACGTTTCTCTCTAATGTTTCAATGGTTAAGTATTCTTACACAGGAAGGATAGTTTTGATAAGTCAAAACATTATACAGCTTGCTCATGTTCCCACTAAAGTTCACTTAAAGTGAACTTCTAATAGAATAAATTGTAATATTCCTAATTTTCTTCTGGATTCTTACTATTCTATTCACACCTGAAGTGCATTGTCTCCATTTAATAAATGTAACCAGATTTAAAGCTTCTTCCACTCACTTTTATAATGAATGTTACAAAATAAACTCAAACTTCCAATACGGAAGTTTCTTACCAAGTGCATAAGGAACAGGAGGAGCAAAAGACAAAAAGAAGAAGGTACAGTTCATGCCCGTTTGGTGTAATCCGAGGACTGCAATGAGCTACCAGATTGAGCCAACTTCAGGAATAAAAAGTCACATCATTTCTTGACCATATGTTAATAGTTGGATAAAATAGCCCTGTAGTCTGATGTTCAGACCATTACATCAGAGGAGCAAGGGAGGATCATAAATTTAGACACTCATATCTAAACATGCAAATGCTCATCTGGACCAAACGTTAAAGTTATGGATGCTGACTCATTGTAAAATTACCATCTAAGTTTTAGTTTATAATACCAACTTCTGAAATTAATGGGAAAAGCCACAAAACAGCATGCTAATTCCATATTTTACTCATATTTCTCAAACAAATCCGGCTTCCTGTATTCTACATACATGCAAATATAAACACAAAGTTCCTTTGTAAGTGTTCTTGAAAGGCTTCTGTGTTTAAAAAGGATTACTTCCTCAGAAAGGTGACATAATAGCAGCACTTCAAACACAAAGCCCACCAGAATTCTTTTGGATAAAATTCTGTGCCTTCATATCAAATGTCCACTAGTTTCCTCGGCCCAGGAGACACCTGCTGGAAAGGATTCTTTACTGCTCCTCT
>JAVJGH010000091.1:2423405-2437727 GCA_035590175.1 Aviceda leuphotes
TATCCTGAGACAACAGCTAGCTTATTCCTTTCTTGCTTCCCACTCCAACCGTGCCGCAGCTTCCTGGCTTGCAGCAATCTTAGAGAGTCTCCTCTGGAAGCCTGGGAAAATTTGCTCCCTCCAACTTTGAGGTGAGGCTTGCCTGGAGGCCCACTCCCTTTGGACAGGCAGGCCTGGAGCCGCCTCCTGGCTCCCAAGTGTATCCCAGCCCGCTCCACATCCCAGGCAGCTTCCTCGCTCGCGCTCGCCCCCAAAGGCGGGAGCAGCCTCCAGAGCCTTGCAGAGCTCCCTCCAACCCGCAGCGCAGCCTCCAGACCGGGGAGGTCAACGCATCCTGGTTTTAAAATAGCGTGGCATGAAGCGCCTACAGAATCCACCAGGACCATCAGCACTGAACAACGCAATCACGCGTGTCCTGACAAGCTGGCTGTTTCCCTGTTAACGGGTCAGGCAAAGTTTCATCTGCCTGAGAAGACGTTAGGAAAATCACTCCTCTAACCAGAGTCAAAATGATATTCCCTCTCACAGAAAAGCACTAAGAACAGTAATATTGACATTTCTTAAATTATTTAATAATTATTAAAATAATTAACATTAAAAGTAACAGTAAGTACAAAGAGTACTGTTTAATACTAAATATTTATTTAGTTTATTTTTATATTAACACTGGGAAATTCTTGTGGATTTCTGCCATACCACCAAATTCTAGAGAGATTTGTTTTGTTGGTTGGTTGGTTGTTTTTTTACAGTGCATATCAACTTTCTTCAGAGAAAAACGTTAATATGAGAGAGCAGCTCACATATTACATTACACAAATGCAATTTGATTACTGAAGTTTTAATCTTGTACAGTAAAATTCCAATCCTCCATTTCTTGTACTTGAGTTCTAGTTCATGAACAGATTATAGGATGTAAAATTGTTAGCTAGATCCTAAAATACTAAATCTAGATAAATCTTTCTAATGTAGTTATAAACTTGGCAGGGTAAAACAGAAATCCTGCTGATAAGATAAACTGAATCACTGGTAAATGTACTACCTTCATGCAAAGAGCTCATGAGGAAATAGACTCTTAGTATGCAATACAACTATTAATAGCTTCTTTTGTATATCCGGCATTCCCCAGATACAGAAGGCAAGATTGTAGAAGGGACAGATTATTATCTGTAGATAACCCAGAAGCCTAAAAGCCCCACCAAATTTCAGTCCAGTATTGATCACTGCATATGAAAAGCATTCACCATTACAATTTTACACTAATCTGGGGAAAGAAACCTATCTGTAGTAAGAAAATGCACAATGAAGACTGGGAATATTACTTCTCCATCTTTTCCTTAATAAATTACACAAACTTAGTTAAGTCAGCTTCTTACTTATATGTTCTAAAATCCTTGCTTCATTTCATTCCTCTTATCAGTCCACGCTATTCTTAAAGTGTGATGCCCAGCAGTACATACTGAGCTGAGCCCTACTGACAGTTCATTTCATCTGTAATTCTCTACACTTCCCAATGCCTTATGAACAGTACCACTGCTAAGCCAAAATCCTGCACTTTTCTTTATACAGCTGACTACTCAAGGGTAATCATTTGCACTTGTTATTTCAACTTTCAGATTTCGGACAATTTCTCCAAATAAAAAAAAAAGGGGGGAGGGAGGACACGGACACAGGGGAGATGCTTTTACTGTCCTATAAAATACTCAGAACTCTCACCAGGGCAGCATCATTCAAACACTCAATAAATCCACTCTTCATTCCCTCAGCCACTTTATTAATGAAACCATGTAATATTTGTGGACCCAGGCCAGTCCTTGCAGAATCACACTTTATTAAACTATCCCAAGTTGACCTGCAATAGCATAAACAACAATCCACTAGGAACATGACTTTTCAGTGAACTGTATTTTCCCCTAATACTAGGTTAACTGTGCTTCTCAAGTTTGCTTATGAAAACATCCTCCTCTCAGCATGAAACACGTGTGCAAAGTTACATCATGTTTAATACACTAGCCAGCTATTCTGTTAAAGAACTATATGTATTTGACAAAATGTATTTTGAAAATTTCATGCTCATTCTTTATCACCACCTTCTTATTCTAAAGATCTTTAGGAAATGAACATTTAAGTATTTCCTGCAGCTTCTTCCTGGTTATCCAAATTACCGGGACTGATCTATAACTACCCTAGTTTTAAGATAAGTTTTGTTTTTCTATTACTTGCAAATACTCATTCCTCACTGTTTTGTTACAATCAAGGCCAAAGTTTCAGAAACTCCTTTCTTAAATATTCTTTAACCTCTTTCTGTCATGTATTTCACTTTGCCTCATTAACTGCGTTAAGCATTTATTTCCAGCTAACTATTTACGTGAAGCCTGAAGCAGGTAGAAAAATCATAGCATTTTTGAGTTACTGTCCCCCATTTAGAAAGGTCTTGACTTTCCTTCTTAGCTCCTCTTATTAATAATGGATTAGAAGAAACTTTTCTTCTTGCGTTATGCAACTTCTACTGGATTGAACTCTTCCTGCACCACAGCTTTTTTGGCTGTGTCCACAATTGACACTTGTCTTTTTATTTACACTGCATCTCTACTTTATTTTCCAGTCACTATAAAGTTCCTGATGCAGCCAAGTTGGTCTCTTTCTATGCTTTACACTTTTCCAGAAGTTTGCTCTTGTGCTTCAAATAGCTTCTACCCTCTACCTTCTTTTGAATCCCTTGTCTTTATTGCAATCTTTTCTAATGAATGATTTTGCTGTTTCACTTCAAATCTTTAGAATCGTGTTTCTTATTTTCTCAGTATTTTTTACTAAATTACTTAAAATGCTCAGATTTCCACCCTCTTCTTCACTATTAAAATTCACTAGTTACTTCTTTAATAGAGAAAAAAAACCGTCTTTGATGGTACACAAAAACTTGTTGGAGTGTGCCTTTTGCTGTATTACTTCTGCAACAGAATGTCTGTTATTTGGACAAAGGGGCCAACAGCCATTCTGACCTAGAAACCACATACAAAAATTCACCCAGCCAACAGCCAGGCCTTACACAACTGAGGGCAAGGTACAACTTTCATAGAGAGATGGCAGCAATGGTTTCCCAGTACTCCCACAGGATCACTATGTTATAAGGTTGTCCTTAGCACAGAGCTAGATCTCACAGCAATCCCATGACACTATTTTCAAACTCCTCCTCATTTACTTCCTCTTGTCACTGAAGATTCACTCTCACCACCAGCCAGAGGGAATACCAAGAACAGGATCATATTCCGGCTGTTTGCAAGTAATGCATGATTCCAGATTTACAGGCTGCCCTGTAGCTCTGTATCATAGATACACACAGACTCTCTGCTACAAAAATAAACTAGAGAATAAAAATATTAAAACTTCCACCCTGAATTAGTGATCAAAACAAAAATCTAAAAATACTCCTCCCGGTTATTTTTTCAGTCTCCCTATTTTAATTAAGTTGTAATAACTGTTTGGGTTTGTAGCAGTATTCCACTGGAGCTTTATCTAAATAAATGCCAGACAAATAATTTGAATAACTGACCTTTGCCAAACATCACTTTTGCTCCAGACATGGAAAAGCCAAACTATTCAGCAATGTCCATGAATATACAGAAGCCTGAATTACATCACCCAATTCACCTCTGTCCTCACCAGTGTTAAGGGAAGGATTGCCTCCTCCCCATGTTGCCAATGATACTCCTACTAATAAAACTCACCTTTCCTTGTCTTTTCTTTTTTTTTTTGTGCATGTATGTTCAAGGGAATGTCATCTGTCTCCTTCTTTAACCTCGTCCTTAGAAACTGCGATCATGTAGTTCATACACAACCCACATGCCATTCAGTTACAGTGTGCTTCTGGAAAATCCAGTTTCCCCAACCTGGCTAATTACATCTTTTTTTTTTTTTTTTTTTGCTCAACCAAGACCCAATTATAATCTACAGATACATGCAGAGCATGTAGACTAGCATAAAACATATTTCATACTGAAACAAATCGGTGAGGCACAAAAACAGATTTTCTGACAAAACACAGGCATACGCCCTGCCAGCTCTGCAAGATGGCCTTGGAACCAAAATCCGAGTTTCAGATCCGCTACTCCCAGAAAGTTCTGGGAAGAACTTGGAGGTACCAGTCCCTGACTAGCCTTGCTCTACAAAAAATCTGTTCTTACAGCCAGAGAGGTAGGTGTTCTGAGGTTCACAATAACTAAGAAGCCAAACAGCCTAAGAACCTGGCAGCCTTACCTGGGGCTTATTCAGATGTTGCATGCTCACTCATACGCAAGAACCACTCTGGTTTCCCATTGGGATCGAGAATAATACTTTATCTCTCATCGCAACAATCTAGTCAGTTGGTCCACAGATGTTCAGGAATGGACAGGTATATCGCCAAGATTATTGTCAATTGTATAAGTCAGCATCACCTAAGACATCCCAGCATATTTCATTTTCAACATCTGGCTTAAACGCGTGCACAGTTGAACACAGGAGGTGACTGGCAGAATCCGGAAGGTAATTAGGCCTCTCTACTTCAAATTAGAGACAAAAAGCTTTCCAATAACTTGAAAGCCAGAATATAAAAACTCCATTTCCTAGCCAATTGTAGCAAGGATCAAAAATGTCATTATGAACTCGCCTCCTTAAAAAATGGCTACAAGCTGTCGTACAGCATTTCATGATTCCTTTTAACTAGTCATTGTTTGGTTTAATTTAGTTCACACTTTCTACCGGAACTTTGCAAAATTTTCATCTATTTCGCTTCCTTATTATTCCAAACAGTAGAGTGGAAATATCATTATCAAACCAAAACGGTTCCTGCTTGTATGTATACATCGTCCATTTATGCATGTGCATAGTTAGTAAAGATACATTAATAATACACTGTTCTTTTACTCTAGTAAGAAAAAAAAAGTACTAATCAAGATTCCAGAGAAGACATTTACCTTGGGCTCCAGCTGTTTTCCATTAGCTGCTTGCAGGGTGTATGCAATTATTATATTTCCTATTTTCTCCTATTTACGGGGAATTCAAATTGCTTACTATTCTTCATTTCTCCTGCAAAGAGCTAAATATATTCAATGAGAGAATGGAGGGAGGGATTCCTTTACCAGTTATCTCCTTTTGCAGACTGATAATTCCTCCTATACAATATTAAGGTTTTGAAAAAATGTGAAACATCGCTACTTGATAGAAAAGATAATCCTAGACTATTCCTGAGTACAGCCCCTAGTTAAGTAGCTGGCTTATCCTTTCTTTCCATCTTCATATAAATTTTCTTTAATTTTTGCTACTGATAATGAAACAATGGTTTAAAATAATTAGAATAACCTAAGATAGCAAGGATTTTCCAGTAAATAGAGTAATTAGAATAATTTATTTAATGTATTCTACTAAGCATTGCAGCTGTCTGATTTTAAACATTTATTTTCTTCACATACTCAAACAGAAAGAAAATGTGCCAATTGGCAACACAGGCTCAGAAAACAACCACAAGAAGCAGTTCTTGAGAAAAGCTGATCTTGAAAGGACTTTTTTTTCTTTTTAATTAATATGATGGTGGGGGTTAATCCAATTGTTTACTTTTCCAGCCTTCTGATCATACACATCGGTCACAAATGCAGTGATACAAAAGAATATTCTTCCTTTTTATTTTTAGTTAATTAAGAAAAAGAGAAGTAGCACATCACACAGAGAAACAACAACTGGAAATTAATCCACTGAAACGGAAGTTAAAATAAAAAGGAAGTGCCAATAAATGCTGTTTATGACCACAGACACAGATCTGGTTTTGTTCTTTAAGCCATGTTTTGATTTTCGTTTCAGAAAGAAAATGGAAATGTGGAATTTGGATTTAGATCCTCAGGTCCCCAACCTCTTTCGAATCACTGTTTTAAGATCTTGCAGAATGGAAAATACAGAGCATTAGAATTTTTTCTTCAATGGTTTTATGATACAGTACTGATTTCATCAAAAGTGATCATAAGCTATTTCACATAAAACTCCATTGTTCGTTCCTCAAAGATCAACAGAAGTTAGGCAAGAAATTAAGTCGAAAAGGAGTAGAGAACTATGCAGATAACTCCATTTCTATAAGAGAGATGTTACCTCTGGTTCTATAAATCAGGAACTTCAGCATCTCACAGGTTGCTGGCATACAAATACCTTAAATCTGAGTAACTACAAGAAAGCATTTCTTTTTAGCCACGCAGTAGACCTCAACACTCTGGCTGATCGAATTCATGGGGAGAGCTTTTAATCAACCACTTCCCAAATGATTTCCACAAGGAATTCAAGGTGTCATTCTAACCTTAGTTTTGTATAGAGGATTAACTAGCACAGAACTTAACTTAGTAACTACTCTCCCTTTCACCACCTCAAGATTGCCAGATTATTCAAATTAAAGAAATTTTCTTTTCACGACTTTAGTCCATATAATTTCTTGTCCTACCCTCATTACCAGAGTATCTTTTCATCTTCCATTAGTAAATAATGGGATTTACTTTATATTAAAAGAAGGTGGCAGGCACATCTGAGAAGTCGCACAGACTTTGGAATCTATTCAAACGTTTAGAATCACGGAGTCCACGCACTGAAGACAGCAGGGACTTCTGGAGATCATCCAGTCCAACCCACTGCTCAAAGCACAATCAACCACAGCCATGTTTGTCTGGGTTTTGGATGGGAACCCCACAGCCTCTCCGGGAAACCTGTTCCAGTGTTCAACCACCCTCTTTTTTTAAATGGAATTTCCTGTATTACAGTTTGTGCCCACTGCCTCTTGTCCTGTCACTAAGAACACCTCAGACATGTCTAGCTTTGTGTTCTTCATGCCCTCCCATCAGATATTTCTACACACTAAGGCGACCCCCCTGGAGCCTTCCCTTCTCCAGGCTGAACATTCCCAGCTCTCTCAGCCTCTCCTTGTATAGTCAACGCTCCAAATCCTCAACCACTGGACACTGATCCAGTACAGCCGTCTCTCCTTCATACTGGAGAGCCCAGCACTGGACACAGCACTCCAGATGTGTCCCACCAGAGCTCGGTAAAGGTGAAGGATCACCCCGACCTGCTGGCTATGCTTTCCTAACGGAGCCCAGGAGGCTCTTGGCCTTTGCTGCAAGAGCACGTTGCTGGCTCATGGTCAGCCTGGTGCAGGGCCTGGCCTTTCCCCTTGCTGAACTTCGTGAGGTTCCTTGTCAGCCCCTTTTCTCCTGCCTGTGGAGGTCCCTCTAAAGGGCAGCACAACCAGCTGACGCATCAGCCACTCCTCCCAGTTCTGTATTACCTGCAAGCTTGCCAACAGTGCACTCTCCTATCATCCAGGGCATCAATGGGTTAAACAGTACTGGACCCAGTATTGACCGCAGTGGTACACCGCTAGCTACTGGCCTTCAGCTGGACTCTGTGCTGCTGATCCCAGCCAGTTTTCAGCCCACCTCACTGGCAACTGATCTGGCCCATACTTCATCAGTTCGTGTTGCGGCAGACGGTGTCAGAACTATCTTGAACAAGTTCAAAATCCAGCATGCTATCACACTGAATATGTGGTTAAAGATTGCACAGAGATATCTGGAGTAGTGTAGGTTACATACTTAGCAATTAAGGGTTTTTTTAAGAGAAGAATTTAAGGCATTTTGGATATGTTAAAAAAAATTACGTTAAAAAGTTAGATTTGGTCTTCATTTGTCTGCAATATCAATATTCTATTAAGAGTTCCCTAAACTATAAATGACTGATCTTTTTAATACGAAGTTACATGAACAAGAAGTAAATACCTTTTAATCTGAAACAGAATACCATTTAGAAATTTATTTTGACAAAAAAAAAAAATCAGCTTTCCTATACAGAGGATAAAAACCAAGATAAATGCATTCTGAAACACCAGACTTCAGTATTATTCCCAGAAATTGCAGACTAACATTTAGAAAAATGATCAGCCTTTAACATCCTCCAGAAAATAGGAAACTGGTCGAGAAAAACTTTGTGTAATAACAACCATTTTCCATAAACCTAAAAAAAAAAAGAAATCTTGTAAATTAAACAGCTAGGTAGATGTTGAGTTAACAAATACTTTAATGTTTATTTGTAATGCTTGTTTATTACCATAATCAAGGATTTATTTCATCTTGGTGAGAGAAAATGCTACTTTATTGAAGGTTGCCTAAAAAAAAAATTAGTCTTCAGCAACCCAATATATTTCCAGTCCTGTCAGGTACACCAAATACAAATTACTGACTATTGTACTGAATCATCCCCTACAGAGCCATGAGTCGCTCATCACGCTACATTACTTCAATGCAAGCCTTAAGTTAAGATCCGATTAATCCTGAAATAGCTTGGCTCAGAACCGTTAAATGAAAAACAGGGCTTAAGAATAGAAAATCTTTCATTATCTTTCTCTAGCTCACGTGCACAGATCCCACTTTATTGCAAATTCTGTAAGACCATCTATAATCAGGTAAACTTCACTGCAGCTTATTTTTCAACTGTAAATCTATTTGGGGAATACACTAGACTACTTTTGTCTTTTAAGTACACTAAAAATCTTCTTCCTAAACAGTTCACATCTAAATTCCCTATAAAACTACATGTTTTTAAAAAATAATTTTCAATTCCACATACTGCATACAAAATGTAAGAAAACCCACTACAGGAGTGTTCAAAGTCAACTGAACTAAGTACTTGGCCAATATCAACAACAGAATTATGAAAACTACACATTTTCCTGCATAAATGCCAACATAATATGCCATATGGGCATACCAATTTTACTGGAATAAATCTTTTTTCTTAAAACATGATACACGATAAAGTCCTGAAAAAAACCCTGAATAAGAAAAATCTGAGTGACACTTTCCACCCACACATCACACACAGATTTTTATGCTTTACATTTTGCTATACCTGACTTCCAAACTTCTCTAGACCTGCAGTTTTTTAAAATGTTTGAATATGAAGAGGACAGTAAACTAAGATCATCTGAATCCATTCTTTTTACAAAAAGACATTAATACAAGCTCTGTTTGTTCATATTCCTATACAGCAATACAGAAAAAAAAAGGATTTCAGGAAGTCAGTCAGTTCAACCACATGCTCTTCTGTTCTTGAAGACTTTAGAAAGGAATTTCTTTGAACTCCCTGGTTAATCTGGTCTGCCAAGTTTGGGCTCAGTTCTTCAACCAGAGAGCAATTACGCAGAACTTTTCAAGATACATATTAGTGAAAGAAAGTGGAAGTAACCAAGAAGGACAAGTCAAAGAGTCCCCCTATTCTTAGCTCCCTAGACGTCACTGGCAACTACTTTAAGGATCCGATACTGAAGTATATTATTGAAGAAATAACATATTTAGCGTAACTCTAAACAGTTGCTGTAATCTTCAGCTGTTGTTTGGAATAATTTTCATTCTATGGAGAAAGTTAGAGACACATCAAGCTAAATAGATAAAGGTACAAAGCTGTATGTGCAAATGCATTTCTTCAGACATAGCTCTTAGATTCTTTAATTAATGAGCTGAAGTATCAATTTTACAGATTCATAGCATCATGTAGCTACACAGACAATTTCACTGGAAGCTACAACCAAACCACATTCTGAAGCTCTGTAAGAAGATGTACAAGCCTTAGCAGAACCGGTAATGTCCTTCCAGCAGTTGTACCATCAACAACAACAAAAAAGGACAAACAATGTCAAAATGGTGAAATACACATATTTATACATGTATCAATATACAATCTGTGGACCAGTTGTAATATTTTTGAATGTGGCAAGAAGATCTCTTATGACAAGATTTTAACACACATCACCACATCAGTTTTCTGTAGAAGAGCAAACAGTAGCTGGCAGGTACTGAGATGAGAAGGTTTAAGTTTTTAAGTCATGAAAAATGTATTAATGAAATTATACATTCCAAAATAGATTTTCAGCATACTATTAAAAAATATTCATATTAGACTGCTTACTATACGCCCACTCCAAAACATAAATGCAAATTAGCCCCAAATTAATGAAACTTAAAAAGTGGAAAACACTATGTTTTCTGAAATAGCCTGTGTTCTCCGAAGCCTGTCTGACAGGAACAGGTTAGGTGAACCCATATGTGAATGGAGAACATAAGCTTTACCATAAAGAGCTGTAGCAGATATGAAAAGTGTCTGGTGCTTTTTCACAATTCTGTTATTTGATTCATGCAATGTGAATTTTCCCTGGTAAGAGATACCATTTTGTGCCCTAATTTCTTATTTACCAAGTAGCAGTCTTTCCATATACATGTTATTAACCATCAGTAATCCACTTTTCTGCAGCTATAACACATGGATAATTGAGGAAAAATAGCCCCAAGAAAGGCAAATACCTAACAAAGATGATCAGGCAATTCTTTAATTTAAAAACATGAAACATTCCTTTTTTAAGCTGAACAAAATGTTTTCTTCAATCTGAAATAACCCTTTTGGAGGAATTCTTGCCATTTCCAGAATTACCAAAAATGTTCCCCCTGAGCGCTGAAATGAAAAATCTACTGCTCTTGCTAGAGCAAGATTAAGTAGTTTAAATGCAAGATACACTGCACCACCGTGATAAACCAAAGTGTCTTGTCTTCCCTCTATCCAGGGAAGTGTTAAAAGTCTTCACCAGGAAACCATAAAGTACAAGTAACATGAAGTTTGAGATATCTCTATGCCCTTCCACTCTAAAAGAGTAAGAACGGCAATAAAATACTACACAAGATGTTATCAATCACAGGCAATCTCTACATAGAGACAGTGGGTGAGACCTTAAGCTGTTGTTGAAGAGTACTCAATAGAGGGGTAAAGCAAGGCATTAGCACTCCACAGCACTCAAATTTATGAGTTGAGACAAAGGGCAAGGCCCAGAACCGTGCCATCAGTAATGAAGACTCCTGGTTTTCCATCTGTTTTCTGGTTTTGAATTCCAATGCTCAGGTTCCAGTAAGTGAACAACAATTCAATTTGAAGTCTAGACAGACACAACCGCACAAGTCCCAACTATCACTGTATCATCTTTGCCGCAGTTGGACCTTCCCCATGGCTACAGAGGGCTCTGTACTACATACCTTTTCCTTAGAGGGCTCAGCACAGCCTGGCTCACTCCCACTTCCACTTTCTGGGATCCTAGCTCCTAGTCTCATCCTCACAGCATTTCAGTTCATGTGCTCAGATACAAATACGCCTCAAATACAAGTGTCTCATATCCAGAAGCTGTGGACACAAACCTGTGGTGAAGCAGCAGGCTTCAGAGAACCTTCAGGGAACCCAAGGAGATAAAGCTCCAGCAGCTGCATTCCCAGTGAGATTCAAGTATGCCCTACGTGTAATACAGGTGCTTCACTATCTGCCACCAACTACTTCAACTCCCTTGCAGCATCTTTCCTGGAGTGGTCCGACACTGTCTGCCACAAAGCAGATGAGATTTATAGTCAGCCTCAGCTTGGCCTGCCCTCAGGCTACATGGATGGTCGGGGCTTGATTAGCAGTACCCTAGATATTTAACATAAATATGTACAACACGGTCAACTTCAGTCTACTTCCTGACCTGGCCTCAAGGTAAAATGTATCATTAGTCTCCTCCTTTTCATTTTAAAGGATGACCAGAGACAAGATGACCTTGTCATTAGGAAAATGCAAGTGCTTATTACTAGAACAAAATTATTGCTCCCATCGATACATTACTATCCACACACCATAGTATGATTCTGCCATTGATAAGCTATCCAAGTTCACAGTAGTAATTCCTGTTAGTTGATGTCCTGAAATGCAAATATGTCCCTTAACAATATATGTCTATGATTAAAATTCAGAGAGGATAACAACAGTACACAAATAATTCCTAAATACCAGAACAAAAATTGCTGCCTTTCAGAAGAATTATAAATATATTTGCAATTTACTGTATGTCTGAATTACTTTGTGAACAGAAAAACTTAAAGCTTCTTGGAGACAGAGTGGCGCTCTATTAATGTAGAGAACACTAGAGCTTAACTTTCCATTGCATCACCTCAGTATGCTAAAGGCTCTGCAAAAAACAGCCACTTACATAAAAGGCAGTAGTATCTACTGAAGAGATGTTTCTCCCAGCTTGCAGTAAAAACTCTAAATTTTATCACTGACACCAACAGGCCCTTGGTTTCACTTGATGTCCTTAAGGCTTATTAGACACTTCAAATAATTGAGGAAAACAAACAAACAAAAAAACACCCAACCAAACTTAGGAACCACAGAAGCTATATTCCTTATACTGTTTCAAATAGTTAGGGCTAAATCATAAGTTCACATACATTTGTTTAGGCACTGAAGGATAGTTTCAAAAAAACCAGACAATGCAGAACTTAAATAGGATGTAGGCACTCAAGTCCTTGGCAATGATCCCGTTAAAGCTAAACACTTACCAGGCAGGCCACATCTACCATCAGCACCAGACCCAGAGGCTTTAGAGATACGCTGGATGTTACCAGTGTCAGTGCAGTCCTGGCAAACCAGCTGCTAGAGAAGGATTTGTGAAGGCGGCACTTACTGTGTGCGGTGTGTCCGAAGCAATGCAGCTCCCACTAGCAACGCTCAGACAGGAAGAAGCCTTAAGAAAAGTAATCAAACTCATATACTAGCAAGAAATGACAGACACATATCCAGAAAAAAATCTTCCAAGCAGCTGACAACTATAACTCATGAGAGTGATTGAAAAGAACTGAAATGACAGTGGGTAGGCTATGTTTTGTGAACCATACACCATCAGGACGAAGACAGGAGCAAAAGCATGCCCTTTGTGGGTTGTGGGCAAGGAAAACTTTCCACTCTTGCGTACAAGCTGCGGAACAGAGCCTCTGTGCCTCACTCTGGGCATAGGGCACAAAAACACCATGAGAACATACACAAACTCACATGAAGTATTATGTAGACAGTGTGATTGCCTGTGGTGTACAACACTGTTCCCAAGGAAAGTAAAGGAATCACAACCTGGTCCTTAAATTGTACTATGTTAACAAATGGCTGGTATAATTTTTATAGCTCATTCAATTCACAGTCCTAGCTTATTGAAATTATTAACAGAAGAGCCCAGAAGACAGTGATAAATCAGCACTGTCTCCTGGATCTATCATCTATCCTTCAGTGAGTTAGAGTTGTGAAATAAAGTAACTGACACCTGATAATCTTCTCATTGAAAAAACTTATTTAATCCAGTCTCTGTTCTTGGTGAGAGTTTTTCCATTGAGATCAATATTAATTGTATAAGCAGATCCACAGCTCTAAAAGAAACGAAAAGCTTTAAATTCACCCCTGTCATTTAACCCTAGTATAACACCTCATACCTTTAAATCTTTTGTATTTCTTCCTATCTGCTTCCCTCCTCATCTTTGCTACCTTGTGCAGACACTGTGTTCTGCAGCAAATTATACGACACTCTCCCTTTTTGCTGTAATTAAATAGCTGCTTCCTGACTTTCTCAAGTCAGTGGAGTGCGTTAGGTAGGCTTCTTCTCCCCTTAGGTCTGAATTATGTAACCCTAAAACCCTGGTTATTTCTGAAATAGAAAAGATTACCACAATTTTGTTTCAAGAGTCCAAGAATTTAAGACTATTTGACTTACAATCATGTAGTTTTACTCCTGCAAGACATGGAATTCCCATAAAGCATTCTTGTGACAAAACCACAGTGATCTTTTGGACTAATACGGGTTACTAGACACCAATTCTGGATCCTCCCACGTGCTCTGGCTACTACAGGTTAGAATCATAGAATCATTTAGGTTGGAAAAGACATTTAAGATCATCGAGTCCAACTGTTAAAGGTTGATGCCTGCTCTTATTAAACTTTCAGCCATTTAACAGCAAACCTGATCCACCCTAGAACAGATATTGCAATAGAAATCTACCACAAGAAGGTATGAAAGACTAACATTCCAAGCTAACCAGAGCTAAAGAAGTCTCATGTGTGTAAAGCACCACCAGAGAGGCTCAAGAATTATGTTGCATTCAAAAAAAACTGCAGCTAAATTTTGAGTAAAAATATGAAAGCATCTTTATCTCATATAAAGACTGAAAGAGCAACTTGAATTCACAGAAAATTAAATAAATCAGTTGTAAATTCCACCTGCCCTCCAATAAATAAAGAGAAAATATCGAAAAGTATAGTATCTGTGAAAGGAAAAAAACATCTGGATATGCACAGATTATCTTAGTCCCTACACTTCATTATCCTAATGACAACAGGATAAGACAAAGAAAATGGTCTCATTAGAACAGCTTCGGACTGGGTTAACTAGTATGACTTACAGAATAGAAAGGAATTTCAGCTTCAGATCGG
>JAVJGH010000091.1:2438890-2462321 GCA_035590175.1 Aviceda leuphotes
CTCCAGACTAAACAGCCCCAGCTCCCTCAGCCGCTTCTCATCAGACTGGTGCTCCAGGCCCCTCACCAGCTTGGTTGTCCTTCTTTGGATACACTCCAGCAACTCAATGTCTTTCCTGTAGTGAGGGGCCCAAAACTGAACACAGTACTCGAGGTGTGGCCTCACCAGTATGATATAATATGATTTGTACTCATTCCGGGGATCCATATTTAGCATTTGCTTAGATTTATGTAGAACAATGTTCCTTTCAACCTTTTAAAGAGCACGTTGAGAAATATAGGTTAAACTCTAATTTACGCTAATTATAGGTTAAAGTCTAATATACACTACAATAGATTTTGAGATAGACATTAAAAAAAAAAGGAAAAGAAGTCTGGTTACCTACATTGTTTATGTATTCAGAAAGCAGGTCTTGGAGAGCTTGCCGGATAGCATTGCATTCAGCAATGATGCGTTCTCGATGAAAATCGCGCGTGCAGGAAGAATCGGCTAACAAAGCCGCTCCACTGATAATAGCTTCCAGACGTTTCTCTAGTGACGGCCTTATTTTCTCTTCATTCACTACAAGAGGGTCCAGGATAATTAAATTCTGGAAAACATGAGGAGTACAGGTAAGAAAGGTCAGCCCAATTAAGTTGCTGCTTTATTTTTTACTTGCATGAACTACAGTGACATTATACTTCCTAGACTTGCAACTAGCCCTTTCCCCTTGAAGTATCCAAAACACAGCGTGGCAGATTCCGTTTTCCCTACTGGGGCTACGCATACACACCATTTGCAGACAAAGCCAAGTTCTCACTGCCATTCAGACCTCACTTGTTCTAAGCCAATATCCATGTTATCGAATCCTAATGGCCCGGACCCAGTGCTAAGAAAGCGTCAGAGCTTTCCAGTTGGAGCTGGTTCACACCTAAGCAGCTCACAGAACAAGCAGAACAAGATCATATCTACCTCCAGGCCATGGTGACATCTGACTACAACTGCCTTGTCTCCGAGTCCTTCCTCTGCTTCCTACTTTTGCTGCATGAGATTCAAGATTTTCATCCTCAGCTTCAGTCTCTCCTACACCTGTATGTGGCATTTCTTCCTCTAAAAGGCATTTCACTTCTGGAAACAGAAATGCTATTTGTCTACCTTTATAAATATGCATGCATTCTTATCACTGCAGTATCTCTTTGGTCTACCAATCTTCACAACATCCTACTCTACAACAAAAACCTATCAACCCCATTTTGTATGCAAAGAACTGAGGCCCAGACTGCCAGGTTCATGGCCATACAGATGGTATTGCTTGAAACAGGCAACTGCATGCCATCTTCCCAAGTTCTCAGCCAGCATCGCTTCTCCAATTCAAGTTTTGTCACTGCAGTTGTAAAAAAAGTATTTCTTCTTTCCAACTCTTTCCTGTGTCTGTCTACACTTCTTGAGGGTTATCTGTCTTCCTTACCCTTCCATACAGTGGGCCTGTCTTGTATATTTACCTTGCAAATTCTTAAAAAAAAAGGTATGTGTCTTATACTAAGCTTGTAATGTCTATGTACAATTATGACACTGTGTATGAGTTTACTACTCAGTAATATGCCATGGTGCCATGGTTTATCCAAGTATCTCAGACCAGAGTCTCAGCTTTTTTTGAAAGAGGGGTTCAACACCTCCAAAATTTAGTCTTTTAGAGATCAAGAGGACCCCTGGATTTAACACAAAAACAGCAGTGCTAGCTCACAGCTGAAAATGTCAAATCAGATTACACAAAGCAGTCTACTTCTGCTGATTTTTAGTCTAATACAATCCCAGACTGTGGCAGAAAGTCACTGCTGCTACCTTTAACAGGCTGAGTATGGGAAAAGATCAAAATAGTAGCTTTTGTTCAACAACTGTTTTTCAAAGGACATAGATATAAGTGTTCTTTTCTTTTCACTAGCTAGGGTAATCAAAAGCATGCAACTCTCTTGGCATGATAAAATTAATTACTTTTGTGTGTCAAGGAAATATTCTAAAGAGAAAGAAAAGGAGAGGTGATATTTTAATGAAGTGTGAATATAAGTATATTTGATCTTCAACATTTAAAGAAATTGAAGTTTTTAATCTAACTGAACATCTGAAACAGGGTCATTATGGTCCAGATCACCAAGCCTATATTCCACATAAATCCATTCACCTGATACATCCATATGTGGTTCCAATCTTTCAGAAGAATTATTAAACAAGAAAACTATGCCATATACCCTTAAGTGTAATTTAGGTCAGGTAAATCAGAACTTATTTATGCTTATCCAGTATGTGCCAGACTACTTTTAAGCTGGAGAATTTTAATTATTTTTTCAATTTAGATTTAATATCACAATTTCAGGTACTGTCTAGCTTAGGCAATTCTAAGAGTAGTGAAAGTGTTCTATTAGAACATCACAAGATAAAAGCTTAAACAGCTAGGAAAGAGGACTTCAGCCACCGTAACATTTTCTTGTTGGTCATTATTAACATTCTCTTACACGTTAGGTATGATTTAGGGAAAGGAAGACTGTTACATGTTCAATCCTCCCATCTTTTCTGAAATATACAAGAATTGTTTTGAGACAGCTGGGAGATTCTCCAGAAAAAATAGAGAAAAATCAGACTTCATAATTTGAATTATTTCCAAAGGAAACCAATGCAGGTTCTTTCTGCATTACTGTGTCATTCAGATGGAAGCTTGTATTTCCCAACTTGAAGGATCAGTGTAGGTTTCTAAACATTCCACCTCCACTACTGTTCCATTGCCTTGAAGTCCTTCATCTCATTTAAAAGCATTCTAGTCATTTAAGTAGTCTAAGCACTTCAGCCCCATTCTTACTGCCTATTAACATACATAAAATCAGTAGACAACGAACCTTCTTAAACAACCTCTCTAAGACCTTCTGGGGCCTAAAGTTCTAGGATTATGTTATGCTTTGCACCAGAAACTGGGACTACATGAACTCTAGTTCTCAAATTTCCACAATGACTAAAAAGTACTAGTGACTTTCTGTCTCTCCACATTTTCTGTGTTGAATTTTGGAATTTTCATACCACTGCAGAGTATCACAAAAAGTCACGCCAGTGCAATTTTCTGTTGTCTATTCTGAGAGACTATAAAAAGTCTAAAACTAAATTTATGGACTTGTTTCAGCAAGTGGCAGGACAGACCATTAAAATGGCTTATGGGTCTGTGTCAGGTGTTTATGTGCATCCAGCAGATGCAAATATAGATTAAGTTAAAGTATTAATTATGTATTTCCAAATTACTAGATTTTCTCAAACCAATGTTAAACCTATCCAGATACACATAATATACTAAAAAAGAGTTTGTGTGCAAGCAGGAGGGAAAGAGCTTAAATATTTTGAAGATGAAAAACACAGCTATTTGTTTATCCATAAAAGCAGCATATAAAGCCTATTTGTTTCTTAATCATTTCCTAATTGAGAGACTTGAAAAATAAGTTGATCATGGAAACATTAATTTCACATGCAATTTTGGAACCAAAGCCAAACCAGGATGGAACAAAAATTTGCCCACTCGCAAAGACAGAGCAAAGGAAACGGGCAGTCCACTGCTTTAATCCTCTTTTGCAGGAGTAGAGAAGTTAGAGCCAGTTAAGACCTACCTGGTAGTTACAAAAAGTCCAAATTTCACCCTCTCCAAGAAAGAGAGAAGAAAAGCTGAAATTATGCCAGGGCCTGGCAGACCCTGCCACGAAGGCTAAAATCCAAAGAAAAGAAAGAGCGCTTGGACAGAATGAAGATGGCTTGCTCTTCTCTGTAATATCTCCATATATCCTAACCTCTTGCTAGCAGCGGATGGAGCCAGACTGGCTCTCCAAGGCAACAGCATAGGAAGTAATATTGCTTTTGCACGCAACTTCTTAATTGCCAATGCCTAGAGCCAGGCCTGATACGAGCAGTAATCCAGCACTTAGTGTTGTCATCAGAAGCCTTCCTACTGCAGTTAAAACATTAAGACTCCCATGTCCTTTTCTATAATCAATATTTCCACAGAAGGAAGGAAATGTATCTCAAGACACTTTTCTGGCAGGGTGAAGGCAGTAAGATACCACTTGTTCACAAGAAAAACTTCAGAGACACATGAAGATTATTAGTGTAGGGCATCCACTCACTTCTCTTTGCTGAGCTTCCTTCCAATTGTGAGATTATGGCTGAATGCACAGGAAAACCGCACACAATTTACCTGGAGGCAAGCTAAGTTACTGCAGGTCTCAAACACAATATGCACTGCAGGAAATTAGGGAAATGCAGTAAAGGAAACTGTAAAGAGGTAAGAAGTGCCATTATGGACTCTGAAATGCAGGGGAATAACCCCTTTCAGCTGTCACCTCTCTAAGTAAGAATGCATAACTTTAATTGCACAATCAAAATAGTTCTCAGCAGTAGGAACTGTGTTTTCCTGCATAACAAAGCATTTAATGACTTCATTATCCAGGTCCTCATTACTTTGGCTATATCCAAAGACAAAGCAAAATTAAAAATGAAAAAGCTTTGACTTTAATAACTAGCATATTAATACAGCGTTGGAAAACTGCATAAAGCTAGTCATTAATGTTTAGTTACTTGCCTTTAAAAAAAAATGTAATTAACTTACACCCAATAGATAATTTCAAACTAATCCTAATACATGAAAGACTCATCCATGATGATCTTTGAAGAATGACAAGGGAAGGCATTCTAAGATACAGTCAGTTTCCACAGGTCAGGACACCCATTTCTGATGTGGAAGACAGGTTTATTTGTGTTAGAGGTTTGAAACTCTGTCTCCTACATTCACATTACAGTCCTCAAAACCAAAGTGTTGTGTGGTACCTCACCCCTGCTGAAGCTGTGCCACTTGGTCACTGTTCACTTGAGCAGCAACTTCACTGTTGCACTCCGATGTCTCAAGTAAGGACCCTCAACACTAGGCTGCTCTAATTTTAGTGGTGCTTTCCTCACCTATAAATCTGTAATAACCTTCACATTGCCAGCACTGGCAAAGGAAGAATGACACTGTAAAACATCTAGATACTAGATTCTTGGGTAAGCTCCGTGATACATTTCCACACTATAAACATTTAATGAGATTTGTTCCCGACAGACTATTTACTATGTCAATCTATTTCACGGCACTGTATTTTCAACAAGAAGGTAGATCAAAGGTTATTTCAGGTCCTTAGCCAATAGAACTTTATGTAAAGAAAGGAAAGTGCAACCATTAATTCATAAAATAATTTTAAGAATTTAAATGCTCTATAAATTGTGCTTTATCTAACTCGCACAGCTTCAATTCCCATTTGTGTTACCTAGGTAAAAATATATTTAAAACTCCATAAACAAAAGGCTTTTTACAACAGTTCGACTTCTATGTTCTTATGTTTCCAAATAAAACCAAATTCAATCCAAAAGACAATGTTTATCCATTTTGTGATTATCCCAAATCTTATATTTTAAAACAATAATAAATTTAATTACATTTTTAAAAATAATTTAAATTACACTGCTCATATACAGTCAAGATGAATTCATCTGCAGTCAGAAGATGTAATCCTTTTGCCGAATTTTGTTTAAAAAATTGTAAGAAAAATCAGGTAAATAATAGCCCTCATTTAAAGTATACCATTTGTCATTCAGAGTTTCATTGTAACAAATCATGTATTCCTCTTAAATGTTTCTTTTTTCTTCCATTTGTTAAGAAAACAGATTAGAAACTATAATTTTAAAACCCAGTTTGAGAAGCAAAGAAGGATGACACGTAACATCTACGTGTTCCTTTTGGGGGGAAAAACCTCTCAGATTCAACTTTGAGCATGACTGAGAGGTCTGTTTTGATCAATAAACTGCCATTACAAGATATGTGTCATATTTCAATGTATTTCTCTAACCTTTCATTGAAAACTTTAGATAAAGTCTATTACCATCAGTCATACCACCAATTCTGCTGAAAATGTATCAACAATATTGGAGTTCTGAGGCTGAGATCTGGTAAGTCTGAGAACTTACAACCAAAAAGACACATATTTGCAAATGTGTTTAGCAACTTTGATTTCTTTTGTTGATCTGGGCCTACATTAGTTACACCAGACGAGAAGATCTCATCTACAGGAGGTCTTTTACCATTTTTGGCAGGACAATGGAAAATAACACTGGTAAGAGCCAGAGCAGCCGTAAGAAAAAGGGAAAGCTCCATACAAAAGCTTAGGACCATGTCAGGAGTAGAGAAAGAACTGACTTTCTCCAAGTATTTGCTTAAATAGTGGAAGTAGAAATGCAGAATTTGTAAAGCATACTGTTTATGTCACTTTATTTAATGACAAGCAGAAAATATAATTAGGTTCCTAAAGCCTTCAATTATATAAAATACATAATGATCCCAATGACAACTTTTGGAGTAAAGGACTTCAACTTGCATTGTACTATTTCAAATGCAGTCAAGGTAGCAGCGATCACCATCATCTAATAATCGCTGTCATTTGTAAACTAAACTCATGGGTTCTGCCCATTTATTCAAGGATGTGTCTGTCTCCATCATTAGTGACAACACTCGGAACCAATTCTTCCCTGCTGTTCGAAGGAAGCCAAATACTGAACATACATGAACACTTAATTTCAAACTCTTTTGAAGGAAGCGATCCCTCCCAATGAAATAATTTAGAGTGATACTATTTAGACTAGGACTAAGCAGAGCATCAATTTCTAATGCCTTTAGGTCCGTCACTTATGATAGCAATAGTTCATTTAAAAAAAAAAAAGAAAGAAAGAAATCATTTTTCCAAAAATGTTGCAGTCTCACAGGTTTACGTACCTCAAGCTCATCAAGTGCGCTTCCAAGAGTAGCTGTGTGAGATGTTGGTTGTCCCATTTTATTTCCAACTCCTTGGGAAGCATCAGAAATTACATTGAGAGCATTCTGTATTTCGCTGCAAATTGAATCCTTGCTGGCTGTAAGGGATGCAACATCTGAATGTTCCAAACAAGCTGAACATATTGAATGTAGGAGAGGGGAATTTTCCTTCAGGGATGCACGTGCTGCAGCAATTTCATCTCGCTGATTGCTAGATTTCAAATCCTGTCAGCAAAAGAACATGCTATTTATTTCCAAAAGCACTTCAAAACTGACAAGTAATGTATAAACAATTTTTTTTCTCTCTCTACTCTGTTTAAGGAAACATTGAGTTAAATTCATCAAAGATTGTGAAAATGGACTACAACAGTACTTACAATTGAATCACCTTTATCTCATGAGAAATGAATAAAGTCTGTGTAAAACAACCCCAATTTTTATTGTGTCTTATAACCAGCACCATGAACTGTCCACATTTTGCTTGTTTTTAAGCACAGTTTTCCTATGAGAAAACTGGCCTGGAAATTAGCTGCCTTTCCTCCCAGACATGTTTTTCTTCATAAGCAATAGAGAAGGACAGAGGTGCAGATGGGGTTAAGCAAGGAATTCTGTGATTGTCGTATCTAAACAAATTTCCTCTGTTTGCTTCCCTGCCCCATGGGCATACATCCCAAGCACACTGCAGAAAGGAACAGCAGGTCAGGGACGAGAATCCTGTACTCCTGGGAAATGGGAAGCATGGAAATGAAAAAGGTGCTTGAGGGAAGCCATCTCTGTGAAGTGCCACTGCCTGTTTCTCCCCTCTCCCTGCTATGTACACACTTAAAGCACTCAGGGATCTTAGTACACTCATCATCTTCCTCCCTTCTCCACCCAGAACTTCTTGAAACCCTATTGCCTCCTGCCAGCCCAGACGACAAGGTACACAGAGCTCGCCAGAGCTGCCCAGTCAGATTTAACTGTTTATAGGATCAAGCTTGGAAGCTGTTATCTGGTCTGTTGAAAGTTACGGACTTTGGGACAACCATACAGTCAGCATCAGGATTGTAAGGAGCCTCTTGTCTCATCCTATTTTACTCTAGACATTCTCCCCACTCTCCTTCTGTACCTTATCCCTTTGAAAAAAACAAAACAAAACAAAACAAAAAACCTAATAGGTATTTGCAAAATGGCTTGGGTGAAGGAGACAGTTAAAATTCAGGGGAAAATAAAAAAGGAAGGGAAAATAGCACATTAGAACAATAAAGGCCTGTGGCACCAGCTTCAAATGATGAGAAGAGGCACAATGAAGAATGATCAACAAAATGCATACAAAACTGCTCGCGGCGTGCTCTAAAGCAAGCTGAAGTCTTTCTAATTATTTTCCTTTGCATTGCATTCAGGCTCTATATGCATTATTTACAAAAGCATCACAGTATCTACTTCTCATTGCATAAAGTTTATAAGTTTATGGCTGAAGAAAAGAGCATTCAATATTAAATGAACCAGTCCTATGTTTTTAAAATCTCATTTACTGCAAAATATACATTGGGCATAGGATTGCAACTTACTTCCTCAGGCTAACTTGGAAATCTCAGGAATACAATAAAAAACCAACCAACCAACCAAAAAACCCCACCACAAATATGAGAGAGAGAGAGAAAGAGAGAGGTAGAGCATTAAACAGAAGCAGACAATGGTTTCACCACCTATCATCTGAATTAGAAAACTATTTCTATTATTTTCTTGGGCATATTAATACTTAACATATTTTTACAATTTCAATAAACTAATATATAAACAAATAACCACTGTGCAGGAATGACTTCATTGCTCAGCGTACTCAAATCCAAATACCAGTGCACCTCCAACCTTGGTAAAGCATCTGCAATTTATCCAGTGCACTCTCAGGAAAAAGTGTTATTTATTTTTAAACAAGGACTC
This sequence comes from Aviceda leuphotes, assembly GCA_035590175.1. NCBI lineage: Eukaryota > Metazoa > Chordata > Aves > Accipitriformes > Accipitridae > Aviceda > Aviceda leuphotes. Next base: position 2,447,658 of record JAVJGH010000091.1, read on the forward strand.
TTGTTCTACTTAGTGAACCTACCTTTCCTACAATCAAATTACAAGACAAAAGAATGCCCTCTCTTCTCCTATGCTGCAAGGAAGCTACAGACCTAGAGATACAATGGTAAGTCAACAAAACACTTCAGTCTAGCTGCCTTCTATTCTTAACCATTTCTCACTTTGACGCATCATATGCAAACAATCAGACTCGAAAGTCCTTCCAAATGTCTTTTTCCCTCCAAAACAGTACTGTCTAACCAGGAATGATGGGTTCAAAAGAAATCCAAAACTGGCAAGGCACTATCACAAAGACAGTAACAGCAAGTCAATAACATGGCATCCAGAAACAGTAAAAAAAATTCAATGTGTTAATGTTATTAAAACACAGAATGTTTTGTTTCATGCAATATTGAGTCGAGTTTCAGAATGATGGTATTGGTAAATTCACCTATGAAGAGCCTCACTTTCGTTCAATACCACTTTAAGAAAAAATAAAATTAATGCTTAGACCTATGAAATTCATAACTGTTTTGTTGTTCAGTTTTAAGACTTGGACAGGCCCCGAAGAAGCTATAAGGCCATTGTTCTTTTCCACCTTGATGAAGAATTAATTACTCAAGATTTTTTATGTGAACAGGAAAAGACAGCTGATAATCCTAGTCTGATCTCCTGCACAAATGGGAAAAAAAACCCTACAATTGAATAATTTTTCTATCAAAAGTTTGCATATGTGGATTACGAGAATACTGTAACTAGTTCTCTGAAGAAGGAAGTTAGTCTCTACAAACAGGTTGTTAACCCATAGTCCATGAACTTTTTCCACTGGAGAGAAAAATACAGTAACCGTCTGATTCCTTTTTTTACTTGTGAAAGAGAATATACCACTAGGAAACACAATAAAGCAACAATGAAAAAGCATACAGTTTCTTTTAAGTTATCCTTTGAGAGAACAATCACTTGAGAACTACGGAGTGTTAAAACTCTCCTATGAACTATCAGTCACAGTTATAAACAAGCTGATGGGCACTGTGCTGAATTTGAACAACTTGCACACTTCTAGACAAGTTTCCAAACTAAGACCAGAGACTTTAAAAAGTCTGAACATTCAATGTATCAAATCTGACTGCACTGAAATTTGGACTCAAATAGGTACTCTGTACATACTGACCCCTGGTGAAATATACACTAACTTTGGCACAGAATGCAAGGAGACAACATGTTACTCAAGCTTGCAGAAGAATCATACAGGAAAAAGTATATACACATAGGATTGAAATATCTGTAAAACAGGAGAACACAAACTACAGCTTTGTTTTTTGTTACTCAGAGGTTGTTGTAAGTATGGATGGATCATTCTTCACCTGTACAGAGGCAGAAGACAAATAGGACCACAGAGAAGAAACTTTCCAAAGCAGTTCTTACTACTACTCTCTTCATACCATAATATCTGAGCATCTGTAGTTCATCCAGCTACATTGCTGAGTTTTAGTCTATTTTTCTTTTTCTTCACAGCTTACCACCTTCCTCTTATTTCAACTTCTTTTTAGACTATTACCACTAGTCTGGGATGTGTTCTTCCATACTAAGTCAGCAACTGAGCTCTAGATTTGTCATAAGAGACCAGATAAGATCAAAGATAAACTTGTCTCCAACCACTGCCTATCAGCCCAGTATAGCTGCTGTCCCAGCCCCCCCTGGGAGATACTATTATGTCTTCCTCATACCTGGTTGTCCCAGATAAGAATGGGAAATGAACAGATAGTCACAGATTCCCGGTTCTGGATTGTTCCAGCCAAACATGGTGAATGGACAAGACGACTTTGAATGCAAAACTTGAAAACTACCTTCACAGTTAAGCTTTGGTTGCACTACTTCAATAAGAAGAAAAAAAAGGAGAAAAAAAAAAACCCTGTTCTTTATCACATAACACTTTTAAGGTTTGACAGCACAATACACCAGGAAGCCAGCTCCTGTTCACTGAGTATTCATATCAGCACAACTCATGTGATCCAGGCATCACTGTGGGTATAAATCACACTGTCATATTTTGCACTAGCTGCAGTCAGCACAAGGTTCACAAATGCAGCTTCAAATAACGTGTGCTGCAGTCCTCTAGCTCAATCTTTGCAGAGACAGATGTCATTGAACTGAGTTCTATACCCAGGAAAAACACAGCCATACAAACCCCCACGATTTCATACTACCATAGGGCCAGGGGGCAAAAGCATCACTTCTTATCACAGCTTGAACTTGGGCTTTAGTGTTCAGTGTTTTAGCTTTCAGTCAAAAGTGACTGCCAAATCGCATGTATTTGGTGATCAAAGACAATAACAAAGCTCAAACTCTTCCGAGTGCATTCATGCACTGTTTATCTGGGTAAGGCTCCAGATTACATATTTCATAAGTACTATGTAGCCTTATTCAGTGGAAGAAAATACCTCACAGACAAGAAAGTGGAAAAGATCTGGTGTTGATACCGAGTGTGACATTGCTCTTCAGCTGTGTCAGTTCTTCCAGGATAATACTCCTTCCACACAGGTTTTGAAGGCGTATACCTGTCAGGACCCCGAGAGCACCACCAGGCCTCAAAGGCCCTCTCCAGCCTCAGCTGGGGGCTCCATCCATGGCCCACCCTTGGGCCCTGGAGACCCCGTTCAGCTCACCCTGGGACCTTCGGTCCCTGTCTGAGCTACGCCGCAGGAGTGCCGGTCTCCAGCTCAGCCACAGCTGCCCCCTGCCCAGCCGCAGGTCCCCTGATCCAAACCTCAGCCCACAGACTGACCTCCTGAGCTCAGTCCTGCCCCGTCACCGTGGTACTTCTGAGGTACCTGTCACCGGGCTGTCTCACCTCGTTACCCTCATCAGGCCTGACCCTCAACCTGATCTGTGGACTGACGTCCCAGCTTGTCACCACAAACCTCCCTGACGACCTGGGCTCTTGGTTGAACCTTGTTACCATCACCCGGCCCACCTGGCTCACCCTGACGCAGGGCAGTGGGACAGGGCCCTGGCCAGTGAAGCCCCTGCCTCAGAGAGCAGCCAGCCCTCGCAGCACCCCCACAATACTTATTTCTGAACAGATAGGCGTTTACCATCAGCAGGAATCCACTTATAAACTCTGTCATAAAATGGACCCTGCCTACTCTACAAAATGGTGTTTACAGAAAACAGCGTGACCTAATGGCCCCTTTCCTCCACCTTAGGCTTTTAACTGAGTGAGTGACTGTAACTGTACAAGAGACAGACACAAACACACATTGGGAAAAAGGCCTGACTTAGGATAGTGGCTTTGTTAGCACAAACGAAACACCACTAGATCACAGACCTGTACTGCTCTGACCACAAAAGGTCACCTTACACGAATTCACAGCAAGTTAAACACCACTGAGAAAATACACCAGTAAATTCAGAAGGGCACTGAATCAAAGGAATTTGTTTAAACACATCTTCATGCATTCCTCACTGACTGAATCAAAATCCTGCCATTACCTCTAGAAAGAAAATTAATAGATCTTCCAGTGTCATAGAAATGGAAACTCACTGGAAACTCTTTTTAAAAATCTCTCATCTGCTCCTTCACAGAGAAAACATGTATTCCCAAAGCCAGTTCATTTGCATTCTGTTTGCTGGGTATTTTATACACAGGTTTCCAGAGATTATTCCAGTACAACAGGTAGATGAAATAAATTAACATTTACACTCCAGAGCCATTAAAGTTTTTCCTTTCTCACTTCTCTTCTCCCAACAGACAGACAATGCTGAAACACTGACAATCCCCAAAACAAGAGTGTTTGCAGGCACCACAGAAGTAAGCCATTTTAAAACGTTATGTATTATAGATTGACCAGGTCTGGGGACAAAACCAGGAACCTACCTTTACAAAGCAGCAACAGAGCAAGTGCTTGATTGTCAGGAATTTCAAGCTAACTTTCTACTAAAAAAGTCTTAACCAACCTCTAGATTTATTTTTCCTGACTTCAGAAGTCATCAGCAGTTCTAAACTATACTACAGCATATATACAGAGCACATAAACACCACATATATGTACACACACAGAGAACATATATACTCTGTATGTCTATAAACTGTAGGCAGAGTTTGTTTTCATCAGCCTTATGTAAGAATACACAGAATGCAGAGTGTTACAGTACAAAGCCATGCTAATGTTATCACTGGACTAAGCCTTAAGTAATACCCTCTGCCTCTAGGATGACTATGCACTGTCTGTATAAAACCGTAACTTTGAGTCAACTTAGTGCAAGCAGGGAACAGATTTACAGGTCTGAGGTTCCCAGTCAAGTGAAGCCTTGCAACTTTATCTCTGTATCTACACCTATTTACCATTAATCATACTCAAACTGATATATAATACCACAGAAAAGCAAAGCTATCTTATACAAAGTATCAAAACCTGCCTATGAGTGCTTAATATCCCAGCTTTTTTAATTTACTAACATTTTTCAGGAATTTGCTGTTCAGCTAGGGAAGATACAATTTCTTTTGATGACTTTGTTGCATCAGATTGCAACTACTACACAATATTCTGTGTGTCTCATGCTTCAGCAACTTCCAGCCCAGTTACAGATGACAGAGCAACACCTTGCTGTCACTTCTCTATCCATTATTTCAGGAATTGGTCCCCACGTTTCTAATACCCTGCTCTGTTAACTTTCAGTATCCTAGATGAAGTAGCTGATTTTTGAAAGGTAGCAAAGCAATTTTTCCCTGCAAGAATTAAGGTAAGGATTTTTCTTTAAGTCCAGCAATCCTTTTTCTGCAAATATATACCACTTAATATATTAGCTCACAAAGGTTTTCTCCTAGTACAGTTATGGTCACATTTGTCATCAACGAGCTTGCCTGGAACTAGAGCAGGACACATTCATCAGGGAGAGGGCTCTGAAGTTAGGAAACTCCGGAAGGTCTTATCACATCTTGAAGGAGTTGGTTAACAAAGATGTGAAGGAGAGGAAATGAGGAAAAAGAGAAGGAGGAAATACAGCAGAAACATAGATTAATTTAAAGAGAGGAAAACAGGAAATGCGGGAGATAAAACACAGAAGAGTGAGAATGAAAAAGTGTAAGGAAGATTAAGATGAAGAAATCACGGATGGGAAGGAGTCAGTAATATACCAACCTCACTTGATTCCAAGCACTTGAAAATAGGATAGCCAGTGTAGAAGTACCCAAAAGCAGGGTGGCAGCAGCCTACAGTCCTCTTATGCAATTTAATGAGTAAAGTAGCAATCTTTTCTTTATAAAGAAAAAAGTGAGTAAAGCAGCACATTTTTAGTTTGTTAACATTTCTGCCTAAGGAATACCTTCTTTTTATGCTGCTGTCACATACAGTTTAAAATTTTCAGAACTCCAGCACTTTCACGGCATAATTTTCTTTTCCTGTCTAACTGGCTTTGTTTTCAGTGCTTAGCTCTTAACGTAACTTGGAGATAGGTCTCTTTCCAGAAAGCTAAAGAGGTGGTAGGTGTACCCATTTGTTTCAAAAGCGTGTTGTATTGGTTAGTGTTAGCTTGACCTATGTTGTTTCAAACTCCATCTTACACTTTAAGCTAAATAATCTGCTAGTTAACATCCATCCTTGAGAGAAAAGAGCTCAGGGATTGACACTTATTTCTGGCAGTCAAGATAATTTATAATTTAATATAAAGCTTAATATTAAAGCAACCTATCACAGTTTTCAAGACATGGAATTTCTGCATACACACCTAAGTAATACAAGGTGAACAATGCAGAACATGGAGCTTGCAGAAGCACGAAGCTCAGAAGACATGCCAAAGCAGGACTTAACTTCTTTCATAGGAGTAAAGGCACCCAAAAACTGGCATTTGTGACAAATGACAGGTTAAAACTACTCTGTAAACATTCATACCAAAAAATGAAAGTAAAACACATCAAGCTAGATTCAACACAAGATCTTTCATACTGAAGTTATTTCAAAGATACGGAAAATATAAAGTACCAACATTCATATATAGTACGATGCACAGAATATAACTGTTAAAGCTTTCAAGAAATATTTTGGCCTGGAATTTTTTCAATGGAGGATGACTCATTGAAAAATGTGGTAGAATGGCATTTATTCACAGTTATTTATTTCGGCAATTGTATTAAATTCTCGTAATACCATATGTGATTATTTTTTACTTGCTTCTTTTTTGAGATTTTAAAATTACAAGGGATTTGGGGATATTTATTAGATTAAAAATTTGTTTCATTCTCTGCCTTAGTGCTATTAGGCTACTTAGAAACAACTTAAGTAAAACTATTAGTAGTGGAGGATCATGCTGTACATGCTCCACTAGCATTTTCACCGATACTGATCTGTTAAACTAACAGATACCAAACAGATCTTTCACATTTAGCCTGTTCTGGTTTAGCCTTCTTTTTACACAAATAATTATGGCTAAATGTATTCCATCTGCCACAAGTGTTCAGGATCTCTTTCTCCAACAAATCAGCTCAAGTTCCCCCAGGTACAAGTTTTTCCTGGTCTTGAACAGAGCACAGTTCAATTTTCCTAGATTTAATATCTCAATAGGAAAGATGTGAAATCATCAACAATAAACAGGTACACAACTCATATCAGGCAGCCTGTTCCAACTGCTATTTTCTCACAGATTATACAGCCAACAAATATTCATGGCCCTTGCTCCTATTCTTCCATCAAACTCCAGTTACACTTTAACTGTTTTTAACATTCATTACAAAAACTTCCCAAATATTTAAAAGAAGCTAGTTTCCTTTTTTCCTAATTAAAAAAATCCAAAACTAAACCAAGCTGAGTCAAGTAAATCAATGACATAGCCTCTCTTAAGATGCACACGATTAAAATACTCTAGGGAATATTAAATTTCTGTAACATGAAGACACATATAATTGACATGCATAAAGAGTGGCACTCAAGTAAATGGAACTGAAGTGCTAATCCATCAAAACAAGCTCATTAGCATTACCAATTTCAGAGACGTTAACAGAAGGTTTTGGTTTTGCTGTTCAGCTTAAACTGCAAAATAAGCTGGTTTCAAGTATTTATCATGGACAATACTGTTTTCTTTTTTTTCCTTGTGGTTTAAGTTTTTTAATGCTGTTTTCTGCATACCTTGCAAACACTTACAGGACAGCAACTCAGACCAAGAAAGAAAAAGCCATAAGCCCTTGAGCTCCGTACTGAATGTTAATGCATTTGTATATGATAGATTTAATACAGAAATGAGAATAAATGAATTCCAGCAGCTGCACTCTGGACCTATAAATTGCTGCAAGTACTACAAAATCCATACAGAGGAAGAACAGCTGTATAATTTACAGCATCAGTATCTGTCAAGAAATGCTGCAAATACAGAACTTGATTTCTTCGTTTTAACATTCCTATAAAAATTAGAAATTACCCTTACATAGATTCTATTTAGATTAGAACTTCTATTCATCTTCCCTGATGGCACTTCAATGCAGAATGCCATTTAATTCTTACCAGTGTTAAACGAAATTCAAAAAGCATAAACACCAAAAGAGTTTTATAAAAATAAATGTAAGACGTGTAAAAAGCCAATGCTTAGCATGTTACGTTTGACTTAGAATATGCTTTGAGAAAATCAGAAAAGTATAGTAGTCTGATCAGATGATTTATAGGACACAACAGATATATGCTACAAAAATCCACAAGAAGCAAATCTCAGGGGCAAAGGTTTAAACAGTCGGATTTTTCTCAAGATGTATCCTTACCAACAGTACTGACAGATGCTCCTATTCTTCTTTATGCTTGAGAGAATTTTGCATCACCTTCACAGCACAGTGTGACCAGCCCAAGAGTATGACCCAATATACTATAAAAATATGTAGTATAACATGTCCATTCAACAGTTAATACATGATTGCTTATTTGTGAACACCAAGCAATGGATTTTTAAGGGATTAAAAAAAATCTGGATTTTTCACTAATGAGGAAGTATGACTTATCAGCCTGTGGTTTTGATTCACAAAGTGAGAAAAACTTGTGAATTCTTTTCTTCCTAGACAACAGACATTTTAACAGTTGTATTTATAAAAAATTCTGTAGTAACATCTTTATTAACACAAGTAATTTCAAAATCCATGGAACAAAAATGATTTTGTTTTGTTGAAGGCATTACAAATAGTTCCTTCACGAATGAGATCAGTATGGAACTGCATTGCCTAGTAAGTCTATTACCTTAAGAGACTACTGTCTGTTAACAGTAGTTTAAACCCCCTTTTTAATTTATATGTCAGCTTCCAAATTTTATAGTTGAAATGTCTCAGTAGGAGACAATGTCCTCCTGGTCTCTTAGCAAGTGACAGTTAACCCCGTACTGCATTTCTTTTATAGTAATAAGGTTGCTAAGTGCAGTTTTCTTGATATTTAAATATTTAAGAACTAAGGTGTTCAAGTCCCATGGAAAAAAACAACTGAGGTAAACTGATCTGAAATAAGACATTTCATTATGATTTTTGTTGCAGAAAATCAGAAAAGTTCCTATACATAATTTCCATTTTTCTACACTGAATGCTCTATCAGAAGTTTGGTCATACGAAAGCCCTTCAAACTGGTCAGGATTCAGCTTTATCCCTCTATAACACACATGAGACTACAAACCAAAACAGCAAGCCTGTTTGCAAGTATTCTCTCGCATGGCACTAGCTGTTGTGATTCAGCGGGTTCAACACAATTCTGAACCTTAACACAAGGGGTACCACAGGCAACACGCTCTAAGACAGCTGTGTTCTGTAGAAACAACATCCAAACCATAATGATTCTCATTAATACAAGAAAAAGCAGTGGAAAGCAGGCACAGTTTAAAGTTCATTAGGGAAAATATGATGAGGACCCTTACAGACACTGTGGAACACTGAAATTTTTACCAAGTTGTCCTTTAATATATTAGTTACAGAGTTGCACTGTATCGCCTAAAGAATAAAATATGAATCCACAGCTGATCACAGTCATCATCAGAAACAAACAAATCTGCTTTACTTCACCATCATCTCCACATCTCAGGACAGATCAAAATAACCTATAATATTTTTTCTCTGAAAGAGAAGAAATGGTGAAGAACTTCCAGCTTCACACGGCAGTGGCAGTAGTTTTGCCAAAGGTCCTCCACCCATTCATATGCTGACTACCCTATTTTTTCAGTCATTTAAGAGATAGAAACCTAAAGGTACCTTTTCTTACATTAATAATTTTTCCTTATTAATTCAATCTTTCCATTTCAAGTGGAAAATTTCTGTAAACAGCTACAAACTGTTTTCAGAATTAGTTGGGTTTGGTTTTCCTTTGGGGGTTTTTGTTTGTTTGTTTTAATGATACTATCAGCAGTGTGGAGGAACGCTGATAAACTATAACATCCAGAGACTCATCTAATTAAACTGCTTCAGAAGTTTTTCAGTTCAAGGGTTTTATTTAAATACAGTTATTGTCTGTAGTATCAAATTCTCGCTTTGGAGTAACTTACTGTTTTTCTTATAAACCCTCAGCATAAAAAGCCTTAATGGAATACACTCGTTTCTATGAATAGCGGTTTTGCATAAGTGATAATGAGGTCAGTTTTTCCATTAAGGAAAGTCACCGTCAAAGAAAACGTCCTCATCAGTAGCACTTCCAGTTAGAAACTACAGTACTGTAAGGACCTCAGACAATTTAGGGAGTCTAGGACAGCCTTCTTGGTTGAGAAATATTTACATTACTCAGGCTTAAGTGTTTCTAAATACGCCATTCTTTCCCCGGTTGAATCAAAGACACCTCATTAGCACTAGTTAAACCCCATAACCTTATAAATTGTAAAATAAATGATACAATCTTCAGTAAATCCTTCAAGTGCTCATGGTAAAAACCTAGAAAAAAACCCAAATTATTTTAAGAAAGAAAATGGAAGAGGTTAAAAACAGTATCAATCTTTCTCTGCTTCCCTTAATCACAATAAAGGAGAAAAAACTTATGACATGATTCTGTGCAGATAGTTTAGAAAAGTTTAGAAAGACAGGTATATTTTATGCTTCCTCAAAAATAAATCACAAGCTTTCAAGTTTGTCAAGTTTTCAAGAGTTCAGTGGAAGGCAGCCAGGATTGTTAGCTGTGCTGGAGCAGACAGCAGGAGGCTGCAGGAACTAGGTTTACACAGACTTGAAAAGTGAAGGTTGCACAAAGTGAGGGATCCCAGTTATTGTCTTTCATTACCAAGAGGGACGTTATAGAGAAAATGGAGCCAGACTCTTCTCAGAAATCCACAGCTAAAGGATGAGAGGAAAGCAAATTGCTATCAGGACTTACAGGGAAGAAAAAAGTTCACTGCAAGTGGGTGATGCACTGCAACAGGGCCCTAGAGAGGCTACGAAATTTTCATCCTTGAAGGTATTCAGAAGTTGAGGAGACAGGACCTCAGCAACCTGACCTAACTTAGAACTTGGCCCTGCTTTGAGCAAAACATTGGACTAGATCTCTGGAGGTCCCTTTCAGCTAAAATATGATACTAACTTTCATTATTCAAGGGCTGAAAGTGAATATTCTGTAGCTTCCTGTAGTCAGGAATCTTCCTTTTCAGGGAATTATATAATAACCAAGCCCTGCTTGAATGGTCCCCATCAGGGTAAAGTATAACTGATTTATTGTTATGGAAGATTCAAAAACACATACATGCAAATCACTAACCTCAAAGTATTCCAAGGCCCTGGCTCTGCGTCTCTGATGTAGAAAGCTCCTACTATTCAGGATATGCAAAACTTGTCATGGTGAAAGGCTAACTACCCCATATTCCACAAATCTGACAGGCTGGGAAGAGGAAACATTTCAGTAGATTTCTCTCCCCACCCCACATAGAACTTCAAATTCCAGTTGAGTTTGGAGAAACTTAATGAAGTAAAAATAAACTACAAATTGCAGGTGAGATATAAAGTGTGAAAAAAAAAATTGGCTTACTTTGCACTGGCTTGTGTAACATTTTCCATTATAAAAAAACCTGCTTTCAGCTGTTCATAATTTTGACGAATGGATAGGCTGGGCTAAAACTGATCACATCAGATATCTGGAGGGGGTTGTTCATCTTCTCTTATTTGATGCTTTGTTTGTTTACAGAAAAGATGGGTTCAGGCACTTTCAACTTAAAGGCTAAGGAAAGCATTCTCCCCATGTTAATATAGTCTGAGCAGTATTTTCTTGAGAAAATACAGTATTTCCGTTTTTTGAAGAACTGACTTAAAATTTGCTTCCCTTAATGTCATTTAAAGTTGCAGCTGCAACAATAAAGATCAAGTACAAAATACTCTACAGCATAATGGTTAGGGCACTTTTCAGAGAGAAGAAAACTCAGAATCCATCATCCTGGGAGACTTCTCTGACAAAGAAGCCACATCGTGTAAGTGCACCAGGGTAGACAAGGTAAAGGAGCAGAACGACAGTATCTCTATCTCTTCCTTATTTGTTCTGTCACACTGGAAATACTTTTTAACTTAAAGCCTATGTCACAAACTCAATGTGAAAAAGCGATTTTATCTAAATAGCTTTTAAAAACTATTCTTTAAGCAAGTAATTTCTCCGTACTAATTATAAGACATTGTATTGAAGCAATCACTAACTATTCTTCCAGCTAGTTTGTCTCAGGGCATAGTTTGGCTACTTCTCACAAAGTAAAAGCAGAACTCTACAGAATTAAAGCAAATACCTGTAACTGCCATGTTAGCCTTTGGAAGTCTGATGGTTTGCTGTCTGTAGGCTCTTTTCTTTTTTTCTGTCTGTATCCCACCAAAGCCTAATCATCATCAGAAGGCATACTTCTTCATATATTACCTGATGGTTGCCACATACTTTCCTCACCGAAACGCTGGCCAGTGCTTTGGTCTGCTCTATCGGCTTCCTGCAGAGGCAGCCCCTTCGCTGCTCACAGCCACAGCCACGAGCAAGACCTGTGTACAGAAGCCCACCTTCCCCGAGCTCTAACGAGAAAAGACTCCACAATAATACAACTACATATCACACAGCAGAAGTTTGTCAATTATGACCAGTCAATACACAAGTAAGTTACTTCCTCCAGTCCTCACATATTCTCCATATGCTCTTAAGAATGAGAGAGACTGTGATTGGGATATAGGCTTTGACTACACTAGAGGAAGCAAAAATGAGGGGGGAAATGAAGGAAAGATATGTAGTTAAGTGGATAAGGAGGAAGAAAATAGGGAAGAAAAATAAGTTAAAAAGCAGGAATGCTAAATTAAGGAAAGAGTTGGGGCAAAGTTAAAGGCAACAAGCAGAAGGAACAGCAGATATAGCAGACTAGTACACATAGCTGTCAGGCCTTGGTATTACGGGTCTCGTGAGGCCTAAGACCTTCTCAGGGCGTGTGATTTGACAGGTAAGCACACCAGTCCCTCTTGGTAAAGGGGGAAAGATGGATTCCAACATCCCAAGTGTCACAGAATGTGGAGAGAAACCTCAGTTTCTCTGTCCCCTGGTTTCCTCCTCAACAGACTCCTTTGTTTCTCTCCAGCTGTGTGTCAAGGAGGGAAATAACATACAGTAGATGGGAAGAGAGGCTCAGCAACCACCACTGAATCTACTACCACAGACAGAACCTTGTATTTTACATTTCATTCTGTAAGGCCCCATTAGTAAAATGAGGCCAGGTAAGTCAGTCTAAGCAGCACTGTACTTCACATGACCAAATAATTTATCAAGCTGAAACCATCTCGACACACATAGCATTTAAAAACTTATTTTTTCCACATTTCATGCAGAAACTTAGTTTCATGTGCTCAGCAAGTGCTGAATACTTAAGTATTAGGACTTCGTGCCACTGTATACTTCTCACTAGTAGTCACTCCTCCGAGATGAATATCCTGTTACTAAAAAGCTTATAATTTTCCATTGTTAGTTACAATTTGACTAAACACAGATTTGATCCAAAATGACCTCAAGCCAAGAGGAAACTGCTATATAAGTCTTTGAAAAAAATTGTGAATAAAATACTGTAACATAAACAACAACAGTCTTCTCTTTTATATTTCTGGATCTGTTTTTTAAAAAGTTGACTTAGGCATTTCTTTCATTGACTAGCTAAGTATTGCCCAATTAATTTAAATTGAATTACTTTCACTTCATTACAGTATCAGTCTCTTGTTCTCAGCACACTCACAAATCCCAAGATTTACAAGTATCCAGAGTGCTTTCAATTTATAATTCTGGATGAGTGGTGTAATTTCCTGGGTTGCTGAGACCAGAACGCAGTAGATTACATTCTCTCTTTATCCACTCTAAACCACACTACAATCAACATAATATCTTATAATTTCAGGACTGTGAATTACATTTATACAAAAACTGCAGTAGAGTTCTTTTGTCTTGGAAAGTTTATTTAACATGACAATAACCTTTCTGAAATGCTTCCTTTCTCCTAGATTATTCTTGTGATATATTAATGCAGCATTAAAACTTTTTTCATAAGACAATACCTCACTGTTAAAATGATAAATCACACTCAATGACTATCTAATCAATTTACTTTTTAGATTATTATTAGAACATCATTTCTGAAAAGTGAACAGAATTTTTAAAAAGTGTAATCCTTCAGAGACCTGAACTTCAAAGCTAAGAAGCATACCTGCCTTCTGAAAGGGAACAAATCTTTTGTATTTTATTATACCAGTCAATTTTTACACAATATTGGAGAAGTTATTCTTGCTCAGGAAAAAAGCTCCAACATTTATAATATAAACTTCTTTCAGCATGAATGTGAGATGCAGTTGTGCATTTGTGTATTTCAAAAATGAGTTTCATAGGTTTTCCCCTACAACAGACTTTAAATTGTGAACCATATTCTGATTCTGCAATATTACTCTGTAAGAGAAGAGGTAAAGGATCTCCATTCCTCTGCCGGAACAATTTGCTGTTGGATTGCACAGTAGCAGCTGGGACCAGAGCCTCAGCATACAGGCACTGCATAAACCTAACACGAGGCACACTTTGCTCCTGACACAAAAGAACAGAAAGAGGTCATGCTATAAATAGATAAGGGAAACTACACGGAAAGGAGAAAATAAACATGTCAGCAGAGGGATACATCGTTTTAGCCACACGTTCTGCTTTTCGTTCTCTTAAGCACAATCAGTATAGGGTGAGAAAGGAAGGGGCAGGAAGTGTTTACAATTACATGGGACTGCAGCAATCTCGGGAAAGCTTGTTAAACGTAAGGTACATTGTCAGTATGTCAATAGTAGTAATAGTGAAAAAGAAATCTCACTCCTTTTAATGATTACAGAAATGGAAAGAATAGCACCTGGCCCAGGAGTCATCTAATGGAGAACAAAAGAACAGTGGTCCCAAGCAGGAACAAAAGCCATCTGGGCTACTGGAAGCCCACGGACTGCTCTGAACAGGGCAGCTGCGCTGTGCGCTCACTCCGCAGCTTGTGACACACAGCGAAGAAGAAGGTTCTGCACACGGAGTCCCACAGCACCGTGGCAACCATATTCTTCCGAAGCTAGATAATCCTTCATCTCAAGCATTTTTCATGCTTATCAAATATCAGTAAAAACTACTCCCATCTCATTCTAAGAAGCCATCTATTTCCCAGTTTTGGGGGTTCTTTTTGTGTTGGGGTTTTTTTTGTGAGGTTTTTGTTTTGTTTGTTGGGGGGGTGGTTGGTTTTTTGGTTCTCATT
>JAVJGH010000091.1:2462421-2478211 GCA_035590175.1 Aviceda leuphotes
TTTGGGGGGTGGTTGGTTTTTTGGTTCTCATTTCGGTTTTTTTAGGAACCATCCACTGAAACCAAAGAAATCTGTTCAAAAATTGCCCAAGTCTCCAACATAATTTCAATGTACTTCTCACATTCTCTCTACAGAATTGTGACCAAGCTCGAAACTGTATTAGGAAATTGTGGCATGGAAAATATTCTTCTGTTAAAGTGCTACTCATACACTAACAACAACAAAAAACCCACCCAAAAAAGATATCTAACAAATGCATACACCTGCATTGTGTATACTTACTTAACTTACAACACCCACACAGCAGCTGTGGAGTGACTGTTAACAACTATTTTCCCTGCTTTTTAGACACTGCTCTTCTAACCGAGACAAAAATAATTTGTCCTTGTTATGCAGTCACAGAATGGCAACTTCTAGATTTAAAATCAGTCTCATCAATCACTTCAGCACAGAAAAACATCCCAAATGCAAAGCATCTGAAATTCTTTTAAGCACCGTATTAAACAGCTAGCCTTGAAAACTCAGGTTTGCGAAAGCCAGTGAAATATGTTCAAGTCCACTGCCGATTCAGCCTGTTAATGCCACAGTAAGAATATGAAGCTGCCAAAAATCCAACCACGTAACAATTCCCACTGGAAAACAATTTTGATAATTACAGTCTCCTCAGATACTCAAGAAAAAGACAATTTAATATCTGTAGAAGAACATTACTTTTTCTATCACAACAAAATTCTTTCTATAGCATTTGTATGTTGCATTCAATAGCTGCTATATTGCAAGGAAACTTTCTGATAGCTCTGGAGTGCCATGCATGTTGTCAGACAACTCGGTAAGTTTGGCAACTCTTCTTACAAGGGACTGCTTGTGGACTTGCGCCTAGTCATCTGCAAGGAGGTTTGTGTGTCGATTAGTGAGAATCCTTCAAAAGAGAATGAGAGATGCGTAGCTGACTGCTGATAAGTATGTAAACTATGCATTGAGAATGCCAATGATGATAATCATGACAGTTTACAGTAATCAGACAGTAACTAGCAAAACCAAAATACACATTTTGTCTGACCTGGCTAAACTTGCAGTTTCAGTAAATTGCAAAAATAGTGGTATAAATGCATATACATGCCAGAAAAAAAGAGCGATCAACATGAGAAAACTACATAGCCAACTAGCAATACATTATAAGACAAGGGAAGCAAAAGTTCATTATCTGTGCAACTAAAGTATCCAGGCACTTCCCCCCTCCCCGGTTGCTGCGAGGCCAATACTGCTGCAGGAACATGGTGCTTCGCAGACTGCCTGAAGAAAAGGATGCCCTCCCCCGAGTGGTAAATTCTGGGTCAAACTGGTTGTGCAAGAGAGGTTAGGATCTGTGGCTTGCTGTCAGCTTGGAGAAAATGCAACACCCCTTACTCCCCTCTGGAAATAATTGGATAATTATCACTGCTTCCAAATGAGACTGCTTAACTCCTCCAACGGAGATGGTAGACTTCCCCCTCCTTCCTCCAAGAGCGTGTACCTGAAGAGTACCACGGTGTGCTAAACCTTGTTAACATTACTACTCGGCACTTAAGTGAAACCTGCAGGGACTAATTAGTAGCTTTTGGAAAGCTTTGCAAAGGAGCAACTCAAAGCAGCCTTATATTCTGTCTAAAGTGCTCCTTTCTGTTGTCCCCACTCTGACAAAAAAAAAAAAAAAAATCACATGTGGAATGGAAACACACTGGGATCCAGCTTGCTCTGAGTGGGACATGGATGAGGTTAACACAGAGAATACTGGAGAACCAGCGAGAGCTGTGACCTCCAAGAACTGAACACATTTCTTCTCTAGAAGAGAAGGCCTAGAGTGAAGGAACCATACAGAACCCTCCTGTGCGTCTGGAAACCCAGACAGAAACCATGACTACCGAAGTCCATGCTTCCCTAAGCTTTCACTTCCCAAAGAAAACAGGTCTGTTCTTTCCTGTTAGAAAAAAAAAAAAAAAGAAAAAAAAAAGAAAAAAGAAAAAAAAAAGAAGAACTTCAGAGGATAAATCAGTAAAACAAGCTTTAGCTACTTTTGATGTGCAAAGAAAAACTGCTTCAAAAATGTAGCAGTTTGCTTCTTAAAGAGAACAAAACAAAACAAAAAAGAATGTTACTACTATCTTGCTCTTTAAAAATGCTCCTTATCGATACACAGACCAATGTACTGGCCTATTGGTCCCTGTCAAGCTCGGACTCAGTTCCTACACACAGGGCACCAATCCAGGAGAAACTGAAGAGGATGACTAAGCTTTTAATCATTGAGCTGGAAACAGTACCAGCCACAGCATGACCTTCAAATGAGGAATAATTTATTTTCAAAGAATTGACCCAAACTTTATTGTTAGGTTAAGTAATAATTTATTCTGCAGTTTCTCCCCAGGGAGAGTTACAGAGTTTTCCAACAGACTATCTATCTATCCATTAACACCAGGAAAAACTGTTCCAAAGTCACTAAAACTCATTCTTTTTCTGCAAGGAACATTTTTTAGAAATAACTTTTATAAGATAACACTGGGACCTGATTAATGAGAGACTTAGTGCCTACTCTCTACTGAAGTCATTCTCTTACTCAGGTTCTGATTCAGCAAAGGACTACATAAATCTAACCGAAAACATGAGTGACATCACCAACCTCCATGGGACTAGAGACATACTTTCTGCTTAATTTAAAATAATTATGATGTGGGCATTGGTAGACTAATAAATGGACAGAGATGATTGGCAGTAAGACAGAGAACAGCTGTTACATGTCATCTCTAATCATCAGAAAAAATTTCAGATTTGAGCCCCTGGTCTTCAAATGAAGGCTGCATATACTGGTATCAAATCCATGGACCAAACAGTTCATCAAATACCATATGATAAAAATCAAAGGCTCTAATCAAGCCTTCCTAGTCAGTAATGAATCCTAAAAGAAAAATCTTTCTGTCACTTGGACAGAATACGTTTCTCAGAGTTTGCAAGATTCTTTTTTTTTAGAAAAGATTAAAGATTTAGTTTTTAAAAGGAATCTGAGGCTTCAAATTGATAGTTTGTACAAACCACAAAGCAAGACTGCCCATTAGAAAAACTACAGGTAATGAGTTTATCATCTTTCTGTTGTCCAGTCAAGAAAGAAAAACAGATATTTTTATTCTGAAATCAATCGAAGGCATTCAGCTTTTCATGAATAGACAATTCATGATGGCAGTTACGAGAAAGCCAAGAGCCATATGCTCACAATATGCTGTAGTTAACATAGCCAAGAGATCAAGGCAGCCTGTCTTTTATATCAAAATCCAGAAATATTCAACATAAAATTCCCATATTTTCCACTTTCCATATTAGTGCACAAGATCTCCAGTTTTTACAGATATAGATACCGTTTTTTGTTAGGATTATGATTCTATATACTAGCATAAATAGTTTAACTTCTGTAGGACTCAATACACCACTCTTAAGTGCTGCAAACCTTTTTGAAACCTCTTTGCTCGCAGTTCCTTGGTGAAACTTTCAGCTAAGGGAAGATAAGAGTGATTAGAATAATAGCTGTACAGAACTACTTCTGTATTTATGTCATCTGCAATTCTCTAAATCATGTGGATTTGCTGTGAAGAATATTATACTTTTGCATTTGCAGTCTACTATCCCACTAAAGAGCAAATGGATAAGCTACGGCAACTAAATTACTTTATGCTACTGCTTCTTTAGGAAGCATCATGCACAGTCATGTTGCAATGCACTACTCACAATATTTAAGTCATTAAGGGAAAAAAAACCCTTGCCATACTCAGAAGTACTTTAATGGGTAACAAGTTGAAAAAACAGATCCCAGTAACTCATTTTAACTTCATTTTGGTTCAGAAAATTTCTCAACAGTTCCATTTTCTCAGATTAATTATCAAAGGCATTTACTCAGGACAGTCAGCAAAAGTATTTCCTTTGTTGCAGCAGCTTCAGAGCCAAGCAAAAACATGTATGAATGAATAAACAAGTAATTGCACAGAGGAAGAGTGCCATTAGAAATAAGGCTACTAAGCTCAAATAAAGAAGTAACTACATCCAGGAGACACTTGGTTATACAGTGGCACAGAACTCTTCCATACTGCTGCTGTTGTACAATGATTGGGATAACACAGAAAAACAGAAGTTGTCTGGCGAGCAGCAGAGCTAAACCATAGACACCAGACCTGCAGCACTCACTGCCCAACCTCCGAATAAAGCACCCAAGTCCTGTTTGTCTTCACTGTAATCTGTGGTGTTCTTCCACCGTTGCTAACAAGGAGCTGGAGTTCTCAATGAAATAATTCTCTAGTGGATGCATGCCACGGGTTACCAATTAGATAAAGAAAGAGCGGAGTGTGTTGCATCTTGGAGCCTTTTTATCTCCACTAACCAACCCCGTTAGAAAGGCTTCAGGGCTAGTGCACTTCAGCACAAGTTTTACAGGTCGGACATCCTTATGTTTTTCACTTCCAAATAAATTACAGCACAGTTCTTCATTCCTGCACCACTCATCTTTCTTCAACAGATCAAGGCAAGTCACACGTCTAATCTCTGCATTCTCAAAGATTAGAAGCTTTCCTTCTCATACTAATGACCACTGATTCTTCTGCAACCTAATTCTACTCCAGTAATTGCCACATCAGAGCAAAAAGCTTGCAGGTTACAGCCTGTTGCTGCTTTCTGCATCTAGCATGCAGGATGCCATTTGACTCGTGCATTTTACTCTGTCATGATGCAGTTTTGGTTACTTTTTTACTTTAGCAAAATAAAAAGGATGGACTTGAAAAAGACGACTTTGACAAACACACAGTGACCTATGACAATCACCCACAATGTGGGAAATGGAGAGAAAAAGACCAAACGGGTTAGTAATTTTTTTTTATGGCCTCAGAAGGATGAAGGCAGCCTATCCAAAATAGAAACTAGGTCAGATTACTACAATCAAATTCAAAAGAATAACACAAACACATAAAGGACAAAAATCAATACTGGCAAAACATAAAATGAGCTTGAATTAGCCAGGGACACCAAACACAGCAAGAAAAGGTTCTGGAAATGTTGAAGTACGAGGATTGTAGGAGGATGTTGAAGTAAGTGCTGGAGTACTAGAAGGAAATCTCCAGAGACAGATTATACTGTGAAAGACAAAATGTTCACTGACTTTTTTTTTTCTTCAGACTTGACTTGAAAGATCAGTTGCAATCATTAATTAAAATCAGAAAAAAAATTAAGATTTCAGATTAATATTGGAAAAGAACACATTAAAGAATACTTAGGATAACCTGGCAGCTTTCAAATTGCCCAAACCTGTTTAATTTTGTCCCATCATACCCTGATTAAGTCTGAGAGTCATAAGTGATTAAACTGAGACCCTGTTGGAATACTGAGGATGTAATTAGAGAACTGGGGGGGGGATCCTTAAAGCAGGGATTCCTTAAAAAAAGGAAAACAAGGAAGAGTAAGGGAATAGAAATTTAACTGTAATTAAAAAAAAAAAATTATTTGTAAGCACAAAAAAGAAAAGTGATAAGTGAATTAAGCTAATTTGGGTTGGCTCAAACAATCTCATTTCCTTCCATAATAGGGCCATGGGTGTGTGACTAAAAGAAGTAGATGACAATAACATACACTATTTCTCTAGCATGGTTTTTAACCCCATCACAAACAACATTCTTCAAAGCAGGTTCAGAAAACATGCTCTAAATGTAACTAGTGTAAGGACTGCACAAAAACATCGGCAGTGGAAGCATCTTGGAATAGATAACAATGGCCCACTATCAAATGGAAATAAGTATCAAATAAGGCTCTTTAGGAATTTTTTCTGTCTGGAAAAACTAAATATTCTCAAACAAGGTTATGAAAAGGAGAGAAATCTGAAAGAGAACACAAATATGACAAAGGGCAAGATTAAAACTGAAATAGTCTCAATAACTTGCAGAAATGGACCTAAACCTAAAAACAATTTTAAAAGCACATATTTCAACATGCACAAATGTCTGTACTCAAATTGCAAAAAATAAACTGCTGCCTATATTACAGTCATACAAAAAAGAATCACAACAGTGAATTCACAAGCGTAGTGCAAGGGAAATACGCTGCCCTGCTGTAAATACCTCTCCAGTCCTGCCTGAAACAGCAAATATCAAAGTGAAGTGCATGAATAGATTGTAGCTTGTAAAAACATCTGGTTACCTTTCATCATCTTCAATAATGATAAATCCAGAGCTGAAGTGCTGTGAATAGTTGTGGGCATTATAAACCCTGTCCCCCCTCCAAAAATCTCTCTTCAAAACAAGAGGGAAGAGAGCACTGAGCATGCACAGGAGTCCTAAAAAAATAAACCAACACTTTAATTTACAGTAATAACTGAGGAGACTGAGGCTGCAAAGAGAAAAGTTACAGGACTTATGGATCTTTTCCAAATATATAAAAAGGAAGTGAAGCACATGTTCTCCATGACCACTGTGGACAGTAGATAAGAAAAAAAAACAGATTTAAGTGACAGCAAGGAAAACAATTAAATAAAAAGGGAAACATTTTTAACAGTAAGGATAGTGAAATACTGGGATAGATTGTACAGAGAGGTTGTAGCACAAATAGGGATAGGTATTTTAAAGAAAAAAAAAATCTGTTGGAATTGCTCACATATTTAATTCTGGTTTGGCATGCACGGATACTGGATGACTTCCTGCATTCCCTTCAGACCTAATTTTCTCATTCTATGAACACACATTTTGAAACAGATAACAAATATCACAACTCTCCATCAGGCTAAGCAAAGAGAGATTTCACATCCAATGCAGAAGAAAATGTGTCTGACTAACACAAGAGAGTTACAAAGGCATAAAGAGGTTTTCATTATGGGTCAGTAAACTGGATCTCAGTTTCTCTGGTCATGACCAAAATACTGTCTTGTACAGACTTACATAAAAATATCAGGCATGTTGTCAGAACAAGCCAAAAGTACACAGGGGCCGTGCTTCTGCTCTGCTGGCCTTGTGGCTAAACAGACCCATGCACGTGAATTTTGCTCAATGCAGCAGCTTGCACAGCCACTAAAATTAAATGCTACAAGACACACACCAATTACAACTATGGTCTAAGGAGTAAGCTGCGTGTGAAGTACAGAAATCTAAAAGGAAGACAGTAAAAACAACAACTTGATACACATACATGTTCTTCTCATTCACTGTGTCTGAGCAAGTTCCTAAAATACAGAACAACCTAACACGGAATGTAATGCTTGTGTTTTGGTCCCAGGTTTTAAGTATCCTCAGTTCAGTAGTGTTGGCATCTCAAATTTACTTAACAAGTAGGTTTGAAATTATTCCAGAGAGCATCAGACTGCACCTGAAAGTGTTACTTAAAAGCCTGAACACTAATACTGTGCAATGAAGCATGGTGCACAGATCCCCATACTAGCACTGACCCAGGGTAATACATCTCCACAGCACGGAGAACTAAGAGATAACAGCCTCACACCAGAAGAAACTTCAATATATTAGTACAGTGCTGTGCCATGCCAACGCCACAGCATAATTTTACTGTCCCAGAATAGCCCCTGCAGATACAGAGGCCTAATATTTCAGGCTGTCTTACAATGATCAGTGTAGCACAGTGAAAAGAAATCCAGGTTTATTAGCATTGTGCAAAGTTGTACTGATGCAGCTGGACAACTTTGGGATTCTTGACCATCTCCTTACAGTTGTACACAGACAGGACAGTTTGAATCAGCACTCATTCTGGTGTGTGTGCCTACCATATTCCTTTGCTTAATTGTAGTTAAACCGCTATTTCCTCACTACACATGAAATCCATTCCACACACTTTGTGTCTCTGCTATATGAACCTCAGAAATTTTACCAAACATACATACAGCAGTGTCTGCTGAGAGATATCTTTTTTTTCCCCCCATAGAACCTGTGGAAAATAATTTGTGAATCATAGTAATATTAATTTCATTATTAACAGTAATAATTTAGTGATGTATCTTCCAACTTTTCATACAATCTTTTAGAAAGCTATTACTCATACCCTGGAATCCATATTATTACAATAATTCTCAAGCTTAGCTGCAAACACACTACCAGGCCTAAAGACTTCTCACAGACTCTTGAACACATCTCAAACTTTTAACCAAAAAATCTCTTGGAAAACACTGCTTACAACAGTTCCATGAATCAGACGCATAACGTGGCACACCACAGCTTTGCAGACCACTAATCTAGAGGATCTTTATACACCACAAGAGTGCTGTAATTAGTGCTATACAGACTGAAAAGTAGCAGAGGGCTGATTAAACATAAGTAGAAAACTTATTTAATAAACGTTAAATGTTTTGTAGAATTCAACAGGGATCCCTTCAAGTGGTGGTTTTTTTCCCTCCACTGATTAAAATGATGTGCCTCTGATGTGCCCCTGCCATCAGCTTCTTCCCCTCCTCTTCAATTTCCTCATCTAAAAGCCCTTTGTTTACTTGCTGTATTGGTCTTGTGAGTAAGGCAGGCAAATTATAGACATCGCATCAATCCACTCTAAGGGCAACGCAGGTTTCAAAGTCTTGTTAGTCTCTCCCTGCAAGCATGTGACAAACAATTTTTACAAACATCTGTTATTATTGGTTTAAACCACTCTGGGTCTTTTTTAACTACACTAAACCAGTAATCACCCTGAAACATCTCCTCTCACAGCATGTTTAGATCGCACTCATGACAGTTTTGCATTTAGTCATTGTGGGATCTCTCACAATGACTCTCTTACCATGTCATGCAACAGGGTTGTAGGGTCAGGAACTGCTTTACTGAAACTGCTGAGCCTTCAAAAATCAACTAATTGGTAACTGGCAGTGATGACCAGGACCTGCCTTGAAAAAGCACGTGATCTCAGAAGCTCTGTCTTTTCAGGCCAGCCAAATGCTTTGATGGGGTTATCCATGAAGAAGTCCAGCAGTAAGCACTCCTGGCTAAGGAAGAGAAAGAGCTTCCTGTAACTTCCTTTCCCCAAATGCAAGGCACTGGATCACCTCTTTCTAGTCACAGTCCAGTGCACAAAGACAAACGAGAATCATGCTTTGTTTTACAAAACAACTTAACTTAGTCTATAGCAGCTCTATTTTAAAACCTTTTTTGTGTATCCCTAGACATAATTCATGATACTATATACTTAATATAATACTTATAATACTTAAAAAGAACATTTTTCAAATATCTTTCTGTATTAAGCCACCTATCTCACATTTTACATTACTGCAACATTTTGGAAGACAAAGGGTAGGAAAGTTAAATGAATTAACATATATTTCTTCACTATGTGTTTGAATAAATCTGCATGAGAATATGAAACTGATTGCTTTTTCAAAAGTACATATGGATGGATAGAGGGTTAAGACTCATAGCATTTAATACATTCTGTTTTCAATTCCATATTTGCAGTGAATAAGTCACCTTTCACTTTAATTTCTTGGAAACACTGAGTAGGTTAGTAAGTTAATGAAAATTTTGACATTTTTTGCACTGGGTGTTATACTCTTAAGTAGTTGTTACAACTCTGACTAGTTGTTGTACTCTTTTTCTCTTAATTTGGTTGTACATCAATTGATTTTGTGAATCCTGTGTTAAATGTGAAAACCTGTGTTTTTCATCTGAACATAGACGTTCCTGAACTGAACTAATTTTCAAATAGTTTTTCACAGTTTGGGAGTCAACTCTCCAACTTCAGATTTTCATGACATAGCCTTTATATATTCATGTGAAGACTGTCTTCTCAGTTTATTATTTCCAGTCCAGCACAACAGATATATAATGTGCTCAAATATGAAATATGATCAGTGGCTGACCATGGTGTGACACTGGTCATGTTTCATTGCAAGTGTTCAAGTTTATTTGCTTCACTTCAGCACTTACAAAATATAGTGAGACAGTTGTGTAGATGAAAGCATCAAATCCAGCCTTGATGAACATACAACTCTTCAGAACACGGGCCCTGCCTTTCAAGAAATCATACATAATCCCCCCTGAAGTTATTCTTACTCCAACATGCAAGTCACAGCCTACCAGAAGTGGGAAAGAACATTTCTGAAAAGGCAGAGACTGGCTGCAATGTTAAAAACATTTTCACCCACATTTGTGGTTTGTATTCACTGTCCTTCATGACCTCAAGATTGAGAACTGAAAATCCTAAAATTAAAGCTTCGAAGAAGTTACCTTTGTAACTGGAAATTCTGACACAACTCACAAGCTTAGAAAGAACAAGCTACCTTGACACATCTCTATACATTGCATAAACAAGAGTCACTGCTCAGCAGTCTGTCAGTCATTTTGCACTCAGTGAATTTCCTAAACACCTCTGCGCAGAGCTAAGGAACAACTTTAAAGGAACGTGTTTAAAATATCTGGGCTGATGTCCTGGTCCCATCAGACCTTTAACATTGACTCTAACGAAGAGGGAAGGAAAAAACAAAACAAAACAAAAAAACACACAAAAAAAAGGGGGGAAAGAAAAAACACATTTAGGTGTCATAAGTCATTTATAAAGCAAAATCGTTTCTGGTCTCAAGGACATTTTACACAAGAAAAGAAAAAGGCCAAGATTACTTTGTTCTACCTGACCATTAGAAAGAAATTCTACCATTTGAGAAGTCCATCTGTTTAAACAGAAAGCAATAATATCTGCAGCACTATTGAGCAGGCATTTCAATTAGAAAATTACTCCTACAAACACTATAAAACCAAAAGAATCTCTAGAAAATAGAGAATTATTCCAATAGATCAGTTAACCCACACAAAACTTCAGTCCAACTCCTATCAACTGTGACACAATACATTTTTAAATCCCACAGAAGGCCTTACTTCAGTAATACAGTTGCACTACCAAGCTACAAATAGTATGTAACAGCAGCAGAATAGATTAAACGTTACATTCCTTCACAAGAGCTAAAAAAAGATCAAGAATTAGGAAAATATATGGAAAAATTTTGACATTTCTTTGGAAATTTTTCAGCAAATAATGGAAAATATATCTATTGATTAGTTTACTGAACGTCAGATTGTTTGGAAACTGGGTGAATATGATAAAAATGTACATTCAGCAAGGTAACTAAAAATGCCTATTTAATCAGTGCACTAATCAGTGCACTATTTTTGACAAGCTCTAAAGCAAGCAATTTTTTAACATTTTAAAACTATTAGTGTTGGAAATGTGTTACTGAATATACAGACAACCAAATACTGATGAAATCCAGTGAGTAATAGGTAATAAACATTGTATAAGGGCATTCTTCCTGAAGTACTATGCCAGAAACACACCCTGTCAATGTATAATATGTAGATTCATTAATAAACGTTGAAAGGTTTAACAAGGAGTACAGACTCAAACTCTGCAATGCACAAACACCTTCATTCAGCCATGTAAAAATTCTGCACGGGATCCGTTCTCCACAGATCCGAAAGACAGTCCGTATCACGCCTAGCAGTTTCTTCATGGTGCAGTCTAACTACTCTACTGCTCTTGTAGCCCTGTTCTCTCCTCTATATCAACGGACCATTCAGCAACTCTGACGGAAAAAAGAAAAGGGAGGTCACTCTCTTTTTTCCATAGATGGGGAGATTCACTTGCAGGGACAAAGAACATTCCCTGTAGTCCCAATCATGAGGACTAGGAAACTATGGGGGTTCCTTAGCAACCATACACGACTGATAACTGAGCTTTATCTCCCTACGGTTGCTAAGGGTATGCTAGAATATTTCCTAGCTACTGCACCAAGGATTAACCAAGGGGTGGGGGTTACAGGGGAGACAAACCATCTTCCATTTCTAGCTTGTTTAGACTTCTATAGGAAGAAGAAAAAGTTTTTCCTGTCTCCTCCTGCGCAGCTGGAGGAAGTCAGCGCTCCAGCCTGCATACTGCACGCCAGCACCAAGGGACTGCAGAGCAGCAGGCGGCAGCGGGTTCTGCACTCTCCGGCCACCTAACACCCCCCAGATCACCGTGCCACCCAAAAACCGAAACAAATGGGGAGGATGCCTGGAGGAGCAGCTGTGTGAACAGCCAGGGCTCTTGTCCAATTGGAAGAAATAATTAGATATTCAGGAGTCAGACACTAAAATGTATTTGTATAAAACAAACTCGAGGAAAAGCACAGTTACGTCATTTTTTCTGAATAAGCTATGCATAGAAAAGGATGAAAAAGATTTTATCAGTGTGCATCATCTGTTATGATGACACTAATTTAACATGAATACTGGAAGCGTATATAGCAATACATTAAAAAGAGCTTCAGTTATTTCACAAAGCCAAGGAAAAACCCGAGAGGTTATTCACGAGAATTTAAATCCATGTTTCCATTAGATCCGTAAAATCATCTATGATACTGAAAATACTTTTGAGACTGCAAAAATATGTGACCCAAAAAGAGATCTATAAATATACTTCAACACTACAAATGCTAAGTTACATATTAAAGGTGGAACAAAAATTTTAAGCATGTTCTTTTCTTTCAACATTTACACTTTACTTGAATCTGCAGGTCAAAGACGCTAACAGTCAGAATATCACTGCTCATCATACTTTTTATTTTCAGTTTGTCATTGAAAGCAACCTGGTATAATGTTGTCTCACTAGCTTTTTGTTCCAAAATCCTGTAACCTTATATCCCCTATGGTTGCTGCGATCAATCATGTGAAAATTATTGCAGCAAATGTTGAAATTGGAAAAAAATAAGATTAATTGAGGTTGTACTAGAAGGTATATGTAAAGCACATCACACTGCTCAGTTTTAAATAGGTCACGAGCCAGAAGGGAAATGAACACCTCTCATGTACCAGGGAGTTGTGTAATGTTAAAAATCTTACATTTTCTCTGACGCTCTAGGATGAACAGAAATCTACTGAATTCTGTATTCCTGTAGTAATACTGAAGCAGTTTCATTCTGATAAAATTTATTCATTAAAGAATTTAAGTCTATGGAAGCCAAAGTAATTTCTCCTAACAAAATGGAAGACGGCCATATTCCATGGTACACGGGAACAGTTGGAATTTCTGTAGAACCAGATACTGTGCGGTTCAGCTCTTAAGATTTTTTCAGATTGGATTTCATCTGCAGCCCTGAAAGATTTATACCCACTGCACATCATGTATTGACTGAATGGCTCTCATTTATTTTTTGAGAATGTTTTGGAAAGAATGGGTTATGTTCCAACTCCTCTTTTCCCAAGCTTCTGAAATGCTATCCATGAGGATTTAGGCCAGTACTACCAAGAATGCTGGCAACTTCCTGTTAAATCCAGTTCGACCCAAAGCCCAACAGACAGACCCTTCTCTGCTAACAAGATTCTACATTATTTCAATGGTTATATAGCTGTCCCTATTTTTATATTTTTCAAGCACTTAATGTTGCAGTCATTTAAGAGTAAATAGGTTTTTCAGAGAAGGTCGAAGGTCCTAATATTTACAAATCTTCAAAATCTTTTCTCTTTGTAGAAAATTATAATCTAACTATATAATTAGCATCATACCGAGCTCTGTCTTCACTGATTACTGAATTCTTGCCAGGATAAGCTGCATGCCATTCCCTTCATTTTTCATTATCACATGACTACCACAAGCTTTAAAAGCAGTTCTTAAAAAAAGTGTGGTTATAATTTTTCATCACAGATGCCTGCCCTCTTCCACACTTCTTCTATACTCTGTTATTCCAAACAGGTTTAGCTTTTTTAATGGGTTCTAGGCAGTTCTGCAGCTCCTAAGTGAACTCCTGTGAAGGTCTGAAATATTTTCATTACAAAGAATGTTTCCAATTCCTTTTTCAAAGTTGTTGTCAAGTATTTCCTGACAAGTCAGCACATCTCACAAACAAACTAAAGAGTATTTGCGTTCCTATACCTAGGGTCTTACTTCCTCCTGACCCCAGCTGTCATGTCTATTTTAAATGCAGACACATCTCTCTAAATGCAAATGGCGTGTCTGGGCCCCCCGAACTGCACATGACTTAAGAGCAGTTTAAACGCCCCTGCCACGTTGCTGATCCCATGAGTAATCTCCAACTAGGGGAGCAGGAGTGCAAGGGAGGATATTAGATAACCAAAAGCCCTGGCTCTTCAAGGTAGTAGGCCACCACCACCAAATCAGCCCAGGGTTCAGCCGTGTCCTGAGCGATCACAGGAAGCCCTGGTTGTGGACTGAAAGTCAGGTCTCCCTCCCTCAGGCTTTCCAAGGGTTTATGATATCTATCGTGCGGCTGTTGGACATACAAAGGTTAGGGTACGCAGGCAGAAGGCCAGGAACTCTGACCACCTGTGGCACATTGCGTTTCTTGAAATTCTTATTACTGCTACAACACGAATGTAGTGTTTCACTTACCAGTCCTTCTAGTTATTAAAAATGCAAGATTAAGATTAAAACATACACAAAAGATTATACTTCCCTCCAGCAATCAAAATTCTTTGTACCAAGGATTATTAGACATGGATCTGTTGGAGCGGGTCCAGAGGAGGCCACAAAAATGATCAGAGGGCTGGAACACTTCTGCTATAAGGACAGGCGGAGAGAGCTGGGGCTGTTCAGGCTGGAGAAGGGAAGGCTCCGGGGAGACCTTATTGGGACCATTCAATACTTAAAGGGGACTTATAAGGAAGATGGGGACAGACTTTTTAGCAGGACCCATCGTGACAGGACAAGGGGTAACGGTTTTAAACTGAAAGAGGGTAGATTCAGACTAGATAGAAGGAAGAAATTTTTTACAATGAGGGTGGTGAAACACCAGAACAGGTTGCCCAGAGAGGTGGTAAATGCCCCATCCCTGGAAACTTCAAGGTCAGGTTGGACGGGGCTGTGAGCGACCTGATCGAGTTGAAGGTGTCCCTGCTCATTGCAGGGGTTTGGACTAGATGTCCCTTAAAGGTCCCTTCCAACCCAAACTCTTCTGTGATTCTAAGACTCTACGATTATTAGCTCAGGACCTATCCCTGGAGAAATGTTGCAAAAACAATGAATAGAATTTACACAGATTTAGAAATATATTTACATCAAATATTACTAAAAAGTAACATTCTCTTTCTCAGTCTAAACTACTTCCCTAAATAAAATACTCTGAGTGCAAATGTAAAGTGAAAGTATTACTACCCAAACTACCCTATCTATTTTATCTAGTGAAAACACAGCCAAACCTTTCTGCTCCCATGCCTTCAACCAAGATCACTGACACAAGAGGAGAATTAAGGCTTCAATGACAGGCATGTACACCCCACTGAGAACACAGTGGAGCTGGAGCAAAACCCTATTCCAATTCTTAAAACAGTGAGAGATTAGGCAAACACCTAATACCATTAGTTGGCTGAAATATCTCTGCCTTAAACACAGATGCAGAAAGCTAGAATTGCTGCAGGGAAGCACAAGACCTGGATGTCTCAAGGTCACACATAAGCAGTGGCTCTAAAATTTGTTCCGGTATTACTAGTTTATCACAGCCCTGGAGGGCTACTAACCAAAACCACAGTGAATTTAATATATATTCTTTTCTGGCTACTGTTTAAGGAAACTATCCATGGGGAAACAGAACAGCTTAATGTGTGTAAGAAGAGACAATGACCATTTAGACAAGGAATCATAAATGAATTATAATTACAGAAGTTACCAAACACATTCAATTTTACCTAAGTAAAACTGAAAAAGTAAACAGAATATTTATGCGTATGTTTCAAACATACCTATAGACAACATCACTGGATTATTTCTTACATTTCATGTGCTGTTCCAAAAGCTTTGGGTTACAATACCTGAAAGAATCCTT
>JAVJGH010000091.1:2522863-2534344 GCA_035590175.1 Aviceda leuphotes
TGGAAAATCAAGCACTTGAGTAGTTTGAGTAGGAAAACTACAGCGTGCATTTGTCTATATGTTTGTTAAAACTACAGTCACTGAATTGGAAAAATGAACCATAGGCGTAGAAGGAAAAAAACCTCCTCCACTCATCTTCAGTCACTCTTTAAAAAGCTGACAACAGAACTGACAGCTAGTGCTGACCATGGATGTAGGCTGCTCTACAGTGTGACTCATTCTGTGGGCATTTGACTGAGATCAAGCCCAAGTCGTATAGGCTGTTGAACAGCCACTAGGTAATTCCTCTTTGGGGATCAACAGCTGCAGTGGATTTCAGCTGAAATCTACAACAAACATATCCTGGAATCTTCAGGCAAGTTAGCACTTCCTGTTTGTCACAGTGCAGGCTTTATTTAAGTCTCATCACTCTCATAACCAAGAATCAAGTTAAGGCAGTGTTTATATCTATTTGTAATTTATCTTACTGTACCTCATTCATCACCACTAGAGGTTAACTGGAGACTTTCTAGTTGCATTTGAAATGTTTGCTACAAAAATAAAAGCTTTCTTACACAAAGTATACTTCACTGAATTCTATAACAACATGGGTGACAAAACATAAATGCTAACACAAAAACACAAGACTCTCTATTCTTCTCTGTTTGACTTCATTATCTTTCACCTTTTGTAGGATCTGTTGTTTTCAGATTTTATCTCTGCTCCAGAATTGTTCTGAAAGTCTTGAATTTGCAATGCTTGCCTTCACCAATTCCCACTCCAGGGTATCCCCATTAGGTGGAAACAATTTAATTACAACATCTGCAAGCAAGACCTGACTACAGTTTAAGCTGACCAAAAGCTATCCATAGTGGTCTCTCTTCATCTGCATGAAAGAAACTGCTCATAATATATCTCTGCAAGTTCATCACACACCCTAAGCTCCAAACCACGACACACTTCTTCAGAAATTAACCCAAAGCTGCTGCACCCTGTTATGGGGTTGAGTAATACAGGGTAAAAGGTCTCTAATGAGTCCCAAACTCATTAAGTGGACATAAGGTACAGTCCTTTCTTTTTTTTTTTTTTTTTAATTTTATTATCAACATGTTAGATTACAATGCAGTTGTATAGGTGCAGAACCACCATCATCCTCTTAAGGATGTGCTTATTCCCATAGCTTCAATTCTTCCTTTGGCAGGAACTCTACTAGCAACCTCACTGACTTATTTCCTGAAACAACCCAAACATTAATAATGCATTTGGCTCTCTGGAAAGAGATACAAGAACCAGCATGTGAGGATGAGTAAATACAAACCAAATGTGTAACTATAAGGGCAATATACTCCAATAAAATAGACGGGTAATGGCCAGGACATCCACTTCAAAGTCTGCCTTTAGATGCAAGGGAAAAACACTTTAAAAAAATTTAATTCAAAAGTGAATAAAAAACAAATAAGCAATTTTAAGAAAACATACATATGCTCTTTCCACTGCCATCAACAGGAAATCAAAAAAAAAAAGTGCTTTGGACAAACAAAGGTTATCAGAACATGTTTTAAAATTAAAAATCATATTTGGATCTTTCTGTATCGTTCTGCTATCAGTATGAACCACCATTTTTGGATGAATGGCAAGAAAACCTCTCTCACTGACACTTTTACTGTCTAGAGGTGAAAAGAAATACTAATACTCCAGAAGTTAGTTTTTCCTCTCTCTCACCAGTAACCAAATGTAAATAATCTAAGAGATCCACAGAAGCTCTTTTTTGCCTGTCACTTTTTCAAAGTGCTTTAAGCATAGTTTCTGGAAGTTCATAGGTAGCCTTCCTTTACTACTTCTGCTCTCTGTGGCACTACCGGGAACTACCTGGACTGATTTTTCCTCTCAGGAAAGCTGGACCACAGTCAGAGAAGAAATACCAGTATTTCAACAATTCTGAAGAGCTGCTTCTGTTTGTGAAGTTACCATAGATAACTTTGTAGCACAGATACTGCACAGACAACTTTGTAACTTTTCAAAACACAAGAACATTACATTACATTAACGAACATTACAACATTCCTTTCACAATAAAAATAAACCAAAATCAACAACTGTAAAACTAGAGCCAAGCACCCTGGCACTAAAACACACAAAGTGGGTAACACACCAGACGCTATGTCCTGAACATGCACCATCAAGACATCACTGAATGAAGGTTGCATGCTTATCTGACTGGAAACCAACACACGATGGATGTCTTAAACTAAGTGGAGCAACTCTCACAGTCCCATTTTAGGTATCTTGAAGCAACAAATACCATCAAATTCTGAAAGTGATAAAGATCCTCAATGTGGATGGACCAGAAGATCGTTATTAATATGGGCTCTTTGTAAGTATGATGCCCCTGATTAGTATGGTAAAGTCCGGCAACCTCCTCTCAGATAATGACCATGGTTCTACCTAATTATTAAGTGTAATTGTAAGCACCAGGACTAAATTTCCTGTAGTCTCACAGCTTATTTATTGTAATGTCAAAGAAGAGATGTGAGCTCTGACTGAAGTTCCTCCTGCAGTAAGGCTGTTTATAAGGGCTAGACTCCTCTTGGTGTCTTCATAAGCTCCTGATGTAACCTTTCTGGTTTTTTCTCCACTATCCATCTACCTGTTTTCAGGAACCTTGGAAGTTCTGCTTTTCTGTCATATATAATGGAAATGAGGCAATGAATTCAAAGAGAAGAGGCTGCGGCATAAACAGAGCGGTTGCATAATGTTTCAACAGGAAATCATACTAAAATTTTGATAGTACTTAAGTTAAAATTTACTGTTTTGATCTTCATTCAAATTAATCCATTCAATTTAATAAAGACTTAAAAGTCTCTTCATACTGTAGCTCTGGATCTTTCTATAAAAGGTTAAGGTCACTGTTCACTGTTGCTAACATGTTCAACTGTCGCAAGGAAACCAATTCATAATATGAGTATTTGTAGAATAAGTAATGATATTAAAGGCAGTTGCTGTCTGATTTTTAAAGTCTAGTTTAATTATTACATTTCAATAATGTAACTCTGCAGCTGCACTTCATAGCCTCCTTTGTGAAATCCCAAGGAAATAAGAATGAAGGGAAGGCTCTACACTGCAAAGAAGCAAGAATTGGATTTGTTTTCAAATCTTTTCATTTAAATGTGTTTTTAACCCAGCAATTGTGTTTTGCCTCCTGGAAATACAGACACTATATTCCATTTGGTTTTCTTGAGCTCTGGTAAAACAGGTTCAGGAGCCTCCAGGCTTGCTTACATCAAAGAAATTCTGGTACAGTAGCACATGAAGCTGGCCAATTAGGGTCCCTTCAAAGCCATGTTTCTGACTGGCAAGAAAAGAATAATGCTCTTGTTTTCAGTGATTCCCATGCTAACAGCAAAACCAGATATTACATAAACAGAACTGCAGTGACTAGGGACCCAATTCCTTAGCAACAGTTTGTTACAAGACAGTCATTAAGAATACAGCTGTTTCAAGGGAAGCCCTAGGGGCTGTAAAGCCACCAGTCATTAGGGAGTTACAGAGTGGTAGTCAAGAGGCCACCATACCAAGAACTGAAGTGGATCCACGTTCCTCTTGCACTCAAAAAGGTGTTCACTTTGAAAAGCATGACTCTTAAAAGTAGTTCTTCAGAATCTGCTTTTCCTCTGTCATTTATTGCACATTACAGACTGCCACAGAACTTGCAGAGTGCGATGATAAACACTGTACCCCTGATTACAAACAGCTGTATCCCACATGGCATATACTGACTTCAGACTGGTAGCAAGAATCCATTTCTGCTGGTTGATGAGAAAATAAATGAGAGTATGAAACAAGGGAGAAGCCAAATTTACTCGCAAAGACTCCTGTCATCTTCTTAACGCTCTCTATTTTCAGAGATTTCTCTTGCCATGGGAGTGACCCGTGCCCACCAAAGACAAGGTGGGAAGCTTCTAATCATTCTCGGTTTCCCAATCGGGTCCTGTTGCCCCCAGGGTAGCCTATGTTCTTTTTTACCCTTTTTCCATTTTTAAATGTCTTGCTGCATGATACCACAATACCAAAACAATCAGAGTGTAATACAGGGAGCAAGTCGAATTCTAGTTTAAGCAGAGTAACGCAAGTCAAACCAAATACCTAAATCTCAAGCATAGGTAAGCCTGAAATTACTTATCTCTCTTTTTTTATGTAACCATACTGTTTTTCTCCTGCTCAAAACATTTTTAATGCTGATGAATACTCTGCAGGGAAAGTAGGAACAGACAACACTATGCCCACTGGGCCCAAGTTCACACGTTGCTTCTTATCTATAGCCATTTTCTTCCCCCCTGCCCCCCACAAGTGTTTTAAATAACTCTAAGCAAGCATTTTATAAAGATCACGCTGTCTGAGGCATTCATGAAAAATATGAAGACTTAAACAGTAAATCTACAAGCATGACAAGAAGGGAAAAAAGGCAGATAAAACATGTTGGCTCAGCATGATCTGAAATAGATTAGAGAAAGACAGACTGCCAATGCGCTTTGAATGAAATTCTCAAAACTTGTTACCTTCTTGCTGTTCTCCTCTGATCAATAAATTCAAGCAATTCCATTAGTCTGTTAATTCACTTAAATAATATCGAGCATTACTAACCATAATGAATGAGGCTGGTAATACAGCTCTCAATCAAAGAGTGCAATACATGAGATAGTTGTGAAAAATGCAGTTAGACAAAGAGCTCAGTTTTACGATTAGAGCCTTCAAACTCTAAAATAAGTACAGAAACTCAGATATGAACACCTATTTATTTAAACTCTTCCCTGTTTAAATAATTTTGAGTTGTTTAATAAAGCAAAGCCTTTCTTATCAGTGCAATCCATTTTATTTTCTCAGTCAACTCTAAAATGAGCTTGCTGTTTACACCACACCATCATACTCTTATAAGGCTGTAAATTCCACAAATGGCTAGAAATGTACTATGCCAGAATATGATCAGTCACTGAAAATTTGTAATGGCTTCTAATGTGTGTTATTTGATACACACTTTGCTGGGTGAAGATTCTGTAGAATCCATAAAACAAACAAAATTCACTCCATTTTATAATGAAATTTCAAAAAAAAGCTAATCTAATGTTCACAAAGGTACGTTTTGGACATTTGGAGTTAAATTCCTGCCAGGTTTATCAAATTCTTCCAAATAGACTGACCTGTTATTTCTAGTTTAAAAGTTACATTTCAATATTTTTTGTGACAAAAATATTTGTTATTTTCAGTGTTATACTGTTTTATATAAAGATTTTATTACATAGAAGTAAAAAACAGGCTGAAGTCTAAGTATAATGTACAGAAAACAATAGTCTTACAGACTACATAAACTGGAAGGAGGTAGGTGAGGTTCATCTTTTTTCCTAGATATATTTAGAATAGCAGATGTGACAGGTAACACTAGAAAAGTGTTTATATGACAGCTAGTCACATTGTCATTGTTTCCTTTCTATTTTTATTCACAGATTACAGAGAAAGTTAAAGTTTAATGATGCAGACTGCTTTCTGTCAGTAGAAGTAAGTATGGTTTCAAATGTTTTGAATGTCAGTGTTGAAATTAACCAGCTTTACTGAATGAGCAAGATCAAAAACTTTCAGCACTCCTTGATAAATTATTTTGAGCAGTGTTAGATACATAAATAGATAATACCCCATGAAATACTTCCATATTGAATAAGATGTGGTTAATACTCTACAGAGTTCTTTGATGACGCTGGACCTCTTTCTTTCACTTTATACATAGACAAAAACTTCCTTAGTTAGAATTTTCATTTCATTTATTTTACAATTACTTATTTTTTGGTTGGTTTGGGGTTTTTTTTTCATTTTTAAAATTAATTTTGGCTCAGTCATTTAAATTTCTTAATTTCATTCTATGACAATTATAGAGTTCAGAGTTACAGAAATAAAGGGCAATGAAATTTCTCATCTCTGAAGATTAATAACAGCTGTAACACCCATTTCATTGTGAAGAAGAGGATAACGTGGTGGAAGTATTAAAATTTTAGAACAAGTTCAAAGAAAAACTGTTAATGACTTAAAGAGAGTTGATTTTCAAGTCATATGAACATGCAAACACTGAGAATATTAAAGCTGATGAAGCAAAGACAAGGTCTACTTTCTGCGCTGCAGCCACTGTGTGAATACAATGTCTTTCTGTTGGAGCAAGTCTGTGTTGAAGAAAAACTGAATTCCTAAGGGGGTTTTAAAGTATAACAATTAAAGTTAAGGACTTTGAAAAGAGCAACATTGAGACTCATTAAAACATTTAACTGCATTTAAACCTGGCTCAGTTAGTCATGACCAAAAGTTGTTATAATTTGAAGGTTGTTCAGTAGCATACGTTCAAATTACTCTGTCTTCTAAGTTGATTTCCTAATTAGATGTCAACACAAAAAGACACCACTACAGCTAATACCACTGCTGATGAGTTCAGCAGCCAGGGCAGAGGCTAAATACATATGGAAAATGTACCACCTTCCTCTAAGGACTAGGGTGAGTCTTTTTACATAAGCATTTTGGAGAGTGTTATGTCACACTAATTTATCCTAAGAGTTAATTGAATAATTCAGTTCTCACTCCTATTAAGAGAACTAAACGGTATGGAAGAAGAAGAAAACTTAATTGCAGTATTTGCAGTGTTGGAGTTGTTCCTGAATGATTCTTTGCATTCTTTTATGATTTTCAGTTACTGTTTTTCATTTTCAAATGGAAATAATGAAATTAATTATATGGTTGTTCAGAAATACTGAAACTCTAGGACAGAAAACTACCCACTTTTAGTTCTCTCCTGTAAAATATACTGAAAACATTTTAGAAGGGTGCATCTAGGATTATGAAAATATGTAAGAATGTAATAGGCTACCAATGAAAAATATCATAATTTAAGAAAATTTTCCACGAACACTACAAAAGACATAGGCCACTCCTCTTAGAGATGACAAATTTCATACATATATAACAACACAGAAGCTCCTGCAAGTCAATGTTCATTTAGCCTGTACACCATCTCCAACAATTGTCAACACTGGATGTTTCAAACACAGCACTGGAAGACACACAACATTGTTTTAATATGAAATACTGTTCCTACTCTGATTGGGAGCTAAATTTTCATTTCCCTGTCCTCACCAAACTGAACTTGCTTCAAAAGGGTCCCCTTTAAGTCAGTGGGTCCTCGTGGCATGAGGCATTAGAAGTGGCACTGATTATTCACCTCTGCCCTGAAATGTTAAGTCAGCAGAACATGGAGGTTTTCTCACTGTCACACATTACTGAAGATGTTAGGAAAAAAAGGGAAACAACGGCACACAGCAGATTGAATGGAGTAAGCAGCCAGAGAAGAAACTCAGTAAATACATTTTTGTGGTCAGACACATGATGCTGGCAAGATTAAAGTCACACTGTTCAAAAAAGGATGGAAGCCTGTTCACACGAGACATTATGGCTGACATTAAAGGAACTTGAGTTTATGGAGACAGGAGAGTATTTTGATGTTGAACAATGGAAGTATGGACACTTTGTCTAATTCGGCAAGAGTGGCACAACCACTGGTTAGTTTTATACAGGAATGTATAAATGTATATACAAGAAAGAAGCCATCCCTTCTGTATAAAGAGAGCCAGGCAGAAGAAAGATTACCCCAAAACATAGCACTATTATGAAACACACTTCAAAAACACATTATTCCCTTCAGTGAAAAAAATTAAGAAGTGGCTTTTAGAGAATATTTTCTACTGCACAATTTTTAAAGCTTTGCCCACGTTAGGACTTCCTATAGTCTTCTGTCTGGAGTGTATAGCTGGAGCTGAGGAGCTGCTGGAGGCCTCTCTCTCACATCTTCTCCCTCTCCTTTTAGCTCATCTCTCTCACAAACTGACTTGTATACAGAGATAGACCTTTTTCTACTTAGTTCTTCCCTTCGTAAACATCCAAATAAAATTCCACATTTAAGATTCTCTACAAATAAATTATTCCCTATTACTACCACAAATACCAAGAAGGTTTCATGCATAAAAAGCTATACAACAATTCAAGTAAAAAATTAGGAAATAAGAAATAAAAGTTACAATATAACTGTACAGACAACCATCTGCTTCCCCAA
Source organism: Aviceda leuphotes (assembly GCA_035590175.1). Taxonomy (NCBI): domain Eukaryota; kingdom Metazoa; phylum Chordata; class Aves; order Accipitriformes; family Accipitridae; genus Aviceda; species Aviceda leuphotes. Next base: position 2,530,980 of record JAVJGH010000091.1, read on the forward strand.
TCAAATATGTTTTGTTAAAAGTAGAAGAGGGGTTCTTTTGGCACGTTCTACAAATTTCACTTAGAATCTACATTTTTACCAATTGCCAAGGTGTTACGTGCATGAGATCTGCAATTCCAAAGTACGAAAAGAATTATAAATGCAAGAAGAACCATCAGCTGGCACTCCTCTAGCTAAAAGGAGTCTGAGTTAAGTCAAATTCTACTCACCACTGTTAAATGTTCCAGTAAGTACGCCACATCAACCATGTCCGCCAGAATTAGAAGCCTTGTGACAGCTGTAAGCAAAGATCGTGCTGCTTGGACAACGGCCTGCCTCTTAGGCAGATAGCAGGGATCGCTGGTAAATGCCTCTGCTGATACCTTTAAGGCTTGACCTGCAAAATGAAGACATAAATTCCCTCAGGCTGTATTGCAACACCCAGGAAAAAAAAAAAAAATAGTTAAGACTTGATCAGTTATTTGGCAAGTCACAAGTATTACCAATAAATTTGGCATCTCTCTCTTGCCCTAATGCCTTGAAAGGAAGGTCAGTTATTACAGATCATGCAGAATGTTCCACATTTTGAATTATGCCCCCTTTCTGTTCTTCTGTATCATTTAATTCTGAAATAATTCCCTTGGAAATCACACCATTACTCTTAACTGTACACAACAAGGCCAGGGGTGCTTTTCTAGTGGCTGCTTTTTATATCACTATGTATTTTGTTGTCCTTGCTATTAAATATTTCCTGCTCACAGAAGGGAATCAAATATTGTTCTTCTCATTATAAATATAAGTTAATGGAATGAAAATCTCATACACTTTAATATCTGACTCTGACATAAAATATGTGAAATCTATGCAATGGAGCTAGTAACTGTGCCAGTAGACAACAATATACCGTTCTCCAACATGAAGTTTTGCAAATGAAATTTAAAAATAAGAACAACAATGACAAACACCCAAGTTGACTTTCAGCAGTCTGTCACCTAGACTTACTCGGAGGAAAAAAATGCCATTACACTAATTTCTAGAAGCATTTCAAAGTCTATTATCACCTGAGGAGCTTTGCTACTGATGGCACAATCCTGAGAGAACTCACTCTACACAGGACAGCACTGGAAAACTCGTCACACAAGCACAAACTGCTAAAATAGACATAGAGATTTTAATGGGTCAAACATCAGCTTGGAAACCAAAGATGGATCAAAAGTCACAAAAATGAACAGTTTCAGCTGAGCTAATATTAGGAAACATCATTAGTAAATGTAGCTATTAAAAGACTACATATTCATGAAGCCAGCCCTTTGTTGACAACTGCCTTGTTATGCATTTTAGATGCAAAAGTAAAGAAAAATATGGCATTTAAAAAATTTGAAATTGCTCCAGAGTTAAATCTTTCGTTTATTATGCACTATTCCTTCTACCTATATCTAAATTATGTAAGTCTTGCTATAAGAAAGGGGTACGTTTCTCCAAGCAGTCATCTGTATCACAGATATTTTCTACATAGAAAGACAGAGTGCAAGGAACATGTAATTTTTGTTTCATTTTGTTCTACGAATTCTGACCAAAGGAGAGAAAAGTATTCTCTCCTGCCTGCTGAACTAAAATTCACCCTTAACACTGTATAGCTTCACTCAGAGGCAAGAAGTCTGGACAAGTCTCATGCAGGAATACTATTGGCATGTCTACTTCATGGTATCTCGTAGTAAAGTTGAAGCTGAAGTTATGCAAAGAGTTTTGCTACCTGAACCAAGTATGTGTTTTCAAAAGCTTTGGAGTCCTCAAACCAAAAACTAGGCAACAAGGTTTGTACAAAAAACATGCAATCAGTAATTAATGCATATTCATAGAAATACATACAAACATATGGCATTTCCTGTAATTACAAAGATACAGACTTTTATGTGCTCCCTCCACCAGAACCGAATGAGAACTATTCAAGCGCACCAGAGTTTACCAGACAGGTTCTATCTGTGACTGCATTTCTCAAGATTCAGAGAAAAATAAGCTTTACTGCTCTTACTAGAAACTGCATTTGAGAAAAATATTGAGCAGAGGCTACAGAAATAAACCTACCAATTACTACAGAGTGCCCGTACCAGCACCTGAGAGAGTACTGGCCTGATTCTCGGAACACTGAATACTTCCAACAAGCCAAAACTCATGTGTTTTCCAGGAACACACATCTTTTATAGTGCTCTCTGGTTCTCTCGGATTTGTTAAAGTCTTTGTGCAAAACAAGTATCTTAAGTACACGCTTAGCAAACTCCATAAATAAATAAAAACCACACTAATTTGAGATCTGGTTCTAGCACCTGCTACATCACAAAACACTGAAAGTAAAAAATATCAATTTCTTGTGCTCAGGACAGCAAATTAGAACTTTTCTCTAGTAGTTGGTGAGATAATGCACCATAGCTGAGCACATAACAAATAAACCTATGGGAAATAAAAATCAAATATTAATCAGAACAACTGATTTTTAAGGGGTTTTTTATTTCCCCATCTCCAACAGACAGAAACACCTCTCCAGATGAGTAGTGTTATCAGTACTAGAAGCTTCAAAGCACTGATTTGAGCACAGTAATGGGGGGGGGGTTGTAAATGGAGAGAGTAAATCCTGCTTACATGCATACCTACCTTTAGCGCAAGATAAATGTGATACGTTAACCTCACATACTTCCCAGGATAGAAGGATAAGTAGTGAGTCAATTTGGTGACCTTTGGGGAACTCAAAACTTCTTAGGCACAGAATGTGCTGCAGTTCAGAAAAACTTCTGCTGAAAATTAGTTAAGTCTGGAGAAATTGCAAAGAGAATCAAGGAAGGGAAGGCAATAAGAAAAGAAAATAGAACCGGTTACTTTGAGAGGAAAAATTGGAGAGGAGGGGGAGAAGAGTGAGAGAATCAACCAACCAGAAGAAGACTGTGGGGAATCCTCAGTCCTGTGGTTCAGCCCTCTGGGATCCAAGGCCTAGTTTGGTGTAGTACAACTGTGTGACCTTAGCTGAGAAAATTTTTTGTAAGGTTAGCTAACATACTTCTTGTACGTCTCAGAAGATAAGTAAAAATAACAGACAGAAGTACAGTTGTAGATAAAGGAGTAATTAGCAGTCAAAGGATCCAAGAGGAAAAAATACTGACACGAAAAGTTTTAAGCCTTAGGCAAAAGATCCAGGTACTTGGAAGATAAAAACTCCACAAAACTGAGTCACAGTTCCAAAGAAGCAACAGTGGCCAACATTTTCCCAGATGACTGACAACTGTCTGGCCAGCATTACAGAGGGCAATAAATACATTAACACTTTGCTAAGTCACTCAGTCTTAGCTATCTACTGCATGCATTAGCCAATAACCATTTACTTTTTATTTTTTAAG
>JAVJGH010000091.1:2538872-2559602 GCA_035590175.1 Aviceda leuphotes
TGTGGATGCCCCATCCTCCCTGGCAGTGTTCAAGGCCAGGCTGGATGGGGCTTGGAGCAACCTGCTCTGGCAGAAGGTGCCCCTGTCCATGGCAGGGGGTTGGAACCAGGTGATCTTTACAGTCCCTTCCAACCCAAAGCATTCTATGATTCTATGAAGCAGAAACTAGGTTTATCCAGGGAACATGCCTGCCACCCATTATAGCAACACTTTCTTTCAGATGTCACTAAGAGAACTCAACTGAATTTGAGAAATCAAAGTCTCATCTACTGAGAGTGTTTAAGACCAAACTGTAGTCAGCAAAGCCATAGCCATGTCCCCATTTCTGAAGACATTAGACAAGTCACTAATGCATCAGATGAATATGACAAATCTTCTATTTATCTCCACTGTTTACTTTTATCTTAATAATTTTCCCCTTTATTCCCCAAAACATTATTATGAACAGGATTATCAGCAGCAGCTTGAAAAAAGTCTATCACTCCTCTAAAAGGAACCCCTGCTAATGAGCTCCAAAAGTAACAAAGCAGCATTTTCACACTGGCGACTGACATTTAAAAGAAATAAGCATTTAATTCTCATGTTACAGTGTTGAACTCAACAAGCTCAGCGAGTGACACAAGCTAAAATGCGAGAAGAGGCGAGAGAGTATTTATTCTTTCCAGATGTTGGTATGCAACTCTTAGACTGATAGTTTGGTTCACAGAGTGAAATTATCTAGAACATTGTTTCAAAATTCCACTATAAAGCAAATACAAGCTGTAGCCACATGTAAAAATTCATAATATAAGAGCATATTAATAAAAATACTTGTTAGTCACCACAGAAAAATATACCCACAGAAAATTAAATACTATATGCTATGACATGCATGGCAGGTGACTGCATGCAAGCACAGTTTACGACCCACATCTTTTCAAAGAGCTTGAAGTAAATAACAGGAGACATTTAACAGCAGCAGAATGCGACTTGAATAACAGGCAATAAAGTCACATATGACGTGGCATACCACAAATTAAAAATAATACACAGCTTCAAAGGACTAAAAATACCTGCAAAATTAACAAACTGCTATTTATTTCACAATTGTTCATCAACTTCTCAAAATTTACTTGTGCAGTTTGGCAAATCCTTGGAGGAAGATTGGCTGTGAACACTCAATTTATCATTGCATAGTTATAAGTGATAACATGGACTTAACGTTCTTTTAAAATGTATGAGGTGCATATAATCTACTTTATGTATTATTTGTTTTTGTAGTTATCTCTGGTCTTGGCTGAGAATCAACAAATTGAAAATGTGAAATATTTTTATATTATCTACGTATAAAAATCAATATAAAGCTATGTATTCTATTCTTGTTGTGTGTTATCGGCCTGGAATGGATAGGCTAACTTTTTAAGAGTACTCCAAAATTAATGTTTTTTTTAAAAGCCTCAGCTGATCAGTGTGACAGATAACAATGATATGGGCTGGTCATAACGCTTTTAATCACAAAGGACCTTAATGTATCCAAGATACCATATGAATATATCAAACTCTAAAACGCAGCCATCTCCGAATCCAGAGGAAGCCCATAGCTAGTAATCACTACCCTGAACAACAGCAGAGACTCAGAAACTGCCCCAGCTGCCCATGGAGGAAGACGAAATAAATAAAATAAAGAGAAAAACAATAAAAGATTCTGATTAAGTTGCAACTGCAGTAGAAGCAGGGTGATATAAAGACCCGATTTAAACAGCTAACATAGTCCTTCAGGCACAAGTTGTCACATGGCATAAGAACATACACCACACTGCTCAATAGTGAAAATGCAACTGAAGCCCACTTTGCCCCTTGACAAAACCAAGCCTGGCTGGTAGCTCATTCAATAAGATGGCCTGACAATAACTTTATGGTACAGATCATTGTTCTTTGCTTGTCTACTCCCACTTTTTGGGAAGGCTTTCGTCAGCCCCTCTTAATCTGATTCCAGGTAACCCTTGGGAACCATTTGTTTACAAAATTCACAGAGCACTGATAAAAGGACATAATTCTCAAATGACTGGGCACTGAAAGCATTATTCTTCTGTCCCCTTTTTCCTCTGAAATGTTCTCCTGAATCAGTTTTCAAGGCTGATCTCTGCAGGATCACATTTTGGATGTCTGTCATCCAGTTTATTACTATTTGAGCCTGGCCTTCATATTCACCCAATGGGCCCTGATTATCCATGGGGAGAGTAAAAATCAACAAAGCAACAAAGAGCCTGAAAGAAAGTGGCCAATACGCCTTTCTCAGCAGATCATAAAACCTAGTCCTACTGTGGGAGACTGGTTCAAAATGGGGATATAGGTCATGAGGAAATGGAATATGGCAAAACTCACCAAATATGAGAAGCTCTATCACGAGGGGATGACTTCTACAGTAGTTACAGTAGGTTAAAGAATCCATCTTCCTCATACTGAAGTCTCAAAACATACCTCCACACAGGACTATTATACCTTCCCAAATTAAGTCCTTACTACCACACAAAAGAGGGAAGATTAGTTAAAAATTTAAAAACAGAAAAAGGCCTTAATCCCAGATTCAGGTAAACAGTTCTTTTGAGGAAGAGCATTAAAGAATGCATTAACTTAAACTTGTGCTTAACAGCCACTGAAATTAACAAGGGACATCCTGTCTTCATTGGACAAAACAAACCAAAAAAAAAACCCACACAAAAAAAAACCCAAAAACCAAACCAACAAAACTTCCAACTGATATAAGTGTTCTTCCACAATGGGGCCCAGCTTGCACATTTTACCTCCTCGTAAGCAGTATCTGAGAACATACAATTAGACAATTCAAAGTTCAGACATTTGCACATCAAACGTATTTCTCATGGATATCCTAGCTTCATTTTGATACTAGTGTTACATGGTTAAACTAATTCCTTGTGGTGCCTAAATTATTTGTAATATACTCACTCTCTTTCTGGACATCAGTGAGTGCTGCATGAAGTTCCTCTTTAAACACAATTGCTTCCTTGGCGATTTTTTCCCCCTTGTCCAACAGATTCCAAGTGGCTTTTTCCACAGAAGCTAGCAAGACACGAGCTCTTTTGGAACGGCCCTTTTTCTTACTAGAAGGATTCTGTGGACAGTTCACTAATGTTGTAACCTACATTGAAAAGAAACAAAAAAGACAACAGTGGTGTAAGTTCTATAGTAAGTGATTTTATATTATTCCCAAATCTTTTTTTAAAAAAATCAAATTAATATAGTTGAGAGTAAGCTATGAGATTCCCTCTGCTTTAGAGAGCGACAGGCAAGCTCAGCACACATACTGGGAATGGACAAAACTATCGAATCAAATTTGACAGATAGTTTTACTTAATATGCCTTATCTTTGTATTCTTTTTCTGTGTGATCAAAGCAAAGTCAATAGAAATCTCACTGTCATATTAACCCTGACGCAAACTCCTTACCTACTCCGTACTTTAGATTTTCCTCATGAAAAAAGAAAAAAAAAAAATTTTTACTAATGCTATCTAAGGAGGCTTCAGCCAAGGCAGGAAATATAATCAGTGCTGAATCTTCCCATACTTCCGGCTTAAATCTCCCAGTTATCTCAGAAGCAAATACTCAGAATAAATATAGACACATTTCAAAATGCATTCTCTTCTTACAAAGGAGGATCGCAGTGGTCAGAACTCAGCACCCTCAGAATTCTCAGGGGGGATCTCAACATTAAAATTGTACATCATTTTATTCAGAATGTAGGTTTACAGCAGCTTTGTCCAAATTCTGTTTTTTAACAATACACTTCAACATCCATAAAGAATTTATTTTTATATAGCATCCCACTCCACATTCCTCATCATCTGAGCACAGCCTCCACACTGTTTTGTTTCTATAAGACTATTCTCTAAGGCATCGCTTGAGCTGTCACACAAAGGAGAGACTCCTAAAAGATTTTAAAAGAAAAGTTATATAGCTATTTTAAACAAACTTAATGAGAATAAAGTTTACTGGTGTTTTTTAACCCTCCTTCTGTTTAATCCTATTCTGTTCTCTGTGCCAGAACATGGGTAGTATATTAAGTACAGATCTAGTCTTGGAGCTCAATGAATACATTGTATATGTATATAATTGCTTCATTTTATTAAATGGCATTCCAATCATCAAGCATATTGTACAAACAAAGCAAAAGCTGTGTATGAATTTCTCAGTCCAGCAGGCAAATGCTGGACTTGGCTAATGGCTGCAGTACAGCTTGTGGTTTGAGCTGGCCTATGGAAAAGGGCTCCATTCACAGGTACAGAATGAGAAGTGCGCTAGCTGTACTGTATGTAGCTCACCTTTAGATCTCGATTCATGAATTCAAGCACTTAAGCGCTTTTCATGAACAAGTACTTCTAAAAGTAACTGAAAAACATTCTCTGGGAAACATTTCTATAAGCACATCTTTGAAAAGCAAAAGCCCTGACCCCTATATCATTTATGTGGAATTGGGGGGGGGGGGAAGGACCATCCACTTGACATCGACTGCTTTGGCATGTCACAAGGGAGACAGCAACATAAATAACCCTGGCTCAGATTGTTAAAGAGGGCTTGGGTATTTTTCTGACTGTGGCTCAAAGTAAGTAAAACAAATTATTTATTGCACGTAAATCAGCCAGCTGGTAGGGAATGCACTGAGAATAAGAATGTTAAAATCTTTTCTTTTTACAAACCCTCTAACATCAGTTCTAGAGTATTTAATGCAGTTTCAATTATCATATTTTTAAGAGTGAGTTAAAGAGATTATAGGCTGATACTTCCAACAAGAAAGGCATAAAACACTGTAAAAAAATTAGAAGCTGCCCCCAAAACCTATCAAGTACAAGACATTTTTAAAGTGTCTTAACTATTTAATCACCATTCCCAGAAAACAGTATCTTTTATTTCTCAGATTTTTACTATAGTCTCCTTTTTATATAAAATACCATTCTACGTACTGTTCATTCCTATACTTTGGATGAGGAGGAAAGGAAACAAAACAAGTGGAAAAACATGAAAAATAATCACTCCTGCAAGTGAAAACTCTTGACTGTAAGACCCCCTTCAACTTCAGCATCACTGCCAGGAAATATCAGAGGCATCTTCTGATCTCAAATACAAGTCAAAATTTGATAGGTAGTTCTTGGCTCATGGAGATGAAGAAACACAGAAAAACTACTCCGAATTCTCTAACACAGAACCACAGTGAGGAATGCAAAACCTTTATGCAGATCCTACACAGAAAGAACTGAACTACACGGTAGCTAATATAGTGTGGCCTTCTGATCTGTTGTCAACACAGCTTGTAGTGTAGTGGCAGAATAGACAGTCAAAATTGTATCACTGTAAGAAAAACAAAAAACATATCCCCGTTAATCCTGCTCATGCCCGACTGCATTTCCCAGTTATTAACACCTTCTTATTGCTATGTACACAGGTCTTCCAGCATTCAATGGAAATCATTGTCAAGAGGTTATTTTGTACCTCTGCTAGAAGCAACAGAGTTGTGCTAGAGGCACAACGGGTTTTTTAAGTGAGACTTTCAAGCCCATATGCCATCACCACAGTTGCAAAGCTGAATCATGATGCTGTTGCCTGTTATTGCCATTATTTATTAGGCTGGAGGAGTGGGATTTTTTTTGTCACGTTTATCCCAAATACTGAATTCCTAAGGAACTGTGCAGCAGTTCTTCACTACTATATTCAGTTCTTGACAGCCATGACAGACAGTCTTCTAATACTGCAGTAGTTAAAGAAATAGTGTCTTGGTACCTTGAGTATCAAAAGATTCTGTTCACCTTTGATATTAATATAAAAGTATTTTAAAGCATCAATCATAAAACATTCTTTTTTTGTTTAAAATTTAGTTCAGTGTAACTGCAATACCTAGACATTTGAAAAAACAAGATGTGAACTCAGTGATCTAATGACAACAGCAGAACCCCCTCCTCACTATTTGAAATTCAAAGTATTGCCCATACAAATAAATACTGGTTAATCACTTTCAGCGTGCATGGAGTAAAACTCACCATACATAGAACTAAAACCAACAGTGTATGTTTTCTGTGTGAGCAAACTTTTGTCAGTGTGGACGAGAGGTGAGAATAAATGCCTTTCAACTTGCCTATTTTTCAAGAGTGATGTAAGGAACCCTAAAATACATGGATGTTTCTACATACTCTGTAAAACTTACCTATCTCTTGCAGCCATAAACTTTCCTTAGCTCATATGTATGTATAACATATAAAGAGATGGAAGCAAAAGGTTTGGCAAGAAAAGCTCTTACAAATGTTTGCTTATGTATACATACACACACAACACATATTAAGTGTGTGTGTATACATAAATACATAGAGCACGCTTTAGATACAATATCCAAATAAGTGGCAAATTTACAGCTTATAAGACTTGCAATGACTGCAAAGGCAGTTATGAAGTGTTTCCTGCATGAATTAATGAAGCTATATGCATCTCATCAAGTCCTATCTTTCAAAACTTTTACTTGTACATAAATTCAAAAGGAAAAAAGAAGCAAATTTATACCTAGCTGTAACTGTAATCATTCCATAGCATAGCAAAGAGATTAAACAGACTTCAGTCTCTGAGGATGAAATAAAACAAGAAGATAGTTTTCCATTACATTAATTGTTATATTTTGTGACTAAATCTAGCACAAGCATGACAAATATTAGACATCAACTATGCAAATGAAAATGCATTATGACCTACTGATTACTTCCCATTAATTGCCCCATGACAGAGCGCATCTCTGATAAAAGCCCAGAATTAAGGAAAGTTTGTCTGAGCATGCACTCAATTTACATCAAGGCAGCTGTCAGCTGAATGATGTCAATTTTGACAGCTATAATTTTTAATGTGCCAGATGCATTGATAGAGAACTTAACTTAAAAGCCTTCCTTTCTAAACTAATGTCCTCAAAGGACCTGGAATAAAATAAAATAAAGGCTTCGGACAGAGGGAACCCCTTCTGTTGAGGGGACAACTGGACAGGATTAAAGAAACTTTTTTGCAATACATAGAAAACAGAGTGCAGCTAGTAGTGAGAGTACAGTTTATAAGGCTGGACACAGAATTACACTACCGCAGTTATGCCACTTCCAACATAGGAGCTTCTATCTCTGCAGAGCCCTGCACAGCACTGTTTGAACTAATCAGCCTGGGTCAGGCCACTGTTTGGGGTGCAAAGAAGGAAATGCAGTGAGACTGCTACCCCTGCAATCCTCCAAACATTGTAATTTAGGGGTATTGTTTTATTCCAAGGATGGAGAAGTTGCCAAGTCAAAGAGGGTTTTATAAACCATGTGTCATACTGTTTTCAGAGTTTCGAAGTGATCACCACTGCCCACTGCAGATTGCAGGGAAGAGAGAGAATCCAGCAAAGTAATTTGCAAAATTATTTCCACATAGGCTGGTTTTGCCTTCATTTTCTCCCATGTTGATGCTGTTAACCTAAGGACTGCTCTAACACTGAGCATAACTGGCTAGGACAGACTTCAGAGAAGCTCAAGCACTTCACTGCCTCTTTCCTACCAGAGCAACACAAGACTAAGAAATAAATAAATCGTAACGTAAACCTCAAAACAACGTTAAACTGTGTTCAAAGCAGCAGCTGCTAAGTGAATCAGGCCAGAGCATAATACTATTCATTTTTATCTGTGACTGGTCTGATTCTCTTTCTAATCATAGATCATTTTTTATTTATTGCTTTTCCAGCATCTTAATCATCCTTCATTAAGTATTAGTTTTAAAACCCGCTTTTGCATTTTCAACATATTTTGTCTCCTTCCCACTCAAAATACAAGTTTCCCTTCCACAGTTCTGTTATGAAACAAAGAATTAAGGTTGAGAGGGGGGAAAGACAGCCAATATCGTATTCTTTTTAAACCAAAACATTTCCATTTTTAAGACGCTTGAGAAGAGCTTTAAAAAATAAAAATAAAAAAATTAGATGGTTTCTTTGTTTTGTTCTGCAACTGTACGTCTCTGTGTTGGCAGGTTTCTTTGATCCTGCAAAAATTTACATTTCTTCATCTCCTCTAAAAACACCCAGTGTGTTACAGCTGCCTGAGCACAGTCTGACCTACTGGTATACAAAAGAGAAGTTTTTAAAATGCAGTCTATCAAGACATTTATTCCCACTACTCTGAAACTAATTTTATAATCCATCCACACGCGATGCTCCAGCTTGACGACTTTCCACAAACTACTGAACTGTTAACTGAGGTTTTATACACCGTCAATCACACCCAGCCAACAATAAATAAATAATGGCAGAAAAAAATGAGTGAGAAGCAGCTCAGTTAATAACAGCTGGAACTGAAGTTATGATAAAATAAAAGGTTACTTTCTGCAGAAAAGAATCTTCCAGAAGGGACAAATGAGTAAGGGAGGAAAAGAAGATCAAGTAAAAACTAAGAGAAGAAATTATGAAGATTATAATGAAAAAATAAATAAGAAACTGGATTAGTCAGGGAGCAGCAAAAGTTTCAAATGGGGAAAACACAACTTTATTTGTTAAAAAGAAACTTATTTCCATGAACTAATTGATTTTTTAAAGCAACTTTTCCTAGAACTGTTATAAAACATGATCAGTACCTCTTTGCTTTTCCTAGCCTTTAGAGCATATACAGCACTTTTGGAATAAACAAAGGTCTTTTCCAACATGAAATTCCAAACAAACATAAGAACCATCACACCAAACATACTCATCATTTTATTGTCCTCATCTTTCATCTTTGCATTCTTCTTCCCTCCAATCATTATGTGCTGTCTCTTTAATTATAAGCTGACTGTTTCCCTGTATCTGGTCACCACCCTTTGGCAAGCCCGGGGAAACAACATGCAAAGGACTGGCCCCCAGGACAAAGAAGGAAATATGTCATCAGAGCAGTATGTGTGAAAAGAAGTGCATTCCTGGATTAACAAAATTTACCATGTACCTAAGCAGCTGGATGCAGTCAAATGAAGCCCATGAGCTGTACGAGAAAAAATATTTTTTCCTTTAATATCTGCCCAAGTGCAATAATAATTGTTTCAGTCTTAATTAAAACAACTTTATTTATCTCTTTTTTTAAAAATAGAAAAGTTGCAAGTTGAAAAAATTGAAATAATAGAAAACTTGGTAGATAGATCCTTACTTTTTTTTTTTTTTTTAAATAAGCTGTACACCCCCAATTCTTACATGTATATAAATAGAATAACAGCCAGAGCACAGTATTCAATCTGGTTTTGCTCTATTTACCAACGGTCATCCTCTCCCAGTTACCAGTTTTGTTTGCTGATTGTTAACATAACCTAGTTAACAAAAGTTATTTTCTTCTAAGAGGCATTACTCAAAGAGCTTGGAAAGATCTTAATCAACCAACCATTGAAACTACTTCATAGCTATTATACCTGACCACCTTCACAACCTGAAAAACAACAGAATATTCTTTGTACATTAGCAAGTGAAAGAAAATTCTGAATTAAGTTACACCTTTCTGTACCTACACAAACTGCAGCCAGTGCCATGTAAACATACCCTCGAGCACCAGGAAAGGAATACTAAATAAGCAGTGTACAGCTGTGACAAGTAGTTTGATCTACATCATCTTGGCAAGGCTAAAGGACAGTGATAAGCTGGCATCCTGGTGCTATGTGTAATTGAGTAATTAAATACAGGTATCCCAACATCTTTGTTCTAAGTACAACGAAGAGAAAAATCAAGATAGCTTGAGTTTAAAAATAGAAGATGTCCTTCCTGTTATTTACCCTGTAACATATTGCTACAGAGGTCCTTTAACACTTTCTTAGTTACACAAGTTATTTGCAAAACAAGGTGAGGTCTTCCAGTAGGTCCTTTCCCTTGCATTACACAAAGACATTTCTAATTCTTGCCAAATACAAAGATAATGAGAGAATCTTTAACACACTAAGCACTGCATATTTAACCAGTGAATACTTGAAATAGAACTGGAATATGCAGTAAAATTGCTCCTCCTAAAAAGAAAAAGTTTTATCAACAAGCCTGAAAGCATTTTTGTAAATCCCTCAGTCCAAGTCTTCCTTAGTTGGAAGGCAAAGTACTACAGTAGATTTATACAACATGCAACAATTGCACTGTTCTTGGGACACCTCTTCTAAAATGCAAGAGAATGCAACTGTTTTCAAAATTCAGATAAGAAGCTCACCTACAGATTTCAAGGCTATTCTTTTCCACTTCATCCAGCACTTAAAATATGAAACTCTTCATGTGTTGGAAACCCATTTGCAGTGTATTCTACATTTAAACATCCACTAGATAATATTGTACAAGAGACTAACTAGAACATGCAACATTTGCTATGACATACTCTGTGGCATTTGCAAAAACGGAAGTGACTAAATGAATGATCATATCTGGAAGAAGACAGATCCCCCTGGAGAGTTTCTGAGCCAGAGTAAACTACAATGCAGAAAAGTTGTGGGTATGCCTTTCATAGTAGTGTCCTTAGCCAAAGTTCTTCAGCCTTATTCCCTTCCCTCTATGGTTATTCAATTTATTTTCTGCAATACTGAAATACCTGAATTATCAACGGTTCCAATAATTTTTCAACTGTAAATGTCTGGATCTGCAGATCCCGAGGATCAATTTTCAGTTTAATGCTTGGCACTTTTGTTGACATTTCACCTAGGTACAAAAAAACAAAAAAAATTGCAATAAGCAATTATTAGCCATGACCACAAGTCTCATTGCCCTCTGTCAGAGCCCAGAGAGTGCCTATGGGAGTACAAACTTGGTTCCATAATAGACTTAGGATTTCAAGAGATCAGATTAATTTTTCTGACAATTCCTCATTTCTAAATTGTGAAGGAAAAAAAAAAAGCAGGTACTTGCATAAACTGTAAAAAATTATAGATTTAAAGTACATGTAATCCCTTGTCTTCTCTTCCAGATTTCTAAATTGACCATATACTAAAAAATACACAAGGATAATTGCATTAGAAGACCTTTGAAAGCAAGTTCTCTACTAGTCAATACAAAGGAGCTTTAAAGCAAAAATTATGTATTACATTACTGAACTTATCACAAAACAAAACCACTAATGCTATGTGCACAGTACTTGTATCTTATTCTATGTGACAAATTATAGTGGTCATAATAAACACTTTAAGAACAAAAATACGTACAGCAGCCCTTAAAAGCCCTGACAATTAACAGCAGGAGAAAGTGAAATGTTTAGTTATTTTACACCCTGTAATAACAAATATTTTGTAAGTGTCAAGACAGATTAAGTCAAGAAAGTCTATTACTGAAGTCAATAAGATGGAAGTAAAGCTAAGTTAGGTCTTTAAAGTGAAAAAATCATTCATTAGGAGCTTGATCCAAAGTCCACTGATGTTAATTTAAGGGTTTTCACTGAGTTCACTGGGCCATGGCTCAGGCCTTTAGCCACAGTGAAACGTGTGCGTGCCAACAAAGAATAATAACTGTGCTTTAGTAGGAATGAAACTGATTATTGTCCCAAAATAGGAGACATTTTAAATTTTCCAGTAACTTAACTTCCCATAAAACATAGCTCAGCAAAGCCTTTTTAGCCAATAAAGACTCCAAACACACAAATAATGGATATCTGTCCTTTTTAAGCAGGACTTATTACAACCACTGCTGCTGTACAATAAAGTAATAAGGTACTGCAATTGTGCAGGCTAAAGAGATAGATTGTCCCCTTCCAGTGAATCTAGCATTGATTTAATACAGCACAGTTGCTTTAGGGTTTCAATAGCAAGTTGTGTAGAAACGGATCCGAATTCTTTATCACAGAAGTTAGCCACATTTCACTTGCAAGCAACGATAGTATGAATTATAATTAAAGAATTAGGGTTAAAGGTAATTTAGGGTTTTGCCATTCTTTGTAAAGGTTATGCAAGTGCCAAGTTTATTTTTTTAATTACAAGCTATACTAGTCACAGCCCTAAGTTCCCACAGCTGCATAGAGTCAGGTGATAGCATACATAAACAACTTATTTTTCAGTTTTAATTACAAGTCAAAAGATAAAGAGAACAAAAACTTGAGATCAGACTGACCAGAATTCCTTTCCCTTCCATGGAAATTAATAATAGAAAGAGAACTCTAGAAATGTCTATGCAAATTATTTGGCCATATTTTACACATTTAACTTTTACATACTTGTAACAAAGCACAGAGAAATAAAATTTGAGACTCCCAATATCGCCAATATCAACAGTTCTCTTTCTGTCCAATGAATCAGTAGGTAAGATACTCTCACAGTTTTGAAATAACTCCAGTTCAACTTAACCCTCTGTTAGAAGGAAACTAAGCCCCCGCATCATTCACTGTTTCGGAAACAACTGGAGGCTCCTTGTCAGGAAAACGACTGCTGCCCTTCTGCTTGCTCAAATTGTTATGTATCCTCTCTCATGTGATGAAGTTGTAGCTGTGCAAGTGTACAGACCACACCTCTTACACACAAAGCCTCCTTGCAGCTGTTACAAAGTGCTTTGAGATGGATGACTGTATCTTCTGGTGGTTCTGCTGTACTTAATGTAAACTACTTATTTACTCACCGAGCTCAGAACAAAACAGGCTGAAAACACAGCATAGCTGTAGAGCCTGGTGGTTAGGGCATGCTCCCAAAAGGCAAAATACTTTGTTTCTGAACTTTGCTTAACTGATGTTTTCAGAATTTCAGACCAAGGAGAACCACAAGAGACAGAAGACATCAAAAGTCAACGAACTCAAAATATCTACAAGCACATTCAACATAATAAATGTCCTACTGAATCAGATCAACAGTCCATCTAGCCCGATATGTTTGTTACAGTCAGGCTATCGATTCTTGATAATACACTGTATATGCAACAAAGCAAGAAATAAGGCAGGCTCGTTCCATCTGCTGTTTAGGGGAGGAATCACTAAGACAAATTCACAGTCACCAAAGGTCTTCATAAAACTACAACTTAGGTCATCATGAAAGTGCAACACCTCGTGGTTTCCTTATATTGTGCACGTAACATCCTGGGTGAGCTGAGCTCTGCAACAAGAGCTTATTCTCACAGCTCAGGCCACAGACATGCCCACTCTGTACTCACACAAGCAGGTTGATTTTTACTCTTCATCTATAGCAATTCTTACTGTTAATACCCATCGGTTCTTAATGTATAGAAACTAAAACCGATTTCTCAACCATATAATTCTTTGGAAATACACTAAATATATACTGATGTAAGCAAAGCCTGTAAACCTCGAGAGTGAGAGGTCTAGCACAAAATGCAATCTCAAAGGGCCAACACCTATTAACTGCATCATTTTATTGAACAATGAATATTCAGAAAGGTTCTGTGTCTACAAAGTAGATAAAAATTCAAGCTTTCTTATAGCCACAGCTATATAGCTATTTCCAGCAATATTTGCTATACTAGCAAGGGGGCTATCCGTAACCCGGAAGCCAAGTTCCCACAGACATTCAGACCTCCACACAATCTCTTGAATTAAAAGACAGCCAGTATCAATGGGAGATCCTTTTAAACCTGTGAAAGTAAACTTTCCTACAGAAGTAATAACTTGCTCTGAAAGCCACAAATGTCTGTCCTTCACATCCCTGCTCTTCTGTTAGCTTCAATCCCAACTGCATTGCTATGTAATATCTTCTTAAACTGCCTCTCCCATAATAAAACAGTAGTGCATGCCACTTTTGGTTGACTCTGCAGCATTGGCAAATAGCGTGTCATGTCTGTGCCTGCCCATCACCATGTTGGTGCAGCCTATGAAAATTCAACAGAGAAGAATCCGCGCTGCTGAAAACCTGCTTCAGCTGTGTCCACCCCTTAATAAAAAAGCCTTTAAATTCAACAAGATACTCCCCTCCAGCTTCACTGGGTTTGCATCAAACCACATCATTTCACACTCTTGAAAAGGTAGGGTTTTTGGTTTTTTTTGGTTTTTTTTACCATCTGCAATTCATTGGTTCTCTAAATCTTTGGCCAACACTTCAATTAATTTATTCACATTAAAACAATCTTTACGATATTGCTCGTTCACAACCCTTATCTTAGACACTTTCACAAGCCTCCCAGTATACAGGCACGTCTTGAAATCCATCACAACAGTTGCAAATAGATGGTATTGATTGTGCCGTGAATTTTTTCCCGGTCAAGACATACATCAGTTGCAAGAGGACAGGTAAGAACTGGATGGAGATAGCACTTCATGCTTCTACTGAAATTTAACCTGAAAATCACCCAGTGATACACTCGTGCTTTAACTTCACAGTGGCTTCCCCTCAATTCCTTGGTAGAAGCGTGTTAGCAACTGCTTTACTCAAAAGTCAAAAATAAAACCTTTGCTGCTTGCAGCAAGAGCTGCTCTCCATTCTCGCAGCACAATTTCCTATACTACAGGTCATCTACAAGGATCACATCTTTTCTAAAATTTGGCAGATAAAAATGTAGTTGTAATTATAGTCAGTTCCTCTTACTAGAGATCACTGTGCTCCAGAATCCTACCACTGAGCAGTCTCAAACTTGGGAAGCGTCAAAGAAAATCAGCCTCATTTTGCAGATCAGAAAAATGTGAATCTATGTGCTATAATTTTCCCCTTTCTGGGTTTTTGGGTTGTTTGGGGGGGGGGGGGGGGGTTAACCTTAGCATATTGTCCAATATAAGCATTTTTATTCTTTGCTTGAGCCCTGGCTCAACTGGCTTTTGCACTCAACAATAACTTTTAAGCCTTGGGTCAGGCCCATAACTTAGCATAAATTGAAAGCCAATTGCCAAAAATTACTGCTTCTGAAAATTTCAATTATATTCTAAGGTATAAATAACATATTTAAGGGCTCACTTGCTGATTCCAGTTTTGGTTTGGTTTTTTGGTTTTTTTTTTTTTTTTAAGTAACTCTAATGCTTCCTGAAACTTCCTTAAAGCAACCAAAATATGAAAACAAGCTTGCAAGACAATGCAGTGAAACCTCCAATATCTTAAATTATTTTGAAACCCTAACCACATATTTTTAACTTACCAGGCTCTCCTTACTGTTATTTACCATATTAGCTAATCAGTATTTAAATAGATGGGTTTTCTTTGTTGTTTTTTTTTTTTTAAATCCAAACAAGGGTAACAGGTGATAGAAAGAAAAATATGCAGCCAGTAAAGATCATTCTGGGATTTTCTCTGATATTTCCACTTTGAAAGTGAACTTCTGACCTTCAAGATCATCTTCATTAAGACAACAAATTTTGGTGTTTACCTCAGGAAAAAAATGATAATCAGTCCATCTTCCATTTTTTTAAAAATGCATATGTCTACTCAGGTATAATATGCCCTCTAATTACAGTAGGGATCTCAACTGCAAGATATTTTGGTAAAAGGCTGCAATAACCTCACACTTGGTTATATTAACCTTTACAGTAGGCAATTTCAGCACTATAGACCAGGAGCTCTTACAACACTTAGGATGTTAAGCATGTGTCACAAGATAGTTGTGTCTCAGAACAGCCAGAAAAGCAACCACCTGCACACTCCTACCAAGTGCTACAAACTGCAATATAATGAGAATTTTGTCTTTTCAGCACGTGTCCAAACTGAAACTGCCGAGTCTTTTAGAGTAAGAAAAAAAGACACCCAAAAAACAGTCAAAGTCTGTATCCATCTGCAATACAATGTGAACATAGTACCTGCAGCTTTTAAACAATCTCTAAGCACACTGTATACATAGATAAACTACTTGGTGTCAGAAAGCAGAGCCAAATATATTCTCCATAAATTAGAAAACATTAACTTTAGAATCCATTTCCTGCTAGATCATTAGAAAGCCAATAGCACATCACTCACCTATCCTAGAATATATATGGTCCATATTCAGCACTAAAGCAACTGTCTATGTAATTTCCTTGTGTTAAGAACTTCAGTGTAACTGCTATGGCTCACTATTTGGCTTCTGAGGCATCTGCAAGCGACTGCCTGACAAGCTCTCCAGTGTATTTCAGGATGACTGACAGGACACAGTGGTTGCTGGAGGGGTGGCAGGGGGATGGGCATCCTTAAAGCTATATACTAGAACACAAATATGTCAAAAAATGTAAAGTTAAAAAGCTTTTGAACAATTAGGTGACATGAAACATGTCATTACTGCTATTTGTGGTGCTTATTCTCCTAATTTTCAGCACAGCTACTGTTTTCCCATACATTCTGATTGTATGCCAACTTTTGTCTCGAGGCAATGACTCAGTCTCAGACTTTCAAGCTGGACAGCAAAGGGATTCATAAGACTCTCACCCAGTAACTTGGCACCAAATTTGTTTTCTTTGGGTTTTTTTTTCTATTGTGTGTTGCTCTACACTGACATACAACATATTACACTATCAATTTCATAAAATATACAGACCTATTGCCTTCTAAAAAAACAGGGAAGGTAAGAAAAAATATTAAAACAAAGTAGTCTGGATTAGTATTTTTAAACAAGATACACATGGACCAGACACCTCAGAACTTCCAAAAATGTGAAGCACTGCTGAGAACATGGAATAGCATGTTTTATTATTTGTTCTTAATTTCAGTATTTATTATACAACATCATCAATCAGTGCCAACACCACTCTGGAAATAAAATTTGTTAGTCCTTTTGCTACAGAGTCAGTACAGGAAGTGTAAATCAGCCTTTATAGAAGTCACAAAAAAACAGTCACTGCATTTTTTCTTTAATCCTCTAGCTGACACGTGAATTAAGATATTCAGAATGCTAAAATGTACTCGTTCTGTTTGCAACACAACAGCATGGACAACTTTTGCTTGAAGACCTCCTGTAGTTCGCAGGACAGACCATGCACTGGAATGGAGCAATACTTCTGACACCTGGGAAGGATCTGTCCCACTTAACACCAGGGAAAACCTACAATGCACCTGCCAAATTATTTAAATTTCCATAGAAAGCTGTCAGGTTACACTCTAACCACCTCAGATTTTACCACTTCTTCTCACTAGTAACAGGAAACATGTCTGTTAATGCAAAGAAACCACAAAGGAAAGAAGAGATTGAGAACTGAAGAAGGTGGCAAGATTCAAATCCATTAATAACATTTATTTATTGAAGGCTACTGTATTTAAAAAGGCTTTGCATTTAGGTGTAGATTTGCAGTGAAGTAACTGGAAGATGATTTTTAACGCTGAGAGAAAAGAAAAAAAAAATCAGAACTACTTTTTTTTTTTTTTTTTACAGTCCCTTTCACTTCTCTCTGTGTCTACCTTCTCCCTAGAGCAATTTTTCAATCCACTGGCCGACTTCAACCACATCTGAAAAGCAGCTGAAATTTCCAAGGACACAAGATTTCCACCAAGTTCTTCAGCACAGTTCTCATCATAAATAGTGTCATACATCATCCCTTATAATGAATCCACCAAGAAAACGAACACAGCGTAAGCCTAGTTCTTCCTGGATACTGGAAAATCCACATGGCAAGGAACAGGTTATGACTGACCTAACAGCATGAAAGCTTTAATTAAGGTTTATGGAAAAAAAATGTTTGAGATGGGGAAAGCATTACACCTTAACGAACTTGTCTCATGCAGTCTTTCTGATGTCTAGCGAGACACCAAAAGAAGATTTTTCCCAGGATTATAACATTCAGAACATGCTCTCTTTTCCTTGTTTAATAGTCATGCCTACTTTTTCTACAGCGCATTCCATCATAGCACTTTTTCAAACAGAGGTCGTCTTCAATATCACAAAAGGAAGTAGAAAGGAATAGAATAGAGGAAAAACTGTTTACTCAAGGTCACACAGTATGCCAGTGGCAGAATCAGGGATGGAGTGCTGGGATACAACCATCTAGTCACTACAGCACCTTACTCATGTTCTTTAACTGAGGCCAATAAACAGGCTAAGAAGAATAAAACGCTTCCAAATACAATTTACACTATTAATCTAAAAAATATAATCTCATCTTCCATATTCATGTTAAAATTACCCAGATGCTAGTATTTCTTATTCTTACTAAGGTCAGCTAATACATTCTTCTCCCTTAAACATACTATCAAAATTACTGCCTTGGTTGAATGCATGCACTTCCAGCCAGCTATGACACACTGACAAATTCTAGGAGACATTCCAGCAGAGGCGAGAATCCTACAGCCTGACCAGCTACAGAACTTTTGGCTTTGCTCTAGCATGCCAGACTCCGCTTTTCAACCAACAGCTATCTAAAAATGTGCATTATGGTCCTGAGCCTATAACCCACAGCAAGGAAAATCTTCTCCACTGAAGTGTAACCATGGAAACTTGTGAAGCTGACAATGCTCTCACTATATTACCAGTAAACTAAATAATTCCACTGATATCAATGAAATTCTAGTGGATATACACCATTATGCAGGACTACAGAATCTAAACAATCCTGCTTGATTTAGAAATGCTTTACCAATCTTATCTTCAGAACATTTCTTCTAGGTACATTTTTGCAGGTACAGGAGTTTTTGGTCTCGAAAATGCAGTTGTAGTATTTAAGATACTGAAAAAGCATTTACTTCAAAAAAGACAAAGAAGGTGTTGTGACATCAGATGGCAGCATTTCATTCAAAAATAAAAGTTTTTCATTAACACTCTTTGGACCCATTTCAAATTCTTAAAGAAAAAATATCCTTTCACATGAGTTTCTGTGCTATTTTCACTGCATGCACTTTGAGCATGGAATAAGGATACCTCTCTATTTAAGTGGCATACAGTTCTTACATGGATGGCTATCCTGTGCTGGTAATGATAGGTTAAGAAGGTCTGGCTCCAAGCCCTCCTTTTTGTTATCACTTTTGAAGTGTTCCTATCTCTATTCAGAACCAGAGACTAAACAAAGTTCAAGTTGACCTTCCACTAAAAATAGGATATTAACTCATTAAAAAAAAAAAAAAGGCAAAAAAATTCCATTATGTGCTACTAAAAGGTTTTTAAATTTTAGTTTGTTAAACGCAATCCGCTCGTTTCCCCTTTTTGTAATTTGCTGATGGTTATCTATTGCAACATTATACTATACTGTTTTGCTTAATGTCTATCTCTTACCCGGTTGCAATGAGGTAAAACCCCATGTTTTTCCCTTCTCTTTGTAGAGCTGCTACTCCTGCCAACCAATTCTGTTGTTTCATACCCGTGCATTACCCCAGGATGCTTCACCATCACATACCATTTTATGTAACTATTTTCAAAGTGATATAAAGGTTTGCATTATTTGTTTCACCTAGCAACCCAAATAGTATAATTCTTCTTCCCTGTTGTCTACAGACACGCACAAAACCACCCCAAAATTAAGGGTAGCATATGTGATTGATACTTCTTATATATACATGAATTTTGAGATATGCAGGAAAATAAAAGAAATGGTTCTCAGAAACTGCATCATTTCGTATGTTGGCAAACAGCTAGTTAGCTAGCACCTACAAAAGCACAAGCTAAAAAACAGAGCACAAAAAGACAGTATTTAAGCAAAACCTTAACACCACCATGCCATGCCTGTATGCCTGGACAGACCTCTGACATGCAGATTAATTCTTCCAATGGGGTTCCTGGTGCTGCACAGCACGTTATTTCCTTGATCAACACAGACAACCAGTTTCAAATCAAAACATGGCTCAGAATAAAAACCCTACTTAGTTGATACATCATTTCTGGTCAAACACCTTCAGAAATAAAGACTAAAGACATTCCTGCCCATTTTGACCTCTGCTTTCATTCCAACTCAAAAGGACTTGGCTAAGGAGTAACCATTAAAAAACAAACAAACAAACCACAAAACCAAGAAAAAAACCCACAACCAAACTTTGTTCCAAGGTGGATTAGTTTCCTAACACTGACCAACTGACTAGGAATAGGAGAGAACAGCAACAATTCATTATGCATTTTTTCCAAATGCCTGTCACCAGGCTTAATTCTTTGCTGTTGGATGTCTTTTGGGCTTCACTAGATCCGAGTATAGCTCTTGTCTTTAATAAGAGGAATCCAAATGGATTTTACATAACAGAAAATTGTCTTGGTGTACATAAAGTTCTTGAAACACACTGAGTGTTATAGTGAATGTAACAGCCCTCCATTACCCCTCACTTATAAACAAGTGCCTTTTATATTTTAAAATAAAAAATAATTGTATAAAATTGCCTTGTACAGTAATTCAGTATTTTCAACACTGAGGTGATAAACACACATTTCCATAAACCTCCCTTGCATTAGATGCAAAATCCAGCACAGTACCAGGAGGTAAGTTCAACTTTTTAAAATAACAGCATCCATGCAACATTTTATCCTTCCTTTTCAAATATTCCAATATGTTTTTTCATATTTGTAAAACATGCAAACACATTGCACAACATTGGCTACTAGCTTCAAGTGACAAAAATCACGTTTAAAAGTTCTTTTTCTAGAAAGTTTGTTAAGAAAACCAGCTTTTTAACTCAAACTTTTGAGGCAACTATTTGATTAAACAACTATAGTTCCATTCACAGCTTCATGTATTTTTGCTAAGTGGAAAATTCCCTTCATTCCTCTTCAATCTTACCTTTTGAATCAAGAATCTAACAAGAGATCCTAGAAACAGCTCTGTGAAGAACTCCTCTTGACGCAGCTTGACTCCAGAGGCACTGACAGTGAGACAGCAAATGGTTGCCTGTCATTCCTAGACTATGAGAAACAAAATAGAAGAGAGTCAGAGTCAAAATGGGGGCGGGGGGGGGGGGGGGGCAAACCCATTTGGGCCC
>JAVJGH010000091.1:2600911-2613332 GCA_035590175.1 Aviceda leuphotes
GGTCCTCTAAGTTTAGGTTCTTAAGATTTACCTGTTTTTCTTCTACAGCTCTAATCTCGAGTCTTTCTGGAAAGATTGATTTGATGGCTTTAGGAGGTCATGTCTGAAAGCATTAGTGTTAGACGACTAAAAGAACAACAAAAATCCATGGATTGGTGGGCTCTATTTGTCTCTAGAGTGATGTTTTATAATGTGACTAGAAAGTATATATATATGTTTGTTGTCTTGAACTTATTACAGTAAATACCTGACAAAATGTTAGAAAAATACAAATGAAGCCATAAACCAGAGATACGTTACGAAAGTCTTATTGCTAAATAAGTGCACCTCTAAGACCTATCAAATTTGCTATGAACTGGGATTTCTACCTTGACTAACTTTCTATGAAATGCTTCATGGGTTAATGTAAAGTAATAATAAATAAGTAAAAACTCTAGCTATACTATCACCTCAGAATTTAGACCAAAACATACAGGGGTTTTGATGAACGAAGCATTAAACTGGATTAATAAAACTGTAGTAGGAAGCATTAACAAAGAGGATGACGATGGTAATCATCTGAAATACCTGACTCAGTTTTAAATACTTATATTTTTTTTTATTTTCATAGGTCCCTACACTTTTGTCCAGCAGCATCTCATGTTAGGTACAGATCCACGGACAATTCTGAAAGACCTGCTACCCGAAACAATCCCTCCACCTGAACTGGATGATATGACACTGTGGCAAATAGTTATAAACATTCTTTCAGAACCACCAAAAAGAAAAAAACGAAAAGATATTAATACTATTGACGATGCTGTGAAACTTCTACAAGAATGCAAAAAAATAATGGTCTTGACTGGAGCTGGGGTACGTATCGCTGCAATGACAGTGAGAGAATATTTAGAGAGTTGGTTCAGTACTTACCCACTGCTTTACAGCATGCAGGTGATGTGACCCTCGCAACGTTCATAATCAAATAATTGTGCTAGGTGGGAGGAGGAGGCGCAGCTGCCCGCTAGAACGATGCACACTGCAAGACTGGAGCTTAGGTTGGAAATTACAAGATCTCTCTTCTTATAGGAAAATATTCTTAAACATATAAACTCTTATACAGTTGCTTCCATGCAAAATAGTTATGGAATAAGATCACACCTGCCTGTTTCAGAACATTTTCTATCCTAGTCATTTTTTCCTTTGAAACAAAGGTAATGACTTATTAAACAAAATGTCAGTGGATCTCTTAAAATACCCGATGGAGCTAGAGGGACCAGAAGAACAGGACTCAAAAAGAAAGGGGAGGGGGGGGAAGGAAAAGAAAAGAAAAGAATTGGGGAGGGTTATATGGAGCATTTGGTTAGATTCCAGTAGACTGAATTTTACTTTTAACATGTGCCGCTCTTATGATGGTAATAAGATTACTCGCTGTTTTACTGAAGAACATTTTTAAACTGTTGTACATTTGCAGCTTTGTATCTATGTCCCAGACCATGAAGAGCAGTTGATCATTTTTTGCTTCTGTTGTTCATACGCAGAGGGCGTGACGCCATTCAGAAAAGAGGAGTGATTCAAATCAGCGTGTCAGAAAAGCGCTGCTGCTTCTCTTACCCAATCTTGCTCTTTCGATGGTTGCTGTCATTCACCTGTTTCTCCTCCTCTTCCCACAGTATTTTGGGGTAGACTGAGACAATAAATTTTAGTCTTTATTGACTACTACAATGCTTTGATAAACAATGTTTGTTTATCAATATTTGTTTATCAAAAGGTTTATTCATCAAAAGTAAGAATCTATTCTGTTACTCTGTTAACATGTTAAAAAAACCAAAACAACAACAACAACAAAACCCCCAACCACCTCGTCCAAGCCTAAGTTGGCAGATCAGTGAACACTTACTAATCAAATTTAATGCAACAGTATTTTACATTTTTGTTCACTTCTCACAAAACTTCCAGTAGTAAAAGTAAGGCCTGGTGTCCTATTACTGCCTGTACAGATTGTACTACAGGATTTTTTTGTCCAGTTGTCGAACTTTGTTTCTGTGCTGTTTCTCCTGCTTGTGATTTGGGAATTGTTACATTGGTCCAAAAAAAAGAAAAAAGAAAAAAAAAGGAAAAAAAAAAAAAGAAAAATAAATACAGAGAACCCAGACTGGTTTTGTTCTTAATGTCTCTGAGCACTGTGAGCATACAGAAGTGTGGTTTCCCAAATAGTTTGTATTGTAGCAACTCTATAGCTGAATATGTAGTTTTGCTTATTTCAGATTGCAAAAATATATTTCAGGTGTCTGTGTCTTGTGGAATACCTGACTTTAGATCAAGAGATGGCATCTATGCACGCCTTGCTGTAGACTTCCCAGAC
This sequence comes from Aviceda leuphotes, assembly GCA_035590175.1. Taxonomy (NCBI): domain Eukaryota; kingdom Metazoa; phylum Chordata; class Aves; order Accipitriformes; family Accipitridae; genus Aviceda; species Aviceda leuphotes. The sequence goes on from JAVJGH010000091.1 coordinate 2,603,253, forward strand.
CTTCCAGATCCTCAAGCAATGTTTGATATAGAATACTTCAGAAAGGATCCCAGGCCATTTTTTAAGTTTGCAAAGGTATGGTTTTCCAACAGTTCTTATCTTGGTCAGTAAAGACAGATAACAATATTAAAATGCATAAATCAGATATAAAACTATTCTGTTAACAAAATGGTATCTTTGTCTTTTTTTTATGAACAAGGTAGAAAAATATGTTAATATATTGAATTTACTTTAGTGAGAGACCTCATTCAGTAGCATAATAACTCTCTCCTTGGGCACCTCTTTGCAATGTATCAGTTCTATATCCTCAGTTTTACTTCAGTCATTGTATGCGGCCACATATTAGCCTTATTAGAAATATCTAGCAACATTCTCTTTTTTTTAAGCTCATTTTTACTGTTCCTGTTATAAGTTCATTATATATACAACCATTCTAGACAGTGTCTCCAATGTCAGGGAGGATAAATAAAACCTTGTAGTTATTTGATCAAACCTCAGTAATCTTAGCTGCTGTTACTTTCTCTGAAAAATGGAAGAATATGAGAAACTTTTGGCCAGCACATGAGGAATGTGGAAAACTACATTTGAATTTGATATGCTGTGGCATGCTCTTCAATGTCATATAATACATTCACATTTTATCCCTGTATTTACAGTAAAGAGGGCTAAAGCAGTTTCATGCACTAATAAATTTGTTCTTGTTTCAGGTTTTGATATAGCTGTCACAAGGATCTGTACATCTTAGAGAATTAAAGCCCTTTTGCAGGGACTGTGTTCATTTAAAAGGGAGAACACAGCAGGTTTTGGAAAGATGTTAGTGTTATTAAACAGTTTAAAAAGCTGGGAGTACCTCTCTGAGACACAAAGGAATTGTAGAAACTGTAGACATATGTACAAACAAAAAAATAATTGCATTTAGTCTGGAATTTCCTCAGGACAAAAAAAAAATCAAAACAAAAATGTTATAAGACTTACTACAGGACCAGTAAGGACTTGTGAAAATCAATCACTACTAGTTGTGCTCACTTTTTCTTCCCTTTGCTTGCAATTTATACAACTGCTCTATTGTGTTATAAAGATTGGAAAAGAAAAATCAATACATTCTTCAGCTGCTTGGATTTCTCTGAAAGCCTCCTCTCCAGATACTAACATATTTTGATGCTTATTAGTATACTCAGTTCCTTGGTTTTTTAATATTTAAAAAAGCCAAAGCAATACAAACAAACCCAACAACCTGCACCCAAAAAAAAAAAAAAACCCAAACCAAAAACCCAACCCAAACCTTATGGCAAACAAAAAAACCCCAACTTACTTGAAGCCTGTCTGTACACAGGTTTTACCAGAATAGTCCAAATCCAGTTTGGCTGATACTTTTTTACTAAAATAATTTCTTCTCCTTTTCTGTCTGTCAGCTCAGTTAGAATATTGATTTCTTATTCTATGAAATCTTAAGTTTCTTTAATTCTAGGGGCAAAGAACAGGCAAATAAATTTGCAGAGCTCAGCGGCAGAATGCATCTTGCTTCTTCAGACTAAGATATTATAAGTTGTTAAGACTACAAGAATATCTGATTCTAATTGTGTAATAGCCTGGTCGTAATCTAGATAACAGCACTATGAGCAATCAGTGATCATTGCTGCAGTTACTCCAAAGACCCACGTACCTTCAGAATTATGAGTAACTTGAGATATTTTGGGGAAAAACAAATGCTTTCAAAAAGTCTTTTTTGTCTGTTAATAGGCTATATGGTCGCTGAAGGCAGAGCTGTCACAAAGATTAATTTAACAGTTTGCTGTTGTGCTAGAACTTTTGGTTCAGCTTTAGGCATCTACTGGTAAAGGCAGGCAGCAGCCTCCTTGCTGACTTTCTTTTGGCCAGCGACTCCTGCGGTTTGTATCCTGCGGGATACAAAAAGCCTCGCTTTCCCAGGTGAGCCTCCAGCCCAGTTGCTGTTCAGTGGCGAGAGAGCGACTGGAGAGCAGAAGGGCTGGTCAGCTCGAGACAGGTTCCTGCTGGGACACTTTCTGCTGGGTGCCCACATTTAATTTTTCCTTTTGGCAGGGTCCCTGTTCACTGTGAGCTAACATCAAATCATTCTACAAACGTGCCTACGGTTTTTTCCATATGCTCTTTGGATATACCCACCTCCTCTACCTTGATCTAGTGGAAGGGCTGAGCATCTGTCAGGCACAGTGGAATTGCTCTGCTAAGCCGTATGGTTTTAACTTGACTGCTGTAACTGGCTAAACTGGCAAAACTGGTCTGAGTGCCCCCTGTCTTCTGCTTTGTATCCAGTGCCATTCTGCTTTCCGGGCTTCCATCTTCCAGCAACAGCTGCTAATAATGCTGAGGAGAAAACACTGCTTATCCCAAACCAAAAGACCAGAATCCAGATTCCTCATTAAACTTTTTTCGGACTGCAGTTAAACCATATATGTTTCTAATAACAAATATTGAGGTTACTTGACACTTACAAAGGAAGAAAAGCTTTCCTATTTCATAATTTTCAAAACCAAAAAAGACCTAAACCTTGCTTTTATGCTGTGAAGAACAAAATACCAGCTTGCATGGAGCAATTCATCCTGACGTGGTCAGAAGCTCAGCTGTTGAAAGGAGAGTTGGATCTGAGAGAAATGGCAAAATGCAAAGGGAGTGACAACATTAAGTGCTGACATAATCATTATTGATGATATTTAGCTCTGTGTGAATCGCTGCAGTTGAAATAAAGACATTGTGTCTCCATTTACACTTTCTAATGTACTTTTGAATTCCTTAGGAAATCTACCCAGGGCAATTCCAGCCATCTCTCTGTCACAAGTTCATAGCTTTGATGGATAAAGAAGGAAAACTACTTCGCAACTATACTCAGAACATAGACACATTGGAACAGGTTGCAGGAATTCAAAGGATAATACAGTGTCATGGTTAGTGGTTTTAGTTTCACTTTTCTTATTCTGTGTACAGGAATGATTTTTACTGGTGCATGTGACAAGGTAATTGCTATTGGAATTAACTGTTGGGTTTTTTTCCTTGAACTGGTTATCTCTTGGCAACAAGTATTCTGCTTTTAAAATGTTGATTTTTTTTTTTTTTTTTTGGTTAGGTAGCTTAAGTATTTAAATCATAAGTGTTTCAAGTGGAAATACTTCTTTCAGAAATTATGGTTGATAAATGGTAGCATTTGTGTATCCGTGAAGGTCCACACCCTGTTTGCACAAGCTTAGAACTTAACTTTTAAAATGTATTTGATACTTCTTTGTATAGGTCCCTCTCACTGTCGATCAATGAAATGGAGTTTGGCTGCTACCTGATTCTTTATTTAGGCTATATTCCATTGAAATCTTAAAATATCCTGATACTTCAGTGACTTTATCTTGTGTGTAAAATATGGTGCATTAATCACCAGTTCAGTTCAACTGAAGATCATCTTGTTATGCCTTCAGTGTCATACGCGTTCTGCAATTATGATACCAAATTAAGTGGAATCTCTTAATTAGTTGCTTGACACGCTTTCCATTTCCAAGGACTTGCAAAGGTCAAGCTAAAAGTCCAAGGATTCATTTTTAAGGAAAGCACACAGAAAGTTAGTTCTTAAAATGCACATTTGGATCCTTTAGTAGACTTGTAGCAAAGAAATTGTTTAAAAGCAGCGTTGGCATATTTGTAAGAACTGCCTGTATAATTCCACCTTTTCCAGGGACCAAACTCTCCTGGTTTCCTTCTCTACAAAGCTTAGCTTAGTACCAAATTCACCAATTTTCTTTTTTTTAACAGACCAAACATGGTGCTCTGTCATGGTGACCAGACAGCACACAGCAGAATCCTCCCTGCCAAATAACCCAAATCTAGTGCTAGTTTCCATTTGTACTTGGTGTGTATTTTCTTTTGGTTGTTGTTCCATATGAGGTATTTACCATGAAATTCTTACATGGTCGTGTCCTTGCACATCACTGCCACGCTCAAGCTTCCCGTTTTTTCAGTTGTGCACTACAGTAATTAGATTTCAGACCATGTCCTGTATAAGTTGATTTTAAATTAAAAAGATTCTTTAAAAACACGCTATGGACTTTGGAGATTTTGAGCCCTTCTAAAATTAGCAAAGGTTGTTTTGAGCACATCGAGCTTTATCTGACATAGTTACGCTGCTCTTCAACAAATGCTAGCTGACTAATGGTAGTGGCTAAAGAGAAACTGAAACTCTGTTCCCTAAGGTTTCGCACTGCTATATTTATTCTAACTTTTTTGCCTACCTGTGGCAACGGCAAGTTAATAGTGAGTGTGACAAATGAGAAGGACCCTTGTAATGATTTGTGGAGTTTGTATATGAATCTTGGAACCCATTTCACACTGCAGACCTACAGTAAAGTTGCTACTATGAAAACTACTGTATCCTAGATGCGGTTTCCGAATTTAAAATGGCTATTGCATTCAACCAACGTGTCTGGAATTAGATCCTATTCCTTGCCACTGCTGTAGCTGAATGATCAGAGGCAGGGGCCTGCTGGCTACACGACCCGTGCGTGGGGTAGCGTAACTTCTTGATTGAGTCCTTCTGACGGTGAAAAATAGCTCACATAATAGAGCTGCAAGTAGGCAGCAAGAGATGTCTCGGGGTTAGGTCTGCTAGCCTGACAGACATGTCCCTAACACACTGTATAAAGGCCTAAATTATTACTATAAACAAATTATAATGAGCAAATAACTGTCATACTTCCCGTAGCCTTTGGAATCCCTCAAGTTCTGGGAATTGCAATGCTGAGCAAGCGTTTCAGAAGCTGCGCACTTTCCACGCCAGCTGTGATTACCAGACCTGAACTGCCAGTTGTTCATAAATGATCTGCTCCAAGTTTTTCTGTGCTTTCTCTGTCTTTGTCTTACCCAGATACAATATTCTCAAAGCATATTTTGATGTTGCCCTTAGCCCCAGAATCCCTTCATTTAGCAGCGTAAGCGTTGGTTGGCTGCTGTGTGTAGGTTATGAGCAGAAAACATCTTTCGTTTGGGTGGCTTAAAATAATGGTCCAGATAAAGTTTTGGTACCAGGGGTTTTTAGCTGTTTCTAGCTTCTGCAAAGCTTTCAACGTCTTAATGGTTACCTTTCTGAAAGTCTCCTTCTGAAGGGAGACTTTCGTACCTCCCTATACATTACGCAGTCACGGGACTTTCCTACTGCCCTCGTATCACCGTTAGAAATTGGAGAGTTCCAGACTTTTGCTGTATGAGTGACACACTGCAGTGCAGGGTCAGTTTTATTTTTTTTAACCCCTTGTTTCATGGTTAGGAGAAAATCTGCCAATTTTTCTACTTTATTCTTCAGCATCCTGTTAACTTCTAGCATTATTCTTTCCAGATAAAAGCCCTGTAGGCTTAACTCTCCTGGACACGTACGCACCAAAAGGCCACTAGTTTGCCACGATGACTCCACACTGTGTATTTTCCTGTGTTAGCCACCTGATAAGCTTCCCCTTTAGACAGACAGAGACACGAATGTTCTACCAGATACTTGGCACCACCTTCAGCTGCTTCAGAAACAGGCTGGTTAGAGCTACCAAGTGGCTGGATGGAGCAATGACCTTAACATGGTCTTGCCAAATAATAAACACAGTAGTTAAGCTGGATGCCAAGTTCAGAGCAGTATTTCAATTTGAACAATACAGCTGTAACTTCTCACTTCTGCCGAAAGGAACACTACTGCGATTTACTTGCCTATAGTGAAGTCTTTACTAATGCATTTTCTTAGTTATTTTGCCCTACAGTTTCTTGAGTTCACGTGGGTTCATGTTCTGCTGCTGCTGTTTGCAGAGCTGTCAGCACTGCTGTTAGTTGTGTACAGAGAAGGGAAGGTTCTCTTCTCCGCTCCCGGTATGTGCTTGCACAAGTTGGGGAATGAAAGGACACAATATAATTTGTGTTGACACGCATGTGGCATATCACTTTTCCTAAAACAAGATGTCTGCTGACTAACATCTAGAAGAACTACTTTTAGTAGTACAAGTATCTTCTCTTAATTTTCCATTACTTTTTAATGACTGATTTTTATAGCACTGCAACGTAACAGCCTTTGTGTCAAAACAGCTCGGGCAAAAAGACCATATCTGAATGACTGAAAAATCCTCATTTCTACCATATGGGTTTTTCCCCTAAGGTTCCTTTGCGACAGCTTCCTGCCTGATCTGTAAATACAAAGTTGATTGTGAAGTTGTTCGAGGAGATATTTTCAATCAGGTAAAAAATTTACTTCTAACTCACTGCAGCTTTCTAATAAGTAATTCTCTCTCTCTCTGTCAAAAAAATCAACCACAAACCCAAAACACCATGCTTGGATTGCTTAAAAGATCTGCTTTTAAAAGGCTACATATCTTTGCATGTGTCATAAAAGTGCCTATCTGTATTTTAGCATTTCCTCTAGTGTTTAAAAGTATACTCAAATACCATACTGCAAAAATTAGGTAATGGGAAAAAGCAGAACAAAACCATAAGAATCCATTTTTAGTGGCACCTCCGAGAAAAGCAGAGGTTAAAATGGTAAGTAGAAAGTTGGATTTATATCTGTTACATGTTAATCTGAACTCACAGTCACGCTGAGAAAGCATTCTTAAGCATTTATAACATTGGTTGCTCTTTGAGCATTTACCTATATTAAAAATATGTTAAAACAGTAGATGATGCATGGAGCAATTGCTAACTGCAGAGCAGCCCCTGCAAGGAAGAGGACCAAATGAGCTGTCAGACATTGCTTTCCTAGGGCTTCCGAACTGTTCCATATTCTGAACCCCCACATCTGGGTGTGAAGTGCCCCAGGGCCACGGCAGGAGTTTGTGTTGCTCTGTCAGAGCAGATGAACTTTTGGCTTGGCAAGACCCTCTTTGCTCTTCTTCCCTTTCTTTTGAAGGAACAGAGATGATGATTCTCTGATCAGAAATATCTTGTTTATACAAACTCAAGAGACTCTTTTCTGCAGGCTCATGGTTTTTTGGTAAATGCTCAGAGACCACATTTTCAACTTTAGTTGAGAAACATGGAAGGGATGTAAATCTTTCAGGTATTATATTTGAAATGGAACTTGATGAAAGCCTTTCAGAAGAGATGTTTGAGTTAAAGCTCTAAGAAATGTTTAATCTTGTAAGCCTGAAGCTTTGTAACACTGAAATATTGAATGTGAAATCTGGTTTACTTAGCTATTAAGAATATTATTTTTGAGAAATTTTCATCTCACAGATGTTTACTGCTCCTTTACCTTCAAAGCCAGCTGTTTGGAGTTTAGGTTTTCTTTGTTCTAAACAACCTTCCTAAGCATGTTGTAATTTTCTAGTTTGATTGTTAGTGGTCGGGTCTCCTTTTCCTAACACCACTTTAACCATTGTATGTTCATATGCTGAACCAAACTTCTGCCCCCACGGCCTGTCCCTGCTGGTGGTCAGTAATGGAAGCGTGGGGAAGTGGGGAGAAGCTGCCTGTAGCCATACTTACGCATAATGAGAACAAGGAGGGTTCTTACTCCCGAGATGAGACTGAAGAACCTTTTTTACACTCAGTCTCTCAGCCCTAATCTTACAGTACTGTTGCCAGGTATATCTTTCCAGGGCAGGCCCTAGCTGTAATACTGAATTACTTTCATAATGCAAAATAAATATGGTTATTGCCAAATATAATTGCACACAAGAAATAAAGCTACTGACAGAAAATAGATCCTTCCTCCTTTATGCTTGAAAAAAAAAAATTTTGTTCTATTTGCCATAATCTTTATTCTGTAGCCTGCATTTCCCAAACCAGTGCCATGCAGTTTCTTTTTCTTTTGGCTCTCTAGAATATAGAATTTGGTTCCTTAGAAACCAGAAGAAACCTTTTCTGTACTTAGGAAACAAAACACTGTCCATTCCAACAGCCTTGTTCTCTAACAAGTCCTCCTTCACAAAAATGGGTTTGGCACCTGGCTCCCAATAAATAGTCCAGTTTCTAGTTTTTGCTACCCTCCACTACTTGAAAGTTCAGTTATACATGGCCCCAGGTCCTTAGCTGTCCCTAAAAATACTACCTTTCCTTTGCTCTGGTCCATCCCCTGATGGTCATAAGTGCTTCACAAGGAAGTGAGTCTAGCTGGCATCTTTCTGCCCGGATTTCCTTTCAACATATTATAGACTGAGAATTGTTTGAGATAATCCGTTTAGAAAACTAGCAATTTCTTGTTGCTGCTCTTCATTCTTTTACCACTTTGAAGATAACGTGCTAGTTCCCTGTAGCGTGGTCCTTTCTCTTGGTTGCTGTACACAGCCATCCTTCTGGATGAGAAGCAGCAGCAGTTATAAATCGCACAAAGAACTTCTGAGTAAAGCAATTGTCAGTCACTTCCAAATATATCACTTTTACTTTGCTTTTGACTATTTTAGGCAGCTTCAAGATACAGTGAAAGGGTCTCAGATTTAGGAAGAAAAGGCCCAAGAAATGGAAAACATGCACCGGTTCTTGGATATTCTTAAGCCAATGTAATCTTTACTAATCTCACTGATGTTACCTGTATATCAAAAATGAGAAATTCCATTTCTCCTTCATTAGATGAATACATCGGCAGAGGTGGTGGGGTTTTGGGGGAGTGCTGCTTCTGGAGGGAAAGAGGACCCTAGGCAATTGAGTGGCCAATTATCTAGCTTTAACTTCTTGGTATCAATTTCAGCTCTTGGAATAGATCTTCCCCCTTACTGACGACCTTTCTGAGGATTAGCAGAGAAGCTGGTGAGTAGTGTAGTGTTGAAATGCATTTGTGGGCCCATTACAGTGACTCAAATGATTTGACAGGGACATCAGTTGCTCTACAGAGATCCGCTAAGTCACAAGTCATTGGACTTCCTGTGAGAAATGATGGAAACAGAATTAATATTACTTGGTCTCTTTAAATCAAAAGTTAGAGGTCTTCATTTCAGCTTCCTCCTAATACAGAGCAAATTATTTTCCCTCCTTAAGCTTCCAACTGAAAGGGCAAAAGCATCACTAACGTCAACGGAAGAGACAGTGGGGTAAAAAGTTTTGGAAAGGTTTAAGCTGTTTGTGTGTTATGAGCTCTGTTTCTAATATGTAAAGATCTGAGGAAGAAGTTCAAGATTCATTCTACCCATCTGTTCCTTTCTGGGGAATTCTTTAGTTGGTTTCTCTCGAGTGTGGTGTTACTAGATGCTCTTTGGCTTGGGTTCGTGGTGAAGCTTTCCTCCGTACCAACTCCTAGTTCTTGTGCCATATTGTTTCTTACGCATCCCTCCCACAAGGTTTTCTTCAAAGAAGGATTAGATTCTTTGTTTGAAGACTTAAATTTTGGGGAAAGGTCCTTTGACACTAGAGGAAGGCCTTTTACTTGTGATGTTTTCTCATTTGAAAAGCATTGTCTTCTGTCCTACTGCAGGCATCCATAAACTAGTTCTTTGATTTAAACCTTCTAAGTTCTGTAATATTTTTTCTGTAGATGTTCTCTGTACAAGAGGGAGTTGTTATGCATTTAAATGTCAGTTTTCATATATTTTCCTATTACAGTAGGTAATATACATCTCTTTACACAGGACTAATTTGCTTGTGATGACTGCTAGAGGATTGCAGCTACATTTAGCTCCTTAGATTTATTCTAGGGTATCCTATTTTAATGTTAGAGCTGAGAAGACTTGAACTACTTGAAAGAAAAATTGCTCAGTAGTAATTGAAGTATTGTCTGTACATATATCGCTCACCTTCTTGCTTTTCTTCTCTCTGAAAAAGTCTTCAGATAGGAAAGTGTTGAAAGAGGTTCCAAAGGTCAGAAAATCCTCTGGTTTCAGGAGGAAAGGGGCCCTACTTCTTTAGAAACGTAGCTTTCGTCCACATTTTTAGCGAACGGGAATTCTGCTCTGGTTTTGGAGGAGTTGGAAAAGTTTAAAATAGAGACCAAACAAAAGTTCTTTCCCATGTTCTTGTCCTGTATGCTTTTTGCCAGCCACCTGCTACAGTGTTGTTTTGCTTATGTGTATAACACACATATCCTCTTGGAGGAATGGAGAAAGTAGAAAAGTAAAGCTCTACGATACACTCTGATTAGGAAGGGGGTTATATCAGATTCTCTAA
>JAVJGH010000091.1:2621622-2634780 GCA_035590175.1 Aviceda leuphotes
CGATCTCTGGAGCCCAGCACTCACCCATGCGCCGGGACGTCACGGCTGCACCAGCAGCCCCTCTGGCCGCCTCCGCAGCAGACGCAGGAACCGGTGAGAGAGGACGTCTCCCAGCACTCCCAGCCCATGGGACAGGGAGACCAACCCTGCTGGCCCCTCACCCAGGTGCGAGTGCTCCACTGCCAGCTGGGAGCCATCTGGTCCTGATCAGGGAGCACAGCTACCTTCTCCTCCACAACCTTCAACACTTCTCTAGGCACGCACACCTGGCCGCCCCGAGAGAGGAGGGGGCTGCAGAAACCCCCAAGACCCCCCGGGGAGGGCACTGGGCTGCGCTGACCTCTGCACCATCACAGCCTGCTGCAGAGCTGCGGCCACAACCATCCCCCCTACTCCCTCCTCTAAAGATACTACTGATGTCCCTCGCCTCCTCAGTTACCCTCTCCCTTTGCTTACTGCCAGAGTGAGTTAAAGATATTCGTGAAGATATTCGTACCTTGCCAGTGGATGGCCTCAGGCTTGTTGAGACGCTACACGTAGCTCCCAGAGTACTCAAGCACTGCTGCTAGCAGGTGCACCTGCATAGCCTCTGCGCAGAATTAAGCCACAAATGATTAAATTAGTATCACCTTGAACATTTTTCAAAGACATGGCAAATACAGTTTCTATAGGAAGTTAGTTTTTAGCTGCAGTCTGCCAGCTCTGTTCCTTCTACTGGAAAAGCTCAAAAAAGGGAAGGAAACAACTTTTGCACTCTACTCAAACTGAAGTCTTCATGGAACATTAATTTTTTGTTTCCTCAGGGAAATTCCTGATGTAATCAGGCATGTGGGGGGAAGCAGCAAGTAGCTGTAGCCATTCACAGCCCCCCAGGCACTGCACTCCAGTGTAGGATTGGTGTGCTCTGGGCACGACCCATCGATAAGACCAGCCTGGAGCCTGGGCGAGATAAAGATCCCCACTAGTGTCATACACATTGACACAACTATGCTGAACATAACAGCTCTGTAGTTCATACATGAGACAAGATCCATAAACCTCCTTTTCCTTTCTAATAAGCTGAGATTGATGCGTGTGCCTTTAGCTGCAGAAAAAGGTAATGCAGACCGCGACCCTCGCCTACACGAGGTCTTTGATCACACTCCTGGCATCAGCAACACATTATGTTGTTGGTTTGGAAAAGATCAATAAAGTATGTTCAAACCCAAGTGATACGCAGGAACTCGGACTGTTCAGTCGACTGGTAGTAAGACACAAGTCACTCTGTACATACAATACTTCTGCACAGTTTTAGTATGCCTATGGTATTGCCAGTTAGGTTTAGGTGCTTTGTTTGGTTTTTTCCCCTAGTTGTCTTGTAGACAGAAGGTAAAAGACATCTTTCTCATTCACCCGACCTGCATCAGTGCAGAAATGAGGAGGCAAAGGTTTGCAGTTAAGAGAGTTTTAGCGTATTCCATGTGCAGAAAGGCGGTCAGTCTAAGCGGTAGCACAGAGTTAAACGCTGTGTACAGGCATGAACAGGCTCCTTTCCTCAAGAAAAAAAAATCTGAGGACTCAGTCAAACGGTCAGGGAACTTAAGGATATAGGAATTATGGCTGGTGGCATTATTTTATTAAGTGTGTATGTATTCCAGGAAAACAGTCAAGGGGATTTCTTGGGGCTCTAAGGTATAGCATCAAATCTGGCTCTGGCAGGTGACAGAGGATGCTCTAAGCCTTTCGAAGCTGAGGTAAGGTTTTTAAAGTTACTGCTCCAAACTTGATCAACACAAACCTGACCATTGGAAGTCAGAAAGCATAGCTTGATTAGTAGTTCACCCAAACCCCACACAGACCTACAATTAAGAAATACCCACTTGGTAAGCAGTGGGAACTGTCACTTAACAGGAAAAACACATATTTTGTTCTTCCTCTTTTTTTTTTTCTCCCGCAACAACTAAGACAATTGTACAAGGTACACACTAGTACATAGTTCTGGTTGCACAACGGAGAAAGTCAACACAGCCATTCATGCGGTGCTTGCTATACACAAGTCTATCATGCTGAAAATTATATTATTACAATAAAGCTTTTATTCTGCATTTATCTTAACTGCAGAACCTCATGTGCCTTTAAATAAAGAGCTCTCTTTTATAGTGGTTTATATTTGATTACATTAAACTTCATTTATTCCTGATAAATCAAGTTTATTGCAGCAGAGAGCAATGCAATGAATTAAAATCCTTTTTAAAGTAGCATATAAACCTTCTTGAAGGGAATTCCACAGCTTGATACTCTACATTAATAACAACCTTATTAGTAGTAACTCCCATAAAGTGCCAAAGGAGACAAGTCATTGTGCTTAAGCAGGGCTCACCGCTTTAACAGTTCTACCCTGGCGCAGGGCGACAGCGTTCTTAGATTTTCCCCTAGAAAATGAGGGACAAACTTCCACTACACATATAGTTGAAACAGCCTGTGCAGTTCTGTCACGCAAATTCCATCTTCAGCCCTGTACTAAAGTGACAGGTGCAGTAAATCCAGTACCTATGACAAGTCCTCCTTTAGTAACCACGATGCAGATGGATACAAGTTCAACACACAACTACCATTCTCCAGTGGCAATTCGGAATCTTCATCAAAATGCTAATCTAATTATCAACCAAAAAGACTTTCTTTAAAGACTTTTAATTATTGTAAAATGCTCCCACTGCAGCCCAAACTGCTACTATCCCCCACTTGCTTTCATTATCCTTTTAGAAAAGTGGTACGCAAGCTTTCCTGATTAACTGGAGATTTGACAAGGAGGAAGGCCCTAAGCTTTCTTAATATTGTGGCTATTTTAGCTAAGCATAGAATGGAAGGGAATTTTTTTTCCTCTTTCACACATGATGCACAGCATCAAATACTGTATGCAAAACGATACTTGATTGAAGAAAGAGAAAGCAGTTCCTGCTACACACCTTTTTCCAGCCAGAGGAAACACTTAAGTGTACAACTTCTGTAGAGATCCTTCACAGGGCTGTTACAACTGTTAACAGAACTAATGGCAACATAAGCATTGCAGAAAGTATTAATTAAACTGCTTGACAGAAGTAATACAATGACTAGTAATTGTTCTAGTACTACAGAAAAATCTTTTACCTTGTTACGTAGGTAATGTCTGTTTTGCAACAGGGCACCTGTCTCACTGCACAGAATGAGTTAACACCTGTAAAATAATCAGGAGCATTTAGCAAATACGATCATGCTCTGTAGGACCCAACTCCATTTCTTGTGGAAGTGGAGAAAACCAAGGCCAAAATTGCAGAAAGAAGTCTCAGGTGAACGCTGTCCTGAGGAAAGTGACTCTAGCCCTGCTCCGCCAGTGGGTTCTCAACACAACATTTAACAAACTGTTCAACACCCCCACCCTCCCAACGCTTACTGATGTCCACTAACGTTCCGAGAGAGTAAGAAATATGTCTTGCTGATGCTGGAGAAACTTTTGCAGCAACACAAAGAAATTGCCACAGCAGTTTTGGTCAACAATTACTGCGTTTCCAAGATAAAGGACATCTAAATTCTCCAGCACATTCTAAACTGGGCACCAAAAATTTGCAAGTGTTCAGTAACTATGGCTTGGATTCTGCCTCAGACGCCCTCATCTACAGAATAAGGCTATTGCTCACCTTTCAGATTAACATCAGTATTACTGATGAAATCTGTAGTGATTTCATCATTACTGATGAAAAACCCAATACAGCAAAAATCAGAGAAAGTCCCATAGGGAAATTAGACACATATATATACAGTGCTGGGTTTAGATGATATGCACTAAATTAGACTTGGACCTGCACAACTGAACACAAACCCCCCCTATTATTCAGTGAACACCATCAACTGTGTACACTGAATGAAGCAAGAGTCCCGTAGGAAAAAAACAGCACTTGATCAAGTAATGATACACAACCTTTCTCCTTTTCTTTCTTCCATATACAGTAAGATTAAGCTGCTTCAGTATTTGTTGGTTTCTTGGTTTTCCTCAACAGGGAGAATTTCCCAGCCAAGTAACAAATGTTGGAAAAAATGGAGTATGGGCTGCATACAAAGAAATTGCTAGAGGTTGAGCTGCACGAGAAAGCTGTAAAAACACAGTGTTAAGGAAAAAAGAATGACTTCAACTGTACTGACTGCTTCGTATTATATCCACATCCACTGTCAGCACAGAAACCGCATGTTATACTATTTATTACAAGTGAACTTCTCTGCTTTTCAAGTGAGATCTTGGTATCTTAGCTGTACTCTCTATTTAATGCATGCAAAATTTGCCCTCCAATTGAAGAAATATGCATGATGCAAGCATCCATACACATCAACCAACAAAGGTTTTCATTCAAGTCTTTTATTATAGCTTGAATTTTTTCACTGCATTTAAAAATCTAAAAAAAATAAATATTTGTTTCACAGCTGCAAGTCACATATGCATTAACACCACAAAATCTGGAATTTAACCAGAGAAGGAAAGTCAAATCCGAAAGTGTCCAGCTAAGCACAATCGTCTCAGGGCAATTATACTAAAAATAAAATCTTAAGAAAAGGGGAGGGGGGTGTTAAAGAGTTATTCAAATGCATTTATCTGGAAAAAAGTGAAAATTCTATTAGAAACCATAAACTACGCTTTCAGCATTTAAAAATAAACGTTTAACCTCTTGACAGCAACAATTGTCTGGTGCATCTTTTTCTTTTATACTGTGTTCTTGACACATGGCTGCAGAGGCTTGAAATGATAAATTAACCTCTTTTATAATTGTGTCCACTTAATTACAGAATCAGTCCTTAAAAATAAAACAGTGTATTAAGTCAGCTTGTCCATCCACATATTAAAAACGCCACTGGATGCAGTTTTGTATCGGCACTAAGTGACTGCTTCATGGATTGTACATTGTGAAGATGAATGTCTCTTAAACAATCACTTTCAGTATTAAGGTTCTTAAAACAAACCAGAAAAATATATATCTTCAGAAATCAGAGTAGTCACTTTTTTTGTCAAAAGCCATAAAATAAGCTCATATTCAATTACAAGCAATAGAAACCATACTGCTATTGGAACATAATTATTTTGTCACAAAAATTTATTATTTACAAAATGAAAAGTTACCAAGTGAATTTATCAGGGAAAAAGTTAAATGTTCTTACTAAGTGATCTGAAAAACTTAAGCAAGTCTCTCATGCACTCACACGCCAAATTGTTTGCATAAGGTGAAATGTTAATTCATGTTAGTGAAACTTGACTCCCATTCACAATACTGTTGTTTTTATTGTAAGATGGCAAAATCCATATGGTTCTGTACAAGAAGGTTATGTATTAAGACAGTTCCTCATTTTTGTAAATGTTTTTTGGCTCCCATGAATATCCGTACCGCTGAACATTTTTGCAAATAATCAGTTATATTATCAACTCCATCATTTAATCCACTGAATTTACCACCACAAGAAAGACACAAAAAGTTAGTTTAATGTTCCCACATTACACAGAACTCTCATTTCTGAAGTTATACTAAACTGAAACCTTCATAGTGATCTATAGCCTGGATCAACTTAGACTTTAGGGTTTCTTTATCTGTGTATTTTGGAAGATCAAGAAGATTAAAGCAAGTGTGAGCTACCGGAAGATAACCTTCTCCACCTCCTGTTGGTTGGATGACTAGTTTAAGACACTTCATTCCAAGAATTGGAATACGATCACTGCCTGTCAGAAACACTGCCAAGAAAAAACAAACAAACAAAGACTTGAGAGTAGTTTAAGACTAACATTGTATGTGTCATATATGCAGTTTTAATCATTGCTTGCATCTTCTAATTATTCCAGCAGCGGTTAACTTTTCACACTGAAGTTGTTCTGGTAAGTTTGAAAAACAGGGAATAATGACTTAAGAGTTCATATGTGTAAGATGGAGATAAGGTTAACTGTAACAAGTGATATATCAAGGAAAACACGGCGGGCGGGGGGGCGCCCGAAGAGGACGGAGAGAGAGAGAGGGAGGGTCTTCATGCATCAAAATTTGTTATATAAAATTTATTAGCTATACCTTTACCGAGCCTCTGCAAGCATCTTGTAAATACACAGAATTAGTTTGTTTGGTAAGAAATTTATCTGAACTGGAAATTAATCTATGATCTATTCTCAACAAAAGCTCACTCACAGGTAGCTTTGATAACTTTGTTCTTCCCCTGTACATTTCCACTTATATCAGTAGCTTGACTCATTTACAATCAGCTATAACTCCAAAATTCCATCTATGTGCAGTGAAAAAACTGGAGGATGTGAACCTTATGTCAAAACACAGAAAAAAATTCCTAGCCATCAGAAAAATGACACTAGCAGTTTAGGTTGTTGGGTCTTCTTGGGTTTGGGGTTTTTGGTTTTGGTTTGGGGGTGGTGTGGTATTTTTTATTTTTTTAATGCTGCTCTGGCCTACTATGATCTTGTAACTGCCCACCACCCAGAACTACTCAAGACAACCCCAGCAAAATCAGAGACAAGCTCATAATCAATTTCTTCTACTATGATTTTTTTTTCTTCCAAATAAATGTAATCACATCATTATAGACAAATACTTACGTCTGCCCTCTTATAGCAAGAGCCTGAAATCAGAGTGATCCTGTTTAGTTAACTTCTGTGAAGTAGTTTCAAATACTTACGCAAAAACTGTTTTTTCTTCTCCAACGACAATTCATGAAAAACCTCCCAAAATATTTTAATTGTAGGATGATCTGCCCAGTATTCTCCCTTGTATTCTGTATTCTAAAAGGAGCAGGAAATTAGGTTATTGTTCGCACATAGAGCTAGTAGGATAATCTGACATTAAAGTAGAATGAATGCAGTTTGTGTAAAGGGATACTGCTAGTGATATATTACTGTTTTCCTTGGTCAATTTTCTTCAGCTGTTCAGTATGACTTCACCTATATGGACAGATGCATATACTCCAAAGCATTTTCAACCCTAATAAAGCAGCGACGAAGCCTCACGGTGAGTTTTGGCAATCAAGAGTATTTACTTTTATTAACTGCGTGCATTTTCTTCACTTTCCCCCTTCTAACATAATACATTGTATACAGCTGCCTTTTGGTTCTGTGGATTTTTGTTCCGCCCTCTTCTGATTTCCTTCAGAAATTAGATGGAAAAACTTTAAGCAGGAAGGTAAAATGTCAGTAAGTAAAGACACTAAAATATGATTTAGAAAAAGTTCCTCATTCATGCAGCCAAGCCTATCAAGGCTAGAAGTCGCATTAATTAAAACAGAGCTCATTTTGCTTTTGCATCTTGAAATTAAAAATGTATGAAACAAACAGCTACCTATGGTTCTTACCTTCTCCAATTCTTTCCAATCATAATTTGTGTTCCCAATCACCATTGCCTGCAACTCACTAGGCTGGAAGAGTTGAAGAACTTTACCTCCACACACTTTGTGGAAGCCTGCATGGAATGCACTGAATAAGGAAGCCACAGATTTACTGAAGATGTAATCCACATATGCATCTACAAAATCTTGCCTGTACAAAGAAGAAAAAAGAATTATGTTGAGGGAAAAAAAACCAAACACGTGTCACCCTTCTATCAATAAAACAGTAGCCATTTCTATATGGAACACAGCATAGAAAGTTAAGCAAAAAGGTTCCTAATACATTATATTCTCTGCTTCACGTTACAACCATAGTGAAGATAACCTCAATGAAAAAGGCACATAAACGTATTTCCCCATCACACCTCCTCAAGACAGAGTCCATAAGGTGCAAAACAATAACATTTAGCATTATTTCTTTCAGGCACTATAAACATTTCTCTTATTTGTATGCATTGCAGTGAATTGGACTGAATGGCAACAAGCTTAAAGGCTTGAATTACATGCAGCACCCTGAAATGGACTAGTCAAACTGGCTGTTACATGTCTTTAATTAAAGAGATTACCATATTTGCACAAAAAATGCAAATCAACTTCAGATGGGCATTTGAGTCCCATACAGTAGAAAGATCAGTGCAAATGGGTGATGACAGTGCAGCTTACATTCCATAGGCACCTCGACACTTTTCTCATAATTCAACTCCAATTTTACTGTCACTTTGTGACAGAACACCAAACCACCACCAGAGAACTTCAAAGTTATCATGTTTAAGATAAAGTATCACAAATCCTCAGCTATGAGCCAAGGCTTTTAAAAAAAAAAAAAAAAGTGTGACAGGTATAGGTGGTGATTGCAGTTGTTAATGGTAGGGTAAGTAAAGAGGACAAAACCCACTCCATCGTGGGGGTTACTGCTACTTCACATGGCTATGAGTAGGTTTATAATACCCTCAGAATCTTCTGTCATCGTTCTTTCCTTTGCAACAGAGCTAGCTAGTTATAGAAAATGTTGCTGAAAACATTTGCCCTCTAGGAACATGCCTAGAGGTACACTTTCTCCCTCATTCCTACCACGCGCAGCCTAGGTGCATTCTGTTCTCACAGAGTATCCTCCTTCCGTTTGATTCTCCCTTTACTCTGGGAGAACTAAAAGAAGAGAGAATTCACAAATATTAAAGAACAGACAGGAATACATGAGAGGAATGGACAGAAAAAGATAGGAAAATGGTACTATTCTGCAAAAAGGGACAAAAGCACCACCGGATATATTCTGCCTATCCTCCAGGAGCAGAAAGGGAACAAAGGGTGGAAGAGGCTGCTTTTATAAATAGAAGTAACAGAATCCTTGACCAAGGGAAAAAACCCCCACCCCTCACACACTCTTCTGACAATAACACTAGATAATATCAGATACATGTATCTGCTTTATAAAGGGAAGACTTCTCTGAAATAGTATTTCATACACGAATAGTTGCCACATAATGGCATGTAGGTTGAAGTTTTCATCATTACTCAGTAAATTCCAATTATATATAACTTCCTACAGAACCACAAACATTTCTGATCTTATAAAATGAAGACCATGTAGTCAAAATGGGCCCTAAAAAGCTTCAAAATACTTCTAAGTTCGAAGTGAAAAAGAAGTATTACACATTCTGTGTAAAATCAGATAGCCTCTCCACAGCTGGCAAATCCTTAAATACAATAGCTGTTTTAACAATACACATGAGAACAGCTTGGAAAAACAACTGAAGTAGCTTTGCCTCCACAAGCTTTTAGTGTAAAAGCTTGGCAAAGGATACTTACAGCAACCCAGTTATATTCCCAAGGCAGACAGCAACACTGAACTACCCTGTAACCCATAAAACTCACCTATTTTGTTTGACTACAGGAATGTCAGCACCATTAGGAACAAGCTCTTTAATTTCTGTTGTACCAAAATTTTCCACAGTGATCTATTTAAAACAAACAAAAATAGTATAAATCTTATTTACTGCGTAGAGTACTTCTTCCCACCACTTAGCTAACAGCAACAGGAATAGCAGACACAGATGCTAAAATTCATGGGACTCAGCAGCTGATGCTTTTTCTCAAATACTCCATCAGAGGCCGTTATAGCAGATGATATGAGCTTGATAAATACTTCAAAAGGCTATATAAAACTTACAGTAAAATTAAGACAAAATGCTTCTTCTATGTCATCCTCTGGATAGTCCAGTAACTGTTGCATTCCCCTGCAAAACAAGTTACGAAGTACTTGTACTAGTGGAAAGAAAGCTGAGCTTATTTTCCTGAAGTATTCTTTATGCTTTGATAATTCAAGTTTAAGAATAAAATCTTTCTACTCCTATTTCATTTATTAGCTCTTTGACTTGCACTTTGTGCAGTGTTGGGAAATCTGAAGCAATCATTTTGCTATTACTTGTGGTGTTATTGATTATGTCCAGGTCTGAAGAGAGAAGATTCATATCCTCGTCTTCAGCTAAGGGAATCCCAAACCGGAGGCAGTAAGTGCTTAATAACCATGAACTTGTTTGATTTCTCCTTACATCTATGAAAACTTTAGCATTCACAACACTGAGGCAGTCAAACATCCCCTTCCCCTTGTTTGAACCTCCCACCTGTTAGTGCTATTTAAATCCCTACTCAAAGGCAGGTATTTGTACTTGAAATAAGCAAAAACATTTCCTTGATGGACTAAATAAGCTGCCTATCTTCACACTCAGGCTTATAAAATTAATGGCGAAAACTCAAAGGTTTTTAATTTCAAATACTATTTCCCCCTAAAATTCTCGTAGGACAATAAAACAGAAGACACAAACACTAAACCCAAGTATGTACAAGCAGGATACACGCTATTGTTAAACTCCTTTCTCAAATTACATGATGGCTGTAACTTACTCCAAGCTGTTTATCCCGTTAGTGTGAAAATAACACATTTTCTTTACATTCTTAAAGGAAAACACTGAATTAAAAATTAATTCATAGTAACACACATTTTACTTTCTTGCTTACCTGCCAACATCTGGCATCAACTCTTTTAAGTCATCCAGGGATGGTTTCTTATTCAATAGCTTTTTGTACAAAGCCAAAGGGAAATGAAGGTCTACAATAGTAAAATTATATATTGCTAGCCCACAGACAACACCAATCAAATGAAACAAGTCACTGTCTTCAAAGGTCTAAGAACAGAAAACAGACAAGATGGTTTAAAATAAAGAAGTTATTTTAATCTTGCAGAGTCCAGAAAAATATCTACAGTGCAGTATAATCTGAGCGAGTTTCATTTGTATTTTCTTTAAAAATTATGTATCCATAAGTACTGAGGAAAACAGGATGAAGTTTTAACCAGCTGAGAAAGACTTAAATCCAAGGAAACAGAACTCTTCTACTTAAAAAAAAAAAAAAAAAAAAGCTGAGATAGAACACATTTTGTGTTACAAGTGCTGTATACTGCTGGAAGTACTACATTAAGATTCTGGTTTCATCAGTGACTTATATTTAAGCACTGAATAGTGCAATTGTATGTCAATTTCTTTAAAAATTATTTTTGGGAGGAGGAGGGAGGAGCTCACTACAGACTCCCTTGGAGTTAATAGCCAAGGCTTAAAACACAACCGTGGAAATGTTAACATTCAGGTATTTGTGATATAGCCACCCTAGTCAGTGTTTTTCTCTGAGAGAGGACTAAAAAGTCAATGATCAAGACTATCAAGAAAGTATGATTAGATGACTACCTACGAAATGGACCCCAAAAAGTGTCTGAACACAGAAAGACCTGTTCACCATGCCGCTTAAGATTTTTTTCTCTGCCACCTTGATTTACTGATTCTGCTCTTGGAATCAGTTTACTCTGGCTGGCACTTCTTCCTACTAAACTTGTCTGGGTTGTGGACAACTGGTAAGGAGTAAGTGAGGAATGGGGAAAACCCAAGGGGAAAGTTTCAATCTAACAATGACAGAAATAAACATCTTTTGATAATACTTACTTCAGCTTCTCTTCTTGAAATAAAACTGCCACAAACGACTATGTTCATACATTATTAATATAAATATGGTAAGTTAAAAGAATATTAACGACTATAGATCATGCCCTACCTTATCAGAGAACCAGATCAGCCTGGACTCTTCGTAATACCTGAACATTCCATATTTGGGATCTAGCAACTCCCTCATGATGAGCAAAAAAAACTCTTTGCGAACACCTCCAGCATCAACAGCTTCTTCCCCTACAAAAATAACCTGAAACACACAATTCAGTTAGCACTGAATTAAAAACGGATTGTGAAACAAGATTTGTCCAAAAACATTCTCAATTACTTGCACGTCAGTGAAAGACAATTTGAGTAATATGTACTGATAATACCTTGAGTGGCTTCTTGTAGTCTACATTCTTTGTTTTCCTTAGGACTTCCACAGCATCTCCTACAATATTGTCTCTCCGTACCATTAGTATCAGGCATGGGTTGACAGATTCAAATACTGGCAGAAAGAGAGAAGACAAATTCTGCCTGTGAGCCTGATCAACAGCCATCTGCAAAAAAACCAAAGTGAAAGTGTCAGTGGGTAACATAAGATTCCTGTCAATATTAAATGTCCACCAGTCTTGTCTTAAAAACTGCAGAGGACATGAATGGGAATAACTATTACGAGAGCCACTGAATTTGCCCAAGTTTTCTTCATATTCCTTTTATCTCAGAAAATATTTTTCCTTTACCCGTTAGCCTCATCAATGCTAGCATTCAGGGAAGTCTTAGAATACAGTTTTTGACATTCCAGTTAAAATACTTTGGATAACAAAAGGAAGCAAAAAAACCCCATTGCACTTCATCTAATGTAGAGTAAGCTGTTTAATATAAATCTCATAAATATCCATTAAAAACTAATTCACAGAATGAAAAACAATTTGTTCATCTATTTCATTTGTATTACAATTTTTTGTATTACAAC
Source organism: Aviceda leuphotes (assembly GCA_035590175.1). NCBI lineage: Eukaryota > Metazoa > Chordata > Aves > Accipitriformes > Accipitridae > Aviceda > Aviceda leuphotes. The sequence continues at coordinate 2,633,941 of JAVJGH010000091.1, forward strand.
TGCTCATAAACAAAATACTGTTGCAAATGTTCTGAATATGGCACAGAAGTCTTGAAAGTTTGTGTCTGAATACTATTTAATATTGTTAATAGAAACATTCAACGTGAACATTTCCCTGAATTCATCAAATGCTCATCTTGATTGTGTATACACATATCTAAAGGCATAAGAAACTATGCTTATTATGAACTACAAAAGCAACTAGTATTTTTCTACATGAGCCCATTACTTGAACTTATCTCCTCCGTTTAATTTCAGATGCTAAACATCACAAACATGGGGTGGGGCTGGTGCTCTTACTGCATTCTTCCTTTCCTTTTTTAAGAATATGATTTATCCCCTTACCGCAACTGAACAGGTTATGGATTACATGTATTAAAAAAAAAGTTTCAAACATTGAACAAAAGTATAGCTCGCCACATCATACTGGCTTCAGTTCTACCTAGAGAATCACGAAAACACGTATGATCTCAGTTACTTTAGGGTTGTCTAGTGTATGTACCTCTAGACAAGAGATATAGGTCAAGATATAGAATTGTTCATATCAAGTATCTCATTTCTAGGGAAGTCTCTAGTTAAAACTGAAGTGAACAAATTAGGAGTAACATATACTTGCACTTAACAGGAAAAGAGCCAAAAACTACTGCAGACTGCAAGATCAGGAAACCTACTCCCACTCTCCCATGTAGACGCCAGATTTTCAAGATAAGCCTCTTTTCTACTGCCTTGCAGACACCGATCAGACTGCAGGGTTAGCAGCATTTTGAAGGATGGCATGTGTCCTGGTTTCAGCTGGTATGGAGTTAATTGTCTTCCTAGTAGCTGGTACTGTGCTGTGTT
>JAVJGH010000091.1:2663225-2686857 GCA_035590175.1 Aviceda leuphotes
CTCGCCGCGGCGTGAGCCGGGGCGGGTGGAGGTCGAGTGCGATCCGGCCAAGGACGCGCTCAACCGCGACAAGCACGGCGTGTCGTTGGCGTTCGGGGCGCGGGTGCCGAGCAAGGCTCGGAGGGAGCTCAGCGCTCTCGGCGTCGGTTCCCGCGCTTGGGCTGTGAGGAGGCTGAGCGGGAAGCTGGCAAGGGAAGAGGAATTCCGGCGGGTGGCCGGGAAGTGTGACGAGGGGTGACGCGATGCTTTCGTCCTCTTGGAGGAGAGCAGGGCTGGGTGCGGGAGGGTGCCGTCAGCTCCGGTGCCTGTGGCCGTACAGATTCTGGTTTGGGAAGGAGTCGGCACAACAAGATAGGGCAGCTTTCAGACGTACCACCGTTGTATTACATCGCTCTTTTAAAATCAGGAATGAAAAAATCTTGAGTCTGTTCTGGGACAGGTCGCTCCCTCCGTATTTGGTGGAAGAGGTCTTCGCGATGGCGGATTTCCCCTTCCTTGGGGAGCGGTTGAGAGAGTTGGCTGCGTCTTGCTATTCCTTATCCGTGATCCAGGGAGATCTGCGGAAGCCTCTGCGCGATCTCTGGGGGCACGAAAAGAATGAGATCAGCGAGCGGGAAGGAACTGGATCCGCCAGGGAGAAGGAGGAACAAAGTGTTCTTCATACTCCAATTACCTGTCATTAACTTCGGACCCAAGGGAACTTTTTTTCCGAGGGTGACCCAGACGGGGTTGCTGTAGCGTGCGGCAGCTGGTGTCCACACCAGTCCAGCCACTGGTCCTCCTGGTTCAGGGAGAGGGACAGGCTGGCGGGCCTTTGCTGCACCCCTCCGGCAAAAACAAACGCAGTTTTCTGAATTCTGCCTTCCGGTTGCATTCTCAGTGTCAGAGCACACACGAGTTATGTTAAAACGTTTTTTTTCCCTGAACACACATCTCTAGTAGAGCAACTAAAGATAAGTTTACAAGCTAGATGCGTTTTTTAGCTTTTTTTTCTAGGATTTTGGTTAGTACTGGGAGGAAAATCCATTCCAATTTAAGTAGGTGGGCTGGGTTGGGAATCCAAACGCGGTTTCCTTATTTAGCAGCCTCTCTGTAGTAGTTCCACGATCCGCCTTTATGTAGGTCAGGAAGTAAAAGAGGCCAGGCAGGACCAGGCATACGTCACAGCAGGTGATTTTGCAGATGATGGGGAAGAAAGGTGCTGTGTTTGGTGTCATTTTGCCCTGTAATGGAAAGCATTAAAAAAAACCAAACGGGATGTCTCATTCCAGCCATTGAACGTTCCTTTGTGTATCTAAGTAGGTAAGATTCTACAGGACTTCTCAGGATTTGTGGCTGTAAATTTATGGGTAAAGATCCAATCCAGAAATAATAAATTCATACGTAGAGAAAATGAGATAGCTGCGTAGCTGACAAAGGCTAAATGATGCAGCACTTTTCAGGGTAGCAAATACACAGGTTTGTTGTTTAACGGAGAGATGGGAGTGATTTGCCTTTTTCCACTCTGTGTGTAAGAATGGAAGGTTAGCAGTAGCCGTTAGACATAGCATAGCAAATGGAGGAAAACATTTAATTCATTATCTTCTAAACTCCCTTCTCCCCTTATTTGTGAGAGCACCAGAGTAGCAACTGCGAATAATTACCTGTGAAATAGATTTTAAATACTGTCATTCATTGTGCAATGTGTCCTCTGACCAGCATGTGGGGATATGTCCATGTACTTGAAGAGAACATTATATGCCCAGTACAATTTTTACATGGAAAAGTATTTTGGTATAACTGGCCTAACGCATTAAATAAGAAAGATACAAAGCATGGAACAACACACAACGTTGCACAAATCTCAACTTCCTTCTGTATCAGACATAGCTATTTTATTTAAAGAATTATTTTAGTCCTAAAATCAGATTACTGTAAGTTAAATAATTCAAATGTGTCTTCAAATAAAGTATAAGCCATCTATTTATTCCACTTACTACCTATCTTAGCATATTTTCTTTCCTGTGCCAGAGAAGCCATATCCTGCCTGTCTTAATGCCTTGAGAAACCCCCCTCCTTAATGGGGCTAAAGATACGCAGGCGCGGGGAAGGGAGTACCTGCTCTGGTGCCACATCGCTGCTCGGACTCCCTGCCGCCCAGTACACCCAATTCTGCATCCACTGGCATTAAATCTGCCAAAATGTGGTTCTGTAGTTGCAGCGGTCAAGAGAACTGTGGGTGAGCGTGCTTTGCATCTCAAAATTCCTGATGTCCATTCTAGTACTTGCAAAAAAACACGGTATTTTGCAGCGATGCAAAAGCCAGTGAAAACAAGAAATGTAAATCTGGTTAACTTCAGGGAAGGGATTTATTCCTTCCAAGTACCTTAGCACACAGGGTTTTCTATTACAATTGCACAGTCTTCTTGTTGATGGCCATAACAAGCAGGAAACTATTTTCAGTTGCCCTGCCATTATTAAAATAGCAATGCTTGGCTACTGCCTGGTGATTGCTGTCAGCGCAATTGTGTTTTTTAAATTGTACCCCAGTTAATCACCCCTTCAGATAATATAAAAATGAAAAAAATCATATATAGTGTTAACTAACATATACTTTATGCTTTATTACTGGAAAACACCCTTCAGTGAAGGCACATGTTTTTGAGGGCTACGGTGTTAGGGCACAAAACTTTCTGTATAGCTAATAACAGAGACGGACCCTGCTCCCCGCCTCCATTTTCTCTTGGCAACAGTCAGTACATACTTTATAAACATTAATTCCTCATTTCAAACCCCTTTGTTTTAGACTTTGATGTGTCACAGACTACGGAAAATAGAAATGGGTGTCCAGAACAGCTGATAACATGAAATTAGAGATGTCAGCATTTTGCTGTGAGAAATTACTAACCTTTGTGTGAAGCCTTTGTGTAGAATATTCTTGATTAAGACAAAGGAAAGGCTTTAGAATGCAAATAGCCTTACAAACAAGGTACGGTTAGACCCTTTTATGCCATTTCAGTTTTACATTTTATCCTTCTATTCTTCACAGTATCAATATTTGGATGATAGTAATTAATGGAAGCGCCTATGTAGACAGACAGACGTAACTCACACATACACGTAGAGTACGTGTTTTATATGCTCTGCTACTTTATAGCTGAGCATGTTTTAGTTCTCTGTCTGCCCACCCAGCTCCCTGTAATGATTCTGGTCAGCTCAAATGCAAATGTGCGCACCAGTAAGACCAATTGTTTATTAACTGATGGCGATACGGTGAAAAAAAAAGAACAGTTTTTCACCTGTTTGTGGAGGGAAATCACTATATCTATACTATAATCGACAATGTTGCAACTTCTGTGTCTGACTCGAGGCACCTAATTAAGGGAGCTCTTTAAGGATTAGCCAAGGAGTCATACCTTCAAATAAGATAAGCAAAACCAAAAACCTGCAACACCCCATTCCCCTCATCCTTTCAGACCACAAAATACAGCTGAAATAGCCAAAAGAATGCTATTCATAGGACCACAGATGTAAAGAAAATGGAAAAGCAGTGAAGGACAAGGATGAACCCTGGACGGGAAGACTATAATGAAGGAAACAAGCCGGCCTTTGTGTTAGCTATGAAGCTTTTGTGCTCACGAACTCCCGCGCGGATGCAACATCCCCGAGCCCACACAAATTTCAGCGGGCACTCAGAGTGACTCCCCCACATCCTGGCAGTATGGCAGAAGCCACGCGAGTTGGGCTGAAGATGCTGAGCATTTTCGAGCACCCCACACAGGGGGTTGGGAGCGCAGCCCCTTCCCGCATGTGGCACGTTCTCTTCCTATTGCAGTCATGTTTCGCACTCTTGCGTGATTTTTTTCTGTTCTAAATAGATCAGCAGGCCAGGTGCTAACTGAACGCCAGGAAATTCCCATGTAATCTTTTGGGTTTTTTGGCTTAAGTGCTGGATGCTGAGAAACCAGTTCCCACGTCGTTAAACTGGGCTTTCGGTCAGGCCGAAACTGATCTTTGATTTTTAACGATCAATCCTACAGGAACACACGATCAATAACCGAGCCAGTTGTGCCCTGCGGAGACCAATTTGAGAACACGCTGAACCTCAGCTTATAAAATAGCAGCTCCAAGTGGTGCCATATGCTGCTGATTCTGACATGACACTGTGTCTTTGCATGGCAGGATGATGAAGCACCCTAAAATTAGCCTTCTTACTATTTCGTAAAGAGCAGACAGAAAGGTAGCAGCCTGCACTGAGGAGAACAAAGAGGCACAGGAGAGGACCAGAACTGAGGCTCACACACAGGCTGGTCACAACGCTTCATGGTGAGCACTCTTGGCTTCTTTGCAAATTTCCATGTTGGATTGTTTTAGTGTCCTTTTTTATCCCAAGCACAGGGTGACCTGGTTGTGAAAGAAGAAAGGTGCTCGTGTAAACAGAAGCGGGGTGGAGGGATCTGTTCTCTCAGGGGGCTTGGGAGACAGCAGAGGGGAAAATTCACTGTGAAAATGACATGGATGGTCTCTTTTCTTAGAGGTGTGGTGGGAGCTGGCATCTAACTCACAGAATTAAGTTTGTTGTTACTGGAATAGAACTGGGAATGGAAGTAAAAATCGTGCTGGTATGGAAGCCAGAAATACCACAATAAACCCCCCCCTCTCTTGAGCCAGACTGAATTTTTTCTGATACTCAGCTCTCTCTCCAGCCCATTTCTTGGGGGATAAAGTCCTTGGCTTTACAAGGAGTAAGACTTGAGAGAAAAAAACTTCCAGGCAGTAGGAAGATAGGCATGGATGTGTTTGGGTACGGGAACAGAAATAGTGACGGAAAAGGTCCTAGACGAGAAAAACGCTTGCAGATGAGGAAGAAAAAGAAACTGTAAGGAAACACTTGAATATCAGAGGGCATAATAGGCATGAAATGAAATGGACGTTAGGGCTGATTGCTAGGAGAGAAGAAGACACAGCATGCGTGTCTAGGAAGCAGAGGACTCTGCCATCAACTAGGTGTAGCAGCCTGTGGCCCTGTGCCTAAACTCTTGTCAGGACATGCTGTTTTCTCTATTCCTGTGGTAGGACTCTGCGAAGAATAGCTGGGAAGAAAATAACTGTGAGGCATAAACTGTGACTAGGATGTTCAAACTACATCCAGCTGTTTCTGATATTAGTTATCACTCAGAAATATGGGACTATTTTCCAACAAAGATATTTCTGTTTAGTAAAGATGATTGGACAGTACTCTGCAGCTTTTGTGATTTAATTCAGGATAAGACTCATGATTTCACATGTATCACTGAAACCCAGAGAGGCATGATACTGTGGGATCTATTTTGGTGCTGTTAGCAACTGATAGATATTTGGTATAGCATGGACTGAAATGTGGTGTCAAAGTGGTAATGAATCTGTGCCATTTGTTTTGACTATAGTACAGGACATCTCTGTTCAAAAAGTGGATTAAATATTCACAGTGGACAAAGACTCTTGGACAGATGGAAAATTAGATTTCTCTTGCAGAGGTTGCTAAGGAGCTCCACAGAAATTGCATGTGAGCAGTCAGAGCTTGAAGTCCTTAGAGGACTGTAACTCTGAATTCCCTATGATCTAAGTCTCAACCTTAGCATTAGAATAAAAGATTTTAAAAAATATATATTTTGGAGACAAAAGGAAAGTGAGCTGTATGAGATAAGCAATAAAATCCTCATAACTGTGTGAAAAATGGAATCATTGCTGCTACCTACACACAATTTGTATGTAGAGAAGCCTATTGACTCCTCGTGTTCCCAGAGAACTCCTATGCCAATATTTACTAAGCTCCTACTTAGGAAAGAAAAAATGCCACAAACTTGTCATCTTTTGTTTCTGTTTACTGACACTGGAGTCATGCAAAATGCTGGCAATCTTATTGCTGATTTTTTAATATCTTAAAGACTTAGAGGCTCAGATTTCTGTCCAGAAAATCTTGGGACAATGTTTTGGGGATAATATTTCTTTGTTTATTTGGTCTACCAGCATACAAGAAACTGTTTCAATTTAGAACTTCGGGCTTGTAAAGGGGAGGCCAAAGCAACTATATATCATTTGGAAGCAGAAACAGTAGAGCAGCCATGTGTGCCAAACCTCCATTGCATTTAGCTGGGGCTTTTTTTCTTGGATAGGGAGGGAGGTAGCAGTGATTCATCATTTATGTCTGATTGATGAAGGCTTTCTTGCCATTAATGACAGCAAGCCACTAGGACACCACTAAATATGATCACTGATCCCAATCAGAAATGATCATTGGGGGGGTACTGGATAGTCCCCACTTAACACACATATATTTACTTTCACAAAAGAAGAATACAGGGCTATTTCCAGCTTCTAGGCAGGGTTCTAGAGCAGCAAAATTACTCTTAAACATACATAGACATAAATCTGAGAGTAGTCGTAGGGCTTGGATCCCTCGAGATTCAATAAAGATTGCTCCTGAGACCGTCTCAGAAAAAGACACAGCGTTTCCACAGCATCCAACTGAGACATCGCAGCTTCTGTTCACCCCTTGACCCCGTGCAAACATCCAAACCCTGACAGATTAGCAGGAGGAAACTCAGCTCGAACACTTACACAACACTTTTAGTCAGTACACTTGTAAAAAAATATTGTGCCTAATGTGATAAAACTTTTGCAAATACAAACAATTCAATACAAACAATATTGTATGCTTATAAGCTTGTAGCAAGCTCAGCCAGGCAAAATGGCTCTTCAACAGAGAGTATAAATATTACAAATTAAATTCCTCTGAGTATAGCTTATTTTTTTTACAAAATGTATGAAAATAATGCTTATTTGGCCTTATAGCCACGTGGTTATTTGTAATAAACAGCATTAGGATTAAAAATCACTTTTCCTGAGAGGCAAATGACATGTGATTTTATAATTTTTCTTGACCTCTTGTTCAAGCTTGAGCCCCTAAATAGCTCATCACCATTACAAATCAATTCACGTTACCTTCTGAGTTAATAATAACCATAAGCATTAAAATAGTCTGTTCATAACTACAATAATCCCTAGTGGATTCCCTGCAGAATTATAATAGACGTGAACCTAGAAGTGTTTTGTTTATAACCATTACAAATAGTCATAATTTCCAGTGAGTTCTATCAGCAATGATCTCTTAAGAATGTAGTATTCGGGATTACAGTGTGCACATTTTCAAGTCAAATTTATGAAAATTGTTATCTTTTGGCTAAGATTTAGTTTAGAATAGTTAATAGCAATACATACAATTTTAAAGTCTTCACTTTAAAAGTTCCTACACCATTAATTTTACAGCTAATTTTGACAGGATACAGAACTCACTATTTGCCCAAGTAACAACAAAACAGATACTGTTACTATATTAATTTTCCTGATGTTTTCTAGCAAAACCACAGCAAGTCAAAAGAAATACCATTTGACAAGTAAAATTAAAATGTTTTTTAAAATATAATTTAGATCTACATATTCTGAAGTGAGATTTAAAAGCTCGAGAATTACCAAATAAATTTATGTTTACAGCTATATTTCAGGAAACTTATAAATTTTTAAAATTTGAGAAATTAAAGATTCAAATGCCATGCTTCCCTCTGCCATAATTTCTTTGGACATAGAGTGATCAACATAAAAAGAATAAAACTGGAAACTAGTAATATATTCAATGCCACATATTTTCTGACATAAACATCTGGCTGCATCAAAACCTGCATCTCAGGATCTACACTAGAGAGATCTTCACATTTCTGCAAAAGAACCAAAGGTTTTCTTTTGCACCACATAAATAGAGAACAAGTATTTTGGGATTAGGAAGCATACAGTATGTAAAGAGTTTCTTTCCTAATTTTTTCAAAACCAGGAAAGAAAAGAATACTGCTTGGAGCACTGTTATCCCTCCTTAATAGTTTCAATAACACAATCAAAAGGAGCTCATGGGAGTGCAGAGAAAGAAGCTATATCTGCGACATGGAAACTGTTTTAAGCAGCCTCATTCTTGGGAATCAAATTATGCATTGGTTCTTGGATTTTAAACTTTATTATCTTGACTAAAGCTGGGAAAACTCTGGAAGTTCTTCCCATTGAGTTCTTTCTCTTGGCCCTCCCTGGCCAACAAGTCAAAGCTGTCATTTTTTCTGCTTCCCCTTCCTCTAGGTCAAACTCTCAGATGGGTAAATTGTTTCTCAATGGAAGTCAGTGGAACTAATGCCAATTTAAACTAGCTGAGTCTTGATGGGTTTATATCACAGCTCAAAACCTCACAACTGAGAATGTCAAGTATTAAAAAATACATGTTTATACTCCTTTCATGCAGTGCAGTCAGCAAACTGAAACGCATTTCACATAAACTCAATCCATCACAGTGCGATACCAGCAGTTCTGGCTCCCATTCCTGCTCCACCCCCACTTAAACTTCTCTGTTCACTCAAACACTTTAAATCCTATTCAACTGCCCAATGCACAACAAAACAAATCTGCCCTATACAGGTTATAACCCATGGGTTATAAACATTAGGGTTGAGACTTTCTAAACTACGTCTCTTCAAAATACGTATTTCAATTTTCAAAAAATGGTGAGTAAAGATTTAGGTGTCTGCCTCTAGTCACTCAAATGTCAAAATCTTGGCTAGTATGAAGTCATATAAACACCCCAAATGAGAATATACAACTGGTGATCTACACAGTTAATCCCTTAGCTTTTCAACAAATAGGCAAGAAAATCAAAAGTATATCTTTTTAACTATTTAATGAAAACACAGGCTTGGTCTTCATATCCTGTCTTTGAATTTCCAAACTAGTATATATTTCTTCACAAAAGAGATGTTCTCTTAATTTGCTGTGTTGTCCTGATTTAACATTAAGCATTAAAGCTTAAAGAGCATTATGTCTAAAATTTAGTTCAAATAGAGAGTTTCCACAGCCCGATGCCACAAATTAAGCATGTCAAAAAGGTTTTGTTATGCTTTAAAAGGCCTTTACTAATCAGATTAAATGAAAAATACTTACCATAATATTTGCATTTTCTTTCTAAGTGTCACAGTTTGGAGTCTTCCAATATCCTTCCTTTTCTAAAGCAAAAAGAAGGGAGACGTTTTAAAAAGCATTTTCAAAGGCACCCTAGGCAGAAAGAAAATTCCTTTTTATAAGTTGTGTGATAGCACATGGCATTACTCTGTCACTGATGTACAGTTGGTCTAAACTTGGCTTGTAATATGCATGGTTTGTTCCGATCAGAATATATTTTAAATCCTGTGATGTATTTTTTGACTCCTTCCATTGAGTAAATTAATATTCTGACTGTTTGGAAATTAGATGGTTCTGGAGACTGACAACTGCATACGCAGAACCACTGGCTTAAATGTGGCCTGTGAAAGTAGGCATAAACATTTTTGATTACTAGGTGATTTATTTGAAATTAATTGGAGGTCTTATTTAGTTTCCTATTAGAAAAGGTATATCCTCCTCTCCTTCTCTTTCTTTCTCTCTCTTTCTCTGTCTTATATACTTGTGAAAAGTCATGTTTTGTGTAGTTAACAATTTGCTTGGCTAGTCAGAATGGCCAGTACCTCCTGCTATTGCTGCTCTGAGGTAATTTTCCAGGTCATGATCCTTACTTTGTTAAGTGAGCTTACATTATCTGAATACCACTTGTTCTTTAGCTAGACAGCGCGATTCTGATACTGCTGGTGTTATCAAATTACTTCAATTCTCATCTCTGCCCCTTCTGAAAGTTTGCTTGTGTTTTGACAAAGACGACTCTTATTTTAATATTAATTCTGTCAGTAAAGTTGCATCCTAAAATCCCAGGTTTTCTGAAGCTTCATCAGTATCTATAGATACAATTTTTGCAGTGCATCTTCATATACATTTTTACAAATTACATTACAATGCAAGTCAGTTTAATATTACAATGAAAAAGGCAACATTTAAAGTGGGAAGGTGACTCAGTGGCCTGAGGGAAGGCGTTCCAGACAGATGAGGCAGCGTAAGGGAGAGAGTGCCAGAATCGTCGGGAGGGGCTGGTAAACTGATCTCAAGTGTGCAGAATAAGGTGACACACTGGAGTGCTGGTAAAACAGTAACTATTTCTCAAATCACTCACCTAATGAGCTTCAGCGTTTGGGAACGATATCCTAATTATGTTTTCATTACAAAATGGCACTGTTTTAATACAAAGGAGGAAATTTTTAAAAGCCACAGAACTTGTGCAGAAGTTTTTTCCCTTGTCTGTACAATCAGAGAGCTGGGCAGCGTCAATGCTTTCTGAACGCCACGCACAAGAGGTCAAATACAAGCAGGTAGCACTCATTCTCCTAGCTATAACCAGACAACAGGATTCCCCCAACCCCACAGGCCTTTACTGCATTTTATTTGTTGGCACAAACACTGCCATGCTTTTCTGCTGCCCCCCTGTGTTGAGATGATAGTTTCCATGTAAGTATGGATATAAACTCTCTTCCCCAGCTGTGGCCCTTTCAGACTGACCATTTCTGAGTTCATCCTGTTGAACCACTATAATATACTATACACAGTCTCTCCTTTCCATGGAGTTTGCTTCTGTCACATTTTAGCAAGCTGTTATCAGACTACGCTCTCCTGCTACCTAATCTATGCATGTCAAGTTCTCATCTTTAGTTAGTTCCTCTAGTCACCTCACTGAACAATCATGTCGCCGTCCTCCAAACTGTTTAACCCAGGCCTGTCCAGCTGAGGTGATCCAATGACCACGAGTTCAGAGATGAGCTGACTGCCCTGCACGCTGCTGATAAACCACTGAAACTCTCTTCTGAGTGTGGTTGGAAAGCAAGAGCTCTCAAGAAATTACTTTAAAAATGTAGACTATCCATTTATGCCCTCTCCTTATTCTCTCGTAATAATCCTTTAAGACATTCTAATTAGGGGTGTATCTTATGAAGCATAATTTTGGCAACTAAGTTATTGAATGTTTTGTCCTATTAAACACCTGACAAGAGCTGATATTCTCTACAGTTCTAGTTGTCTATAACAGGCCCAAAAGCCTCTGATGCTCAAAACACCAGCCATTCATTCTGCTTTTGGTTACTCTAAAATCCTAAAGGTCCTGATCTGCACAACCATTAGGCTGAGCTGCCTCAGGCTCCTGCCAGCTGCCTGGCTCTTGGTGTTTAATTTGCTGTAGGCCTCAGGGCCTCTAACATAAAACAAAGACATACACTGGAAAGCCACTATACCTAATTAGAAAAAAGATACTGAAGATACCTGTGTTTTATATAAATGGTATATATGTTCTTAGTTCAGGCAGAAGGCAAGAACCTCTGAGTATATTTTCCTCATTACCGTGCAACTCGCATTAATCAAGTTTCCACAAATAATAGCCACACTTATTTTGTTCTTTTATGTTAAAAGCACTTATGGATGGACTCTCAGTGAAGTCTCTCAGTTCTTTAAGGGTTTTGGAATTTCTTCATAAGTAGCCTGGATGACATTCTGCTCTCTGTTCTAGATGTGCAATGCCATTTAAGTGATAAGAATAAGGACTACACTGTAAATCTCTGTTTGACGAATGTGTAATTGGAAATAAGAGACTCTGTGGTTACAAAATACGCCTCACTAGACTGACTCTTAATCCACTTTTAAAAATACAGTCTGTAATGTGTTGTTGTGTTAATCTCAACCCCAAGTCAAAAGCATTCATGTATATGACCCTGCCTCTGGCCAGCAGTAAGCAGTTAACAAAGGCAGACAGTGTAGATGTCAGGTCTGCTTAATATCAACCACAGAAATAGCTACAATGAGAAAAAAAAACCCCAAACTTTTATTACAATACAAATAAAAGGAGAAAAACTTCAAATATTCAAAATATAAAGTATATAATATGGCTTTCACTTTAGTAACACTCCTGTATTTCTTTTTCCTTTAGATTTAGGTAACAAGATACCACCACTTTTTGTACCAGTCCCTCTGACACTCTGTTCAGTTGGTATTAATCATGGCTATAAGCATCCTTTTTAGATGTTTTGGAGATGTATGTTCTGAAGAAAGGTAGAGAAGCCAATTGAAATGGATAGATCTGTAGCTGCTAGGGTCTAATCCTGTTTTATCTGAAGAACAAATTAGACAAGCCACAAAAAAGGGGAGAGCAAAACCCAGAAAAGAACAGCGAAAGTGCAAACACAGTGTTTGGCCTAGTGCCCTCTCTTACATATAATCTGAGGAAAACAAGTCCATCGTTGTTATCAGCTACAGCAAGATCTGGCAAACCTCTACCAGCATCAGACTGAGTCAGTGCCAACTGGTGCTCTCTTAGTTAGAGATCTGAAAAAAAACATAGCAAAATTAGTCTTGCCTGCTAAGCTGGGTTCTTCTTAAAAACAAGAGAAGGAAAGACATGAAAGACAAAAAATAAAGTGAGGAAATAAAAGAAGACAGGGAAGGAGAGGGTCATAGTAGGAATGCAAATCTCACGTATCACAGAGTGTCCCAAATTAGATGGAAGACAGTAGAACTGGCATCATCAGATCCCCATTTATGGTCTCTTTTGGACTAGTCATGCCTCGCAATCAGGACAGTGAAATCCTATAGTGCCGGAATGGATCCTGTAGTCTCTGACGATGCTGGGAGTAGTAACCCTGACTGTAAATCTCACACCTTTCAGTCAAGCTGGTTTTTTGGCATCAATGTCAAATCAAGCTTCCTCCTGCTTCACTTGCCCAAAGAAAGTCACGAATGGAACAACACATCCCCTTGATATTTTGTTCAGTAATCAAACCTAGTTTCTGGGTTATTAATTTTAATCCATTGATTTCTGATGTTGTGTTTCTGTTGATTACCAGGAGTAGTCTCCACCAAGTCACAGGATTTTTATAGATAGGAGTCCTCATTAGTATTATCTCCATTTTTCCTGTATTTGATTTTTTAATGATTTTTAAAACCAATCTTATATAACAGGTTGCATCAAACTGTTGCTTCTTTGGGCAACTGCCAGTCTCTATATATCAATATTTGCTGCATGCTCTGCAAATCATCGAATTCTGGTAGTGCTGACCCCAGAAAGAAGGCTGATGTGAGCAAAACCCTGCACCCAGAGATAGTGGTAACTTCAAGGAGATCCTACTCAACCACGTAAGCATTTCCAGGTAGAGCTCATACACTTTATATTTGAACCATAAAGGGAAACAGGCACTGAAGGAATGTTACAACATTATTATTTGTGCCTTCTACAGAAAAGAGCTACCATTTCTTTCATCCTTCTGATATGTCTCCACTTCTGAAATTAGAATCTGCGTTAGAAACACACGATACCTGGCAGGCTCATGCTAAGAAATGCACTGCATAATGATATGAATAGAAAATACCCAACTCATATTATCTTACACAAGGTTTGCAAATCCCTATTAAATTAGCTTTACCAGAAACATCCAGAAAATTGTTATTAACACAAAAGAATAATGGCCTTAAGATAATTCATTAAAGTCTATAATCTAAAGATAAATAGGGCTTGCCACTGCTGTTCAAATTATTGGACCTTTAAAAGTAATACCTCAAGCAGCAACTACTCACTGATGCTTCAGGAAAAGACATCACTGCTGTTGTCCAAAGCTGCACAGGCAGAGAGCAATTCACTGCCCTTGGAATAAGCTAGTAAAACTAGGCTAGTGTAACAAAAGACAACGCAGGTACTTTATGAGTCAACATTCATATTTGACCAGCAAAATGGTTACAGGTCTGCTAAGCCTCTCTCCTGAAGTTACTCCTCCAGCCCACTGGAGCAAACCTGTCTAACACACTATTTCATACTCCACATTAGAAAGAAATGAGTTCAGCCTTGGGATGAGCAAGACCAGTGGTTGGTGGGATGCAAACCAAAAGTGGATAGTAACCCTGTGCTCCACTGGGCTCCGGAGAGATCTGCAAAATCGCTACCTCACTAGAACTTGACTGCAAAGAGCCATTAGTATTTTGCATTTAGTATTAGGAACATTTAGGATTTTGGTTCTGCAATTTTCAATGGGAATTTAAAAAAAATCACTATCTAAACCCCTATCGGAAATCTAGGACCAATTACAAAGACAATATTAATATTTTTTACAGTAATTTGGAATGGCATTACAATCACAGGCCAAAACCTGGTCTTGTAGAAAATCTTGTTTAGACATGGTGAGATTTTTTCTTCCTTTTCCAGTTTTCCCCACCTCTCTGTGTTTCTGTTTGTGAGGTAGCTGTATAAACACCATCTTCCTGCTCTGTATAATTGAAGGTCACATGTGGTAGTCACAAGAACACAATGATTATTGCTGCTACTGCACATATTTATGCACAAGAACAGAGTCTGCTGTTATATTGTATATTGGGTATTTCCCCATCATCGCTCAGAAAAAATCCAGTAAAACTGGTATGCAAAAGGTGGTTTTGATGTCTTTTCTCAAAACTTTTTCTTATATATCAAAATTGAAGATATAAGTGTAAATATTAGTATGATATCACTGTTTCTTTTGAACTTCTTTTCTTTTATAGACTGGGCTTTAATAAAGTCCATGGAAACTTGTAATTATGTCTTATAGTGGTATTTGATTTTCAAAAGCAGGTACTGTGTTCCTCTAAATCAAGAGCAAATTTCTATTGTATTGTATAGCACCATCATCAGCTTAATGGCACATACACTTTGGTGAACCCATTTGTGACAGCATGGTAAGAAGTTATTATGACGTATCCGATACCAGCTTTTCTTGCTATCGGTTGGAGCCCTTTCGATGTGAGCCCCTTTGTCAGTCGCAGAGAGACAGTGGGACATGAGTTTGCTGACAAAACAAACACTGATTTGTCACTTCTACCATTTGTGTACCAGGATCTTGATTTGTACATTCCCAACTGTAATTCTCAGAATATGCAGACCTTCTACACAATAACACAGTCTAGTTGTACTTAGGTGTCTTTTTCGAGCAAGAAAATTGCCCACTGTTGCTTGAATGACAGTCTACCTGCTTTTTGCAATGTAGAAGGAGTGCTGGACCATCATTTTCTATTTTTGTTTGGTATTTTTTTGCCAATGTGATACATAGAATATATCAACTCTCTCTGGATCTGCCTCAGCGCTCTTGCCTGTCCCTCGCAGAGGCAGACACGGCAACAGCAATCTGTATTTGCCCATCAGCCAACAATTTTAGCACAGAATCACAACCTGCGACAGGCACATCACTGCCCATATCTTTAATCATACTGCAAACTCCTTTTATTGGTTTAAAAATTGAGCCAAGAGATTGATGAGCTGTAAAACAGAAAATTCTGTCTCCTCTAGACACTGGCGGTACTTTCTAACACCCCAGAATAAACACGCTGAGCATTGTTATGTTCTTCTAAAATAATGACAGAACAAAGGCAAGAGGGTATGAATGTGCTTTCATTACCAGAGACGCTGCCGTGGGAGGAAATATCACAAGCTACTCTTGTAGGCAAAGACACACAAATATATCCAGACCCTTTCAGATGATAGAAGCTTATCTGAAACACAGGGCAGGCTGTGAGGACCAGCAGCAGTTCTGGTTATACAGGGGAGGGAACACTCTTTTCATGCTGGCAGGGATTGCTGACAGTGACTGATCAGCTCCTGAAGGAAGCAAAATTGGGGCACGCTCTGTGACTTGTGCTTCTTAGGTCCCTTTGTGACTTCAACATCTTTTTCTGATTCTGCACATCTTTCTTGACTGGAGTGTCCACAGTACGCAATAAAATCGTTGATAAATTTACATTTTCTCTAAAAATTCAGATCAAGTTATAATGGTTGAATGAGTTAGGAAGCATCACCTGAGCTACAGTACCATTTTACATACTTGCCTTAAAGCAGAAAATCTCCCCAGCTGCTGTGTGTAAACTGACTGGAGCTTATCTGAAAGGGGCTTGGTCTAGTCCATTTGAGCTTAATTAAAATCAGAGTCGCTTCACAAACCAGCTATTAAAACATGTTGCCAGCAAGTTTTTCTTTGTGCAACAGATGCCCTCTTTCCTGTAAGCTGCGCCGCTAATGTTCAGCTTGGTGCAGGTTTTTTTTCCTTCTTGGACTGCCTGGGCTCAGTCTGGCTCCATGTGTACGGCTCCAGCCACCCCGCTGGCTCCCAGTCTTCTAGGCCTGCCTCCATCCCAACTAAACCTCAGCAGCAGTCCGTTTTATGCCTTTTATTCTAAGGTGGTATTCCTGCTCACAATACAATTTTGAGGTTTGTCCAGCTGTTTTTCATCACTAACTTCTGTGATAGGTATCTAACTAATCAGGATGCCCTGTAATATACGTCCCAAAGCTTACTGCACACTTGCCGCTGTCAGCGCTATTTCCAGCACAAACCTCTAAAGCCGAAACAAACTTTTATACATGTGTAATTGTGACCTTGAGGTAGCTTGAATTGCAGAATTTCTTATTCCAAACCAATTAGGCAAATATATGCTACATGCTAGGTACATGATACTGACCTATATGTACCGTGGGCTTAATTGTAACCTTGAAATCACTGCAACTATGGCAAGCCTACACCCTAGAGAAGTGTTCATCCACCTCAGCTACTCTGGGAGAGTAAGCTAAGCCCTGCTTCTTCTCTGAGCTGTTTAAAAAAAAAAAAGGTGGTAGATTAATTTTGTAAAGGATAATGACTTCTTCAGGTGCCTTTTCTTTATTATGTTCTAAGGCTCTAAAACTCTCCAATACTGTACTTTAGATGGCTTCTTCCAGCCTTGGCCATATTCACAGGCTTACTGTCAGGCTGGACAGTATGTGTAGTATTCAGGGATGCCTTCAGATGACCCCCAAAGACAGTACAACTCCTCATAAAATTTTGGGCAGTCCACACAGTTGTCTAGTAATTGTTCTCTACCGAGTAATGTGTAACCCACCTCATTTCTCAATTAATGGTTCAGCACATGCCATTAATAGGATGGTATTAATTTCATCCTAATATTTAGAAAATCAAGAATTTTCCATTTATGATAAATCCTGAAGGTTTGCAATTACGGTCTGATTATCCTAGTGTGGAATAACAGCAAACGAGCCACATGCAAAGTTCCATTTTAAGACTCATTCCTTCTGCTTGTAAAGGTACTTTGGGCTTTGACAGGCAAGATCTGGAGAGAATTAGCACTCACAATTTATTCCAGGACACTATGCCTTATCCTAGAGAGGCAGATGTTCCCTTCTGCTGGCCAGCAAAGGCAAAAGGACAGAAAGCTGGAGGTCACTATATCCTGAAGTGGTTTTTGAGTGCTTAGAAGTTAAAAGCCTCAATTCACTGTCTTCTAAAAAAGTAGACAGAGGAACAACAGTATTTTCATGCATTTATGCTGTTACTTGCAAACCAGTGAATCTGAAATTCTCTGATGTTGCTCTACCAAGACGACGGCTCTGCAAGACCTGGCACGTTTCCTGTGTACGCTCTAACTTCTTGTGGTTCCTGGAAGTTTTGTCCTTGTACCACCTGCTGTTACAATGGTCAGTCTCTTTGCCACAGTAACGGCTCATAACTTTCATGGTTTCTCAGTGCTGTACTTTCTGCATAACCCTTAGCTCATTTGTTGAGCAGATTATTCAGTGATTCTGCAATTCTAGCATCTTATACAAAACTCTCTCTTAACGTGGAAAATTTTTGCAGGTTGTTTTGGATCCGATTGAATAGTCACGTTGGATTTCTTAAGTTTGCATACCATGCACAAGCAGCAGTTCACAGCTCAGCAAGACTCCGTGCGCATTTTATAATAATTGCATCTCAGCAGAAGTCCACATAGATTTACAGTTATTTTACTGGACACATCAGACTTTATTTTCAGGCTTCAGGCTTCGTAGCCTACAGATACTGTAACGTCCAAGCCCCAGCAGCATGTGGTACAGTATCAACATGCAGTTCCCGTCAGCACTGTACGGCTCACACCTCCTGTTACGGTCATTATAAAGAAAACATTAGATCTCTATTCCAGATATAAAGTCACATTAGACATCACCCAACCCCAAAAATGCCTAACCTGTTCCCCAAAGTGCCTAACCTGTGCCCAAAAGAAGGGCTGACTTCACTATACAACTTTTCCATATCACTGAAGAAACCACACCACAAACTAATGCTCACAATCTATTCTCGCAATGATATTCCACAAAAAGAGAGAGAGAAAAAAGGAAACTACCTCCAACGCATCAGGAAATTTTTCATAAAAGAATTGCCTGTACCTCTGATTCTTCATATTGTTATGCCCCAAAAAACATCTTTCTAAAGAACGACATCCCACAGGAGAACTTCTTTTCTAGCAAAGGTGCTCACTCGATAACATTTTGAGAGAACTGGGAGAAGGTCAAAACCCCAGCTAATTACATCATTAGCTGTGAAAAGGGCTATATATCAGTTCCCCGTAATAAATGTGTAACATTTTAGTAATCTTTTAAAATCAGAATTGCGACGAGCATTTTTAACAAAATAATATACCAACAATCAACAGTATTTTTGGTAAGCTAAACTGTTTAGAAATAGAGATTATTTTCTGTTGCTGTTGTACAGGATGAGTAGAAAAGAAAATCTAGTCTCTACATTTTCCAAGTGACGTGGTAGGTTTTAGTCACTCGAGGTTTTAACCAGTAGCTCAGTTTTACAAAGTGAAATTCTATATAATACCAAGGTTTCTCTGTGTACTGCTTAAAATATTTTGAAATTATTCTATCTATGTTTATATCTCAGTTTTATTTACAGCTAAGTTTCACTCGTCTCTTTTAATTACTTTTCCCCCAACGGTTTATTTCTGTGCATTCAATAATAAGTTTAGAAGTTCTAGCTTTTTGAGGATTTGTAGTTACAGGCCATCCTTAAGGACTTCTGCATTGTTGCACTGTGTTTATTAAATCGAACACTTCAAAGAAGTCAGGAATATTTTACTATTAAATCACACGCATTTGCTGAGTTTGCCTTTGGAGTTGCAAAACTTTTACGTTGTTACCAGCTGATGGCTTTCCCCGTGACTGTAATCTTGGAGTTCTGATCAAGACATAAAGAGACAATAGCAATAACTAGTAATTTTAAAAGGCTGAAGTCTAAACCGGCTGACAAGAGTAATACAATGCCACTTGGATGAATCGGCAAAACCCGCATAAGCATCTATAGGGGACGTTTGGTGAGTGAGGAGAAGGGACTCGATGCCCATAGGTGCTGCCGGAGCAGCGGATTCCCTGTCCAATGAGGTGGAATGCTCCGCGGGCACATGGTTTACGCTGCTCAAAATAACTTGGGACCTGCAAACTGACAAATGCTATTGCTCCGGTGGTGACAGGTTGTCCAGCTTCTTACAGCCATCCTCATAACAACGAAGGTTAACTTCCTTCGCTGTATGGACTCCTAGCTGTTTCTGTTCCTGAGGACTCGAAGAATTCCCTCGCTTCCTTAACTTTAATCTCACACTTCTGGATAATTGTCATCGCTACTAACTGCCAGGGTTGGGCAGCAACATCTGGAGGAATTAAAAAAGGTAATCCCTCAACTTTAGATCGGTCTACATTTTGATTTTGCAGCACAGGTGCAGAAGGGTTTGATGAGTATGTATATTTGAATGCTAATTTTTGCTGGTAAGACGTATACAGGGAACAAATCATTTTTAAACTGACTTAAATTATGCTGAGGCATATGTATTGCAGTGAAAGAGAAACAACGTTCTGCAGCATTATATAGGGCTTGAACAGCATTGGTGGGGTTCTCAAAATCCCCCGGAGCCAGTCTGACTCCTCCAAAGACGCAACAGAAGATTGTAACGACCTGAAAAGTTCCTTGCCGGGACTGTGTTCTTCCAGGTTATTTTCCCTCCACATTCTGAAATATTTACATTCTGGTATTCAGCCTTAAACCAAGATGCCACAATTTGGATTTCCTTCTTAAGCAAAATCAAACCTAATTTAACGTGCCCCCATAGTTAAATACTTTCTATTTATTTATTTATTTATTTTGTCATGTAAAATGACCCCACTGGCTATATTTAGTGCTGGGAGATCTGCTCTCTGGATTAATGTACACAACAGCTGCAGAAACAGTCCTGCTAGAAGGGCATAGCTCTCACCCTTGAGCTCGCACTATCTCCCTCGCTCGCTCGCTCTCAGAAAAGTATTTGACTGTCAGTAGCAAATGTTTGGCCCAATATATTGCAACATTAAGCAGTAATCAGAAGCCCATCTTAAGTTTTACAAAATATGTCAACAATTGACAAGAGAACAGAGTAGCTCGAGTTTACGTCAATAGAACATTATACAAATGACACTGAAGAGACTGATTATCAGTAGTTTTGTTTTGGTTGTGAGGTTTACATTTGTGAAGACGCTCTAGACTTTAAGAGTGGAAACTAATCAGCAAATGTTAATGGAACAATTTCATAAACTTCAGCTCTGCTCTTCTCCCTCTCCTACATCTCCTGAAGGTTCCTAAGGTCAGGCTTTCTTTCTTTTTGTCTTTCTTTTTTTCTTTCAGAAATAGCTAACAAAAGTAAACAGCAATAGGAAGTGTGTTGGTTCCTGTAGCTGAGCAGAATGATATCTACATATGAGAAATTATTTATAGTCAGTTTAGGAGTTAGTTAGGTTTTGTATTTGACAGACTGTCAAAGACAAAGGAGAACTGTGTGCTCTGTGCTGGTTTGCTATTCCTGTGCATTCTTAGAGATTTTACAGCAGATCTTGCTGTGGTACTGAAGGAATGTTTCTTATCAACAGCTGCTAAGAATTAGCAGTGTAGGTATATTTGCACATAAATACAACATTAAGATGGTTTGTTAGAAATTTACACAATACCGTAACAGCAACTGGACAATGCAATTTAAATTGCAATCTAAATCACTGGCAGGGAAAAAAACCAAATCACTTTTCTGTTTAAAACTTAATTGGCTTAGTACTTGTTTTCATAAACAGTAATAT
This sequence comes from Aviceda leuphotes, assembly GCA_035590175.1. Classification (NCBI taxonomy): domain Eukaryota; kingdom Metazoa; phylum Chordata; class Aves; order Accipitriformes; family Accipitridae; genus Aviceda; species Aviceda leuphotes. The sequence continues at coordinate 2,684,098 of JAVJGH010000091.1, forward strand.
CCTACAGGGACAGGCAAATTCAACCTGTCTAATATAAATCTCATTTAAATATTGTAGTTTGAAAACATGATTCACATGTGAAGGCTTTTATGTTACAATGTTCTTAGGGAAGATTGATGAAAAAGCATAAAAAAGACGGAACAGCAGACAGAAAGAAGCAAATACAGTGAGAGTGTGAAAAAAGAAAGGCACAACTGAAAAACCTTGTGGGAAAAAATGCAAGCCAGATTTCTTTTGTGTCTAATTCAAGGCTTGAGTTCCCTTTTTCACTAGGAACCAGTACTTGTATGAAAAATGAATCTCATTTTAAACACAAAACAGTGCATAGATTTGAAATTACCACACAAAAAGACGTGCAAATGCCATGTAGTTTGCATACCCCTGCTTTTCAGGGTTTTTCTTTGTCCAGCCTGTGCTTGTCCAGTCTGGCTACACAAGCAGTTGGTTGTCCAGTCTTCAGATACAGGTATACCAGTCCCTTAACATTGGTGCCGCTTACATGCACGGACAGAATAGAGACTTTTGCTCAGTGTTTTAAATTGTTCAAATTCTCATTACAGTACCTTATGCAGTGCTGTAATCTGCCAGTCTAGATTGAGCCCATGCAATACATAAATAACTTTTTAACACTGAGAGCTAAGCTCTAGCTTCAGTCCCAAACTAAAACTTTACAGTAGTCCTCAACCGCATGCATTTGTGGATTTCTGCACTGCTCACGCATATTGCTAGCAGGAATAATAGAAATGACCTAGTTTAAATCATTTGGGTCACAGTCCATGAAAGTGGATTTGCAGTTTTAGCCATGAAAGGCTTGCAGAGAGGTCTGCCTGGTTTTGGACCAGGATAAATGAATACGGTTGCCTGTTAGTTATATTTTCCGTTGAGGACTTTTGTATGTAGATTCAGCACCAAACTGTGGACCTCTGCTGTATCTTTTCGGGCCTTTCATAGAAACTCTTTCTCATATGGGCAATCCTTGAAGGAAAATGGACTATATACATTACTTGAGTCAAGAAAAACTTGTCCTACGTTAGGAGCACTTGAAGTACTACACGCAGAGCTTGTCCTGACATCTCAGGCCTGGCCCTCACAGCCCAAGAGGAGAGGAGGATGGAGAAGCATCCCAGGCAGGCCTCATATACAGCCGTCACCTGCTTTCCTTTTTGACCTTCTAGTTCAAAAATCAGATTAAATTTATTTCAATTTCAATTTGACTTTGTATGGAGTTTTTGTACAAGATACTGTTTACCTCGCCGTTCAAGGAGATCCACTGAGGAGGCAAAGAGAACTTGAGACATGGGTAAGAAAGGGCCTTAGTTCTCATCTTGAGAGCTACTAAGGGACAATAAAGACTTTTTGAGATCAGAGTAAAAAGAAAAAAGGTCTCTTCATTATATGATGGTATGAAGGAAATGTTGAAAGAGTTAAAGAGCTCTGAATGTGCTTTTTCCTTGAAGAGCTGAATATTTTACGCTGCTTAGCGTGCCCACTGCTGTAACACTGAGGTCACAGGCCAGGGCATGACTCCAAGCGCACAGAGGCCTCTTGCAGTGTCTTCTGCAGAATGACTTGGAGAGAGGATTTATCCCATTCCATTTCTGAGATGATGAATCCCAGCTTTTTTTTTTTATTTTGTGGGCTGTGTGATTGTGCTGTCAGTAGGAAAGGGAAGAGACGTTAGGGATGAAATACAGTGGTAATGAAGAATGCATTTCACCTCTGCCATTTCTAGCACCAGAAGTAGAAATATCATTGTTTGCTTGCAAAATAGGTGCTCTTAAGGCTCATTAAAGTTTCTTAAAGCAAAATAGGCGCTTTTAAGGCTTTAACATTTGTACAATTTGAGTCGCATTCAAATGTCTGTGGGTGAAATGGTGAACAGCCCCAGACAAGAGGAAAAGAGCTGTGTTAGAGGAGACCTACATCACTACAAAAAGCAGTCTAGATAGATCCTCTGCTGCAGAAATCTAGACTCTTAAATATTCCCAGCTTCAAACTGCTTGCTTGTGGTTTGAGGTTATTTACCTAATGTTCATAAAATATTCACATGTTCAATTATATCTCTGTAAATTCAAATTATTTATTGCTTTAGCATAGTATTTTAACTAAATATAGATTATATATAACTGTATATAGATAATTCAATTCTATATTCCCTTCCTAATGCAAATCCAGATAGCAATTCCAGTTTAAAAAGAACATAAAAATAGTTCTACCAGTTAAGGCCTCAATCCACTATCACAAGTATTTAAAAAGATTGTTCAACTCCCAAGCCATTAAAAATTTATTAAAAATAATGAAATTTCCCGCAAATTCCAAATACTGGATGTTCTATATTTACCCTTTTTTCCCTTCTTTCTTCCCTTTTCCTTCCCTTTCTTCCCTTCCTTTCTCTTTTTCCCCTTCCTTTTAGAAGGGAACTTTCTTTTATAGGTAACACTTCTCAAGGTTTAAGATTCAAGTTTGTACAGAAAAACTTTGCATTTTACCTGAAAACTGCTTAAAAAATCTAACTGCGTAGCATTTACAAATAGAGGGGCTGCGAGGTGGGAGTTAGTAATTCTGTTTACAGCTACAAGTAAATCCTGGGCAGTTTAAGTGAAGTCGCTTGCTCCAGGTCTATCCTGCAATGTATCTAAGGGCAGAAGCTGGACTATTAGAGGTTTTATTTACAGAAGAGGGCCTTATTCTACTTATTTTTCTGAACAGAAGCAGTAGTAGCCATACATCAGTTATAACAGCATTTAAAAAATCCCTTCA
>JAVJGH010000091.1:2694737-2704949 GCA_035590175.1 Aviceda leuphotes
TAGGTGTGTGCCTTACTCCTTCCAGGTATTTTGATGCGTAAGTTCCAGTAATCTGTAGCAGAGGTCTCTTGATCTTGGTTATTAAAATCAACTAAGAAAAAAAAAAATTGCTTTCTTTAAATCATACAAAAGGTTACTTATATTTTAAGACAACATATTTTGGGACACATTACTTTCTTTGATTTTTAGAGAACTGTTTTTAAATACTCTACTTTCATAATCAAAAGAAAGTGCTAGCTCCTTAGTGAAAAATGTTAGTCATCTCTATGGAAATCAAGAATGATTGTGTAAACCAGCTAAAAACACTGATGGCTGTGATACCTCATGCTGATGTCTGAAGATATTTGGCATGAGTGAACATAGGATCCTATAAACCAAAAACATCCATGCATGAACAGAGAGGAAAGGAGTTCATTTAAGTTATTATACAAATAACCAGGAGCAGCTCAGTTCTAATTCAGATTCTGACAATGATTCTGCTGTGACCTTAGAAAAACCACTTCTGTTTTATCAGGTGTAAGACACCCTTAATAACAGATACTTATCCATGTTGTGTGACTAGCCTGCTAATTCTGATGCTTCAGTTCTCACCAGTATCTATGAGGATTTTGAAAGTTAAATCAGTAACGTTTGCAAAGATCACTGGAGATGAAAAGAAATGTGACAGCTACACCTTATTCATCATGACATCAGTGGAACGAGAAACAGATTATTGTAACTTTTAAATTTATCTTGAAAATTCTTAGATCTCATCAGCGTTTCTAAATCCCAATTTGTTCATACAGAGCTCATTAGTCAAATTTACCTCTCACTCACAGTGGTGGAATTATATTTACTTTGCTGGGACTGTACCAATCCAATAGAAAGGAAAACTGTATCCATCTTTTACAGATGTACTATACATACTTGCATCCTAATATCTGCAGTATCATAAATAGATACCCTTAGTCTAGACAGTTGCCTATCCTTTTATAGGCCTTTTAGAAATCTGTGTTGCTTTTCTAAATATTGAATAGAACTATTTGCATCTTCAGCATCCTATTAAAGGACTCTGAGCTTCACAGATGGTCCACTTTTTCGAATTGTCAGCTCATTGTCTTCCTTATATACTTCGACAATGCTGAGTACAGCTCTACTACCACTTCTGCTACAGTCGACACCTTTTACCATCTTTCTCGCTGAACTAATAGGCACAATCATCAAATGAAAACTATCTCAACGTCCCAAGTCAGAAGCTCCAAAGATTTTTGGGGTAAAGAATCTTTGCCTTCCACTCCCTTGGATTTCTGGCACGCCAGCTGCTAATTTTTCAGAGGAAAGAAGCTTTTACAACACACTATTAAGGACATAGGAACAAGGATCTACAAATGAATCCTCTTGTTATGGACAGCCTTGTCATGAAGACAAGAAGTTGCCCAGCTCATAGGATCCCTGAACCGTGACTGCCAGACCATTTTGCCCCACTAGTGCCTTCCATAGTATCATGTAGGTTCTCAGTCCCTAACAAGACCTTGACCCCTGGTGCCACGCAGGGTCCCTTGTCCGTGACAGTGACAGGAATGTGAACTTCCAAAGGACTAAATGATTTGTTTACAGAAGAGGAATCTGTTCTAAAGCTGGGGGAAATGCCTTGTTTGGGAAGAATATGCTTTCTACTATGCTTCATATCTAAACTCACTGCTTTCTTTAACAATTTTGAGGCATTTCCTTGGTGGAATTTATGCCATTATAAATTTTGTATTGTGTTCAGCCCTTCAATTCATAGAGGAGTCTGATTAAAAAAGAAAACAGTGCCAGGAATTTGCAGTTTTTGTCAGAAAACAGACAGGATATATCATCATCCCCTAGATAGTAGCAGTACTCTCTGAAGACTTCTCTTGCTTATAAAGACTTTGAGACTTATTTCTCCAAACACTTGCCTTGATAAATATTTTTTATATTAAAAATGTCAGTAGGATCCCTGGATATGAAAAATATATTTTTTCCTCTCATCTTTCATAGTTTATAATACAAAGAAAACAATTGAAATAATCTTCTCTTATGTATATAGACCTGTACACAAACTCAATCTGGCTTTCTTTGTATTCAGAAAAGGTGAACACTGAATTGTTTGTTTCTAGACATATACTCCGGCACAGAATGTTAATTTTATCTATTTTTCCAGAAGGCCACAACACCATCCTTATAACAGCACATCATGCCTATGCCGTTGACACATACATAAAACGGACAAGGTGTTCATGGCATCTAAGTTTAGGCATTTAACAACTATCTGAATTAGAAGCTGACACCATAAAGTCACTGAAGCCTCACAAGGGCAGATCAGAGAACCCAGGAACAATGACTCATCCCACGGAGTATCCAGGGATGGCCAGGATGCCTATGCACCCAATTCAGGGACCGCTTGATTTCACAGAATTGGATGACAGGTATCTTTGTAACTTGGGTCTATTTTTGTCCCAGCAAAACTGAAGCTTTTCCATTGAAATTCCTATTTCAACATTTGATTTTGTTTATTTTAAATAGTAAAGTAAGCTACTTATGTGAATGACAGTCAATACAGGAGCTGTCACATTTTATAGAATAAGCATCCATCAGATTTTTCCAATATTAATACACTGCTGTCATGCACTGTACTGCTCCAAACAGAAACACACACTTGATTTACTGACTCACGCTTGTAGCCAGATCAGGGTCTTAGAGGAGCTAAGACAGAAGTCCAGAACTCACACACTGATGCCCCAAGGCCAAGGGAAGCAGGGATAGGGAGAAAGAAGTCCCATAGTGAAAATTGGTCCCAAGGAGTCAAGCTCAAGAAAAAGATCAGGATCATCTTTCAGTTTCACAATTTAAACTAACAAATAAAAGATACATCACAAGGGGGTAAGTTTGAAGTCTCTCTCCCCTTGTGTTTGTGTGTGTGCGTGTATGTGCTGTATTAAGGAGAAAGCTGGGAATGTTAGCTGCTTGAACAGTTTCCTGATCATGGTTGGTTGTTAACAAAACTTTTGCCCTGTTCATCCAAGATTCTTTCAACTCCACCTATATGCAGGAGTAACACCAAGAAAGGGTGTTAAAAAATTCGCTTGCCTGAGTGATAAATATTCACGTGCTTCCAGTGATTGTAGCCTTTTAAGTCACTGGTACAGCACCAGGAAACCAGAAAATATAATGTACTTTGGGGTATGGGGACAATGAGAATGCAGGTTTTTTTCACTAAAAATAGTCCTTGTCTTTGATCTGCTGTGCAAAGCTTCCAAAATAGTGAAGGAAGCATCTTGTTGCCCATAGTTGTGGAACTGTGTCCAGAACTGGTCTCAGAACTGGCAACTGTCTTGCTTTGAGGGTAACAGTTTTCCAAGGTTCGTGATGAGTTAGTTCAGTATCTATTCTATCATATCCATCTATCTATGGGCAAGGAGCGAAGAGTTCTAATAGATAAGCAAGAGAGATACAAAAATCAGTAGTCCCGGGAAAGGACTAACTGGCAAGGTGGCAACTGATGAAAGAAAGCTTAATGCTGACCAGCTTTAAGGCATGATTTCTTCTTCCTTCAACTTAGCTGAATGACCAAGCTCAGTAAACGAGCATCCTTTGGACAAATGTGTGCTAATGCATGCTTACCTGTGACCTTTGAGTTAAAATGGACCTCCTAACCACAGAAAGGAATCCCAAGTTACGCATAATGCTTATAATATATACACTTACAATGTAGAAGTGGTACTGTGGGAACCAAGAGCATTGTGAAACAAGAACAAGATCCAACAAGCTCTTAATGTAGTTTCTCAGTCAACACTAGGAGCAATCAGATGGTTAAACTGATGTAATGGGGATTATAAGAAGGAAATTAGAGACAGGAGATTTAGAAAGAAGCTGATCACACAAAATGGAAAGGACTGGAAAATACAATGGACAGATACCACGTTTGAAAGCAAGATAGTACAAAACAAAATTGATGATGTAAAAAAATGGTGTAAATGACATTCACAATGGATTAGGGTCAAAACATCATTGGCAATGATAAAGCAGTATAATTTACAGGCTAACTACTGGTAGGTAGGTTACTGGTAGGTAATTATCTGGTGTATACAAGGGACAGATACCACGTTTGAAAGCAAGATAGTACAAAACAAAATTGATGATGTAAAAAAATGGTGTAAATGACATTCACAATGGATTAGGGTCAAAACATCATTGGCAATGATAAAGCAGTATAATTTACAGGCTAACTACTGGTAGGTAGGTTACTGGTAGGTAATTATCTGGTGTATACAAGGGCTCACTGAGGGACAGAAAATCGGATGGTGGAGCAAGAGAAGAAACTGGGAACTGATTTGAAATATCAGTATATGGAAAGCTAAACCCTGCGTGGCTGAATACAGATAGACCCATCCAACCGCTTTTTAAGATAACTCAGCCTTAATGTAATAAACCCACATGTTAGAGGAAGCTCATTAAGCCTACCTATCTAGAAAGACATTTCAATGAAATATTACCCATACATCAGTATCATCACTAAATGCCGTGTCATAGAAGAGATGAACAAAGATGGATACTATAGTATATGGGCCTCTCGCTAGCTCAAACATTAGCTCGCAATTAAAGAACACTACTACAATTATTGATCGGTTATTTTACTCTGACTATACTGTAGGTTAGAAATAAGCATTTAAGAGAAATGTGTAGTATATTTCCAAAGTGTTAAAGGGTTTGATGACCTCCTTCTCATGCTTCTTTCTACAGCTCTGTTTCTGTATGAGTAACGATAGGTGTGACATTCACTCCTCCCTGCGAGAAGAGCACTCCTTATTCCCTCAGGTTCAGAGGTGCCTACATTTTTCCAAACTGTTTGGCACATCACTCCTAGGTTAATTTTACTTATGAATCACATTGCATGGTTTGGCATACACAACTATCCTGGAAGTGTCATGAGGATTTGACGATCTAAAAACAGGCTGTATGTCATAAGGTTTCCATGAAAACATTCTTTAACATAGGCATACAAAGCTTAAAAAGTGCATTTTAGTGCTGCTTTGTTTAAGGAGACTGATTTGCAACTAATCACAGCTTTTTAGAGACCCTGAAGCCAAATAAGATAAAGATTTTTTCTTCCTGGCTGCCAAATGAAAACATTTATCTGTTTTAGTGCTCAAAGTCTAGAGAGCCAAACTTTTCTTACATGCAACTCCAGTCAAGTCAATGGATTAAGACCTAGGATGCATTTGGCACAGCAGATGACACTCCTTGTGCTTAACGTGAACCTGCCTTGTATGATGAAGCTATCATTACAATTCATGGCAGGAATGAAATGTCAGTGACAGAGAGTATTGCTACTTCAGTCATGCCATGTATTTCAATGTCAGAACTCCCTTGGAACTGACATTTCATTGCTACCACGTACAACGTTTTGATGGTAAGAATAAAATAACATGTTAATAAGCAAGGAGTAGATATGGCTATACCAAAGATTTACATAAAGCTTAATTTCACAAGACAGAATTGTTTTTCATTTATAAGCATTGCAAAGAGAGAACATACATGTAGCATGTTGTTTTTCTCAACTTTATCTCAAAATACTTTAACATTATGGCAAAAATAGTGACTAAAGAACACTCTGCATAGGAGAGCTAAACACAGGTTTGAAACAGAATTTTATTCCTGAAGTTTTAAATCACTTTGTGTTGCAAATTTTGGACTAGTCAAAGGAAAAAATAACTGCAAAGAAAAGGATTAACTCAATCCTGCTTCACTGTCTGTTTGAGTCTACTAAAGGAATATACTACTCAAATGCTACTAAAATAACTGGAAGAAATAGCTTACATGGTGTTTTTAAATTTGCTTATAGGAAATTAGATTTGTGCCTCACAAAGGCATGCAATACAGACTTTACACAAACACAACGGGTTAATTGGAAAAGCTGATCAGTAGTAACACAAAGACTTCTTATATCTTACTAGTGATTATATCGCAGCTTTTTGTGTAATGTGTTTTGCTTTATGTATCACTTGAGTGAGGAGCCACATTTGAGTGGACACAAAAATATATCACCATACCATGTAAGTTATTTTAATGTTCTGAAAAGATGTTGCTGAAAATGAGGTCAAATTCTAGAACATGGGTATTCTCTTTAATAGTTTTTCATATCTGCTAAAGCTAACATGCTAAACCAAGGCTACATTATAAGGAAGAGGCATGAGGTAGGTATATAAAAAGACATGAGTAAGTGCCATGACTCACCTCCCAAAGTACACAGTTGCCTACATGAATTACACACCTAACAGGCGACTTGTACATTCATATACCAAATTTGTGCTTGTAGTCATACAACTGTGCATGAACCTTAGGTCTTCTCTCCTGAAAATGTGACCATTGTCGATTACCACCAATTGCAAATCTTGAAAACAACAGAAGAATAAACCATACATAGAATTTAAAAAATTCCCCCTTCGGGATCACAGGAATCCTATATAATTTCCTGGCCTGGAACTTAAAAATGGCACTAATCAATTTCAAAGGACCTTTTCAATTAACCCTGTAATGCACATTACCATATTTCTCCCTTGGGACTGCTAAACATTTCCTCTACTTACTCGTGGTAGAGTTGTTCCTTTATCCCAAGCACTAGATGACTCTGTTCTCCATACCAAGGACCCCACTACTAGCTATGGTGTCTGTATCTACATGTTTATAAGGACATCACTGAACAGAAAAGCAAATGTGATATGCACTTCTGGGGAGCCAGTCTAAAAAAAACCCACTGTATCTAACTATTAGTGGGGAAAATACCAGATTTGGGCAAGTTATTATGGGCAAAGTGTAAAATAGATGTAGCTGTTCCTTCTGTTTGAAGAGGTTTGTATTAGAGGATCTGAAGGCTCCTGGCTGGACTATGATGCAATACGAACACTATAGCTCAGAAGAAGCTAGAAAGATCATTATTTTTAAAGGAAATGTATTTTGAATGGAAGTGTAAACCAATTCTTTCAAAATAAAGATGATGCAAATAAAAAAGCAGGATTTGCAAACTAAATGTTAGTGAAGAACCATACAACCTAATCTACTAGAAAATAATGGTAATGGTACTGTGATGGTGAAATCCTTTAAAAGAGAGGTAGTTTGTAAACAATCATTTTAAGACCAGTGATTTCACCTTTTAAAAATTGTTTTTAAGCAGTGCTTCGCACCTTCTAAAAAAGATAAAGAGATAAAAGATAGAGATAAAAGGTTAAGATAAAAAAATAAAAAAAATAAAGAGAATGGTTAGATACTCCAGAGAAATACATGAATATACATACATGTATATGTATATATTCGCTCTGTTCTTACAGTCTTCCGTAAGTGTCTGCTTTTGGCCACTGTTAAGACAGCATGCTGGGTTAGGTGGACTTGTAGTGTGAGCCAGAACACGCAGTAATTTATTTACCTTTCCACATGTGCTAGCTCACCTGGCATCCTAGGATATGCACCGATGTTACTACTCCCCTTTGTATGATGACAGCTGTCTCCTACATTTCCAAAGGTGCTGCACGTTGTATGGGTTTGGTTAATATCCAGAACACTGTTTACAGCTGTATCGTGAAGCACCTTAAACAAGTTCCATTAAGGTTTGAGAAGTAGCACGAAGGGCTGCTGAAAGCTATCCTGGGGTAAAGTGCTGTCCTAGACAGACTGTCCACTGACAGAAAGTACCTCGGAGCATCTCGCTTTGCCCACCAGAGTGATAGAAAACCTAGCAAATGAGCTATGTCGAACTTCAAAGGGACACAGGAATATTCCCTTAATGTTGTGGCTCACATTGAGTTCAAACAAACATCTGTGGCAATTTAAGACACAGATGTAGCCTCCTGACTGCCCAGTCCCTTCTTTTATGGCTATTAACATTTACCAAAAGTGATATATCGGCGAATTTGTATGGCTCAGTTATCCTAGATCCGCGTGCCTAATGTGTAAATGGTGCAAACCCATTTTCATTAGACCAGAACTAGGACAGCTGGGCCTGGGAACACATTTGAACCTGCCATCCTTGCTTCAGAGCGAGAAACCTTGAGCAAAGAAGTTAGCATCAGGATTTTAACATTTTGAAGTACTGCTGCCAGATCTGCAAGAGCTTATCTATCAAAGCCCTAAGGCTCAAATGGAAGAGACACAAGTAACTTTGTCTGAAGTGCTCCGTAAAAAGTAGTGCCAGTTTCTCACCGGTAAAACCCTGCAAGAAGGGTGTGGATGTATTTTGGGGAAGCGAAGCTGTCCTTCAGCTGTGAAATGTCAGGGAAGAGAGCTGGGACATTTTACACCCTGCTGGCATCCTCTTTTAACACGATGATATTTATGACATGACTGTCCGTTGCAATTGGAAATGTTGAATTCATAAAAGTAATTTTCTTAGACCCTTTTTCAATTCTTGTTACAACGGAGGCTTGTAAAAGAGGATAAGTAAGCAGATGTCGACACGAACAAGACTGTTAAGTTCTAGCTCTCTAGCTACAAAGGTTTGCCTTTCTAAAAGAGGAAATTGTGTTAAGTGGCATGATTCACTCTACAGTGCAGGAGCTTCCCTCCACAGCAGGCAGACCTGTACGCTTTCCAAGCTGTGCATTCAAGTCAGTTGACTGCACAGCTACAGATTACACCAATGTGCAACTCGAAGTGGCCTGGGGAATACCCTGGCTACTTTAAGAAAGCCATCTTGGACAGCTAGGACTGATGGTGCACAAATAGTGCGTGGTTTACTTCTTAGCTATGTAGTCAGCATTTAAGTTCCAGATCTGTACTCCTTCACACCCCATTGGCCCTTTGAGGGTCCTTTTTGAATTCTACATTATACTTCTACTAAATTCTAGTTTTCCATTGGTATGGACTGTCTTACATGGTTTTTTTTTCCCCAAGATACTAATTTGGGGGTTTCTTTACGCCCAATTTGTAGCACAAACTGTTGTAAAAAGTTGTGTTTCCAAGAGGCGAATATAATTGAATGGTTAAACAAATTTATTAATGAATGTTTTTCTAAATTATCTGAGATTGACATGTATCAAAGTACTTTATAGTATGAGCCAGGAAATATGAATTATTACAATTTATTACCCAAAACCCTATCCCTATCCTTTCCATAACTAATGTTATTTGCTGTAATATATAACAGTAAATACATTTGCCATTGCTTTGATAGCATTTGTATGCACTCAAAAGCTAGCGGGTACTTTTACCAAGTTACTATATAAAGATGGATGAAACAATTATTCATTTTAAAAAATCAGTTGAATAAAAAGTGTTATCAGTATGACAGCCTCCACACACACATTCACAAGACACATTAATCAACCATACATAGTTAAGAAAGCAGCAGTAAACAGAAAATACAAATATTTCTGTGGAGTTTCACATCTCTCTATTTATGAGAAAAGTTATGCTGAAGATGAAGGCACCTTAGTTTGGCTTTTCAAATTCAGCTAGTTATCTGAAAATACAGGTATTTCTAAGTATTATCCCATCCGTTTAACTCTGGATCCCTATACATAGTACTATACCTTCTCTGTAAAACCTAGATTGTCTTATTAAATTTGAACCTGGTTCTGCAAACCCACCTGCTTTTTCTCTTTCTCTTCTGACTTTTCCACATTAACAAGCAATAACAACCAGGCCTGCTCTCCCCTCCTACTAACTCTCGGGTTGAGCTGACTGTTCCTGTCATTAACACATTCGATGGAGCTGTCTCTTCACGTGCTGCTTTTAATTTTGCTTGGATTCCTGCATTTTCTACTCAAACAACCCTTCTGAACACTGACAGACTTAGGAATGCCTTAGATGAGAGCGTGAGGTCTCTCAAAGGCCCAATATATTCTTGCCTGTGTAGCTGGGTTTAAAAGAGAAACACAGAAATACGATGCAGAAAAGAATTCAAGGTCCAGCTGACCCACAGGCCATGTCCCTGTAAGGAAGTGCCTCTATATTGTAACAGATCACTTCTCTTTCCTTGTGGTACACTTATGCCATCTTTTATAAAAAGCAGATTGTCTTAAACATATGACAAAACATATTATTTTATAATAAGTTACTATAATTATTATATAGTTATTATAATTATTTATAATAAGTTTATTATAAAATTATTCCATTATAATGAATTTCAGTCACATTCTGAATCAACATGAACTTTGGAATCACAACTTTAAGAGAAATGTGTTCAATTAGGGTTTTGGGGGGTTTTTTGCTTTT
>JAVJGH010000091.1:2716667-2735329 GCA_035590175.1 Aviceda leuphotes
TCACCCCCCACCCCCCGGCCAAAAACACCTGTTACAAAGGAGTGCATTATTATGCAGATGTATATACGAAGGACACAAAGTCAGGATTGCACAACTTCTAACTCTCTAACATTCTACTTTTTGAAAGTTTGAAATGGCTATGTTTATTTACCTTTAATGTGATTTTTCTTTAGTAGATTATATTTTATTTAAAAGAATTTCTGTTGACTTCACGTACATTGTCACTACCAGTTGCGGTTGGTCTCTGCTTCCACATTTTTCACTTTTTAACAACAGTACTTTAATACTCAATAATTTATTACATGATCATTTTCTGTATCCTCTATGTCCTTTTTGGGAAGAAGTTAGCCTGTTTTCCATATGCTATATTTCCATATACATAATAACTAAATAAACCACTTGACAAGGCAAAATGATTTTCCTTAATTGCAAAGTAACAAAGCCCTGAAGACATAGAGAGCATCTAGGAAACAATAGCTGCATGAAATGCAAGTCCTCTCTGAATTATGCACTCCTGCCTGTCACTGAATGCCACCACCACCACCTAAACTATGTTGGTAATATCTCTTTTGGCGGATTATTACAAAGCTTTATTAGCCAAAATGCTGGTTTCAGAACCCACTTTAATAGGAGCTAAATAACTGCAATCTGGCTTACAAATGCTCATTTAAAATCCAATAAACCAAATCCTACTCTTGGTTATACAAGCAGAGAAGTACTAAGGTGACAGTGCAGAATTGGACAAAGCTATCCCTTAAATATCTTCAAGTAAGATTTATATTTATATTTCATGTGTTAAAATGTAAGAATCATCTTCAGTCAAATAATTTTCAAACAAAACCCTTTTGTGCCTCTGGCAAAGAAGGGGAGAGGAAGGAAAAGTTTATTTTAGTAGCAAACTAATATTATGGTCTTCTCATAATGTTAAGAGAATATGCCGTGTAGCAGTTTCCCCTACCTCTTACTGTATCCCAGGATATAGAACTATTCTCTTCCAATTCACACATGGAAATGTAGTCAGCCAGCACATTCAGGCTCGTGACAAATTTTGCTTATCTTTGTTTTATACGCAGTGATCAGACACAGTTAAAACAACTCCACAACCAGGTCTTGCTTGAACAACAGCAGGTGCATCAGATATCTACAAGAGAATTGTCATTCAACACAGCTTTACTGAATTCTGCTACTTCACTCCACCAACAGTCCACCTCAAGCACGTACAAACAAAGCAAAGCTTCTGCTTCGCAAGCGTTCAGCTATACCCGACCTAAGCAGTTCCTACCATCACAAACCACACCGCCTACCAGCTCCTCTTCTAGCTCCTCGGTTACAACATTCATCAGTGTCCCTCAAGGAACTCAAAGAACAAATAACAAGGAAAATTTCACGGGAAATCCTCCACCTGCCCAATTAAGGTCTTCAGGAGGGTTTACGAGCAAAAGTGAACAGTCTCTACCAAGCCACAAAGAATCCATGGTGCTTCCGTTAACGCTTTCTACATCCAGTGCAAAACAGGTTCAGCCACAGAGTGTGACTCCTGCTCCTATCTCCCCAACTGGCCGGATTCAGAATCCAGTAGCTTTCCTTAGTGCTGTTCTTCCTTCACTTCCTACTGTGCCATCAACCAACGCTATGGGACTGCCCAGGAGTACACCAGCCACGTAAGTAGCATAAACCATATGCGCAGAAGCAGGGACAAGAAATACTCATAAAGGAAACTAAGATGTGTTTCTGTTCAAGGGTTCAGTGGGGAGCTTACTGAAATGCAAGTCATTAATAAAACAGAAAAGTCAGTTATTCATATATTCTGGTCATTTCATCTAACCTTTACATTCAGTTTAGGAAGCAAGGAATAATAGCTTCTATAATAAGATACATCAAGGGTAAGATAAATTCAAGATAGAGAAATGTGAGTTTATAAACAGGTATATACAAGAAATTGGGGGCTCAGAGATTCGTAAGACTGTACTAGTGGGAGAAAAGAGATTTCATGATGTTGCAGGATAAGTCACTCTGAGACCATTTGCCTGTATGAGCTATAAAAACATTCTTACCTATTGTAAGCAACGAGTAAAGTTTTAAAAGGTACCTCATAATATAAGTTATTTCTTAGTTCAGGTAAATCTAAGAAATAACTGACATAAAGGTATTTTTCTGGTTGCAACACTTTCTATAGTTAAAATCCCCCAGAAAATCTCAGGAGAGTTAATGGTTTACACACAAATATTTTAATTGACAGCCAGCATGATTTCTGTGACAAAATGGCTACCACCATACAAGCAAGTAAGGATGATGATGTACTGGAAGGGCTTTGGCCTTAAGAGCTCCTTCTTTACTAGCAGACTTGAAATTCATATCCCTTTTGTGGACTGTGTGAACCCTGTGTTAGCATGGCTAGCACCAGTAGATTGATACAATTTTTCATCCATAGAACTCCAAATTCTGCATAAAGGAAGGAATACTTCCACCTTTTACCAATGGTACTCTTCAAGGTAGTGATAGCCATCAGCAAGTCACAATCTTCTACTTATCCTGCTGATACTACATCAACCAATCTGTAATTATAACAGAAAAAAAAAGTGTCCCTGTATACACAGCATTCACCACTCTGTGTGCCAAGAAACCCTGCCTTCAAACCATTCTGCACTCCCACTCACAGACTTCCCAGTGGCCCAGCACAGCCCCAAAACTGCCGTTACTCTGTGGCACATGCCTGGAGGCCTTCGCGGCCCTGGCATCATGGGCAGGCATACGTAATAAAGTTATAAGGTTCACAGTAAAGGTTTTAACTATACCCATCTCAAGCCTGTGACCTGCTTTCACAACATTGCAACAGCAAGCAAAAAACAACTGCAACTTCTCATCCCCCCCCTTCCGAGCTGGTGCACAAGTCCTCAAGCACCATTCTCTTTGCATTAATGACACTTAACCCTTGCAAAGTCCTTTACTTTTTCTAACTGCTGTACAGGCATTACCAAATAAATCCTTACAATATGCCTACCAGATAGAGTAGTTAAATATTGCTTTCTTCATTTCATCTTTCCTGGGTCCCAGCCCAGAGCTGAATTCCCACATAACTGGAGCTCATCGTGCTGAAATTCAAATCTAGATCTCCACCTGGGAGGAGTGAGGGCACAAAAGATCAGGAAGGAACCTGAACAGTATCTGTGCTAATCTGTGAATATCTACTGAAGTTTCAGCTTCCTTATTTGGCATTATCAATTATAATAACTCTGGTTACAAAAGCAGTGAGAGATCACCATGTCTGCAGAACAACAAAAGGAAGGTATCTTGCACAGCAGTCATTAGTTATGGCTTTTACCTGGACCCCCTGTTATTAAGATCCCACCCAAGTCCTGGGATCCCACTGCTGGAACACTGCTTCAGCAGTGCACTCTCACAGTCTCCCGACAGTCCTATTTAAGAATTTAACTGTTTTCCAACCTTACTAAAATAAAACCGACTACATCTATAAAATGAAAATAAAGAGAACTGTTGATGTGAGGTGTCATAAAAGGGTGAGAGAAATGAAAGAAGTAAAAAGTACATGGAAAGAGTAAATGATCAATGAAGATGTGAGATAAAGATCAATGAAGAAATGTACTAACTTTTAAATTACTGCCTGATACAGTAAAATGTACAAATTGTATACCTATGGTAATACCTATATAGATTTCTTTAGCATTCATTGTGACATCATTATTCCAGGATAAATATAAATGGAACTTAGAGGCTTATCATAGTATTATAATGCTTATTCTCTTTAAGATGTGTGTCCTTAATTCCTACTGGCACAGGAATGAGATTCACCATCAAAATAGTACCAAAAAAATCAAATCCCATATTGTGTTTTGGCTTCTACGTAAATAAATAGTAGGTTCCTCCAGACAACTGAAGCGTAACATATCATATCATACAGGTGACAAAAAAATATATATACTGGTTGCTGCATGTTAGTATCAGAATTTTCTTTTAATAGCCCGACCCAGGGATTAACAAAGAAAAATCTGAAGCCTCTGCTGTTAGCAACAGATGATTCTATTCGGGAAAATAAAGCTGCACTTGTAAAGGACCTGGAAAGAAAACTGCATTTCAGAGAGGATGTTAATCAACAAAGTAGTCAGCAGGTAAGAAAATCGAGTGTTACTGAAATAAATTTTACACATGAACAAGACATGTATTATGACTTGTGGATTGTGCAGTTGACCAGCTACGTTACTTTGCGGAGTGAGCTTTGGTGGCAAGTACTGGTTTGGAATAGCAAAGGGGAGCTTTAAATAGGAAGTATGAGGGGATGCAGCTGTAGAGGGTTTACTTTGTGGCTGAGTAGCATTTTTAATTTCTGATCATCTCTATTACAGACTGGTAGGAATGTAAAACTTTTTTCTTTTCATGGAAACTTCTGTACATTGGATTTCATTTTTTCACTTTACAAGTTGCTCAACTCATTGCACGCACACGCATTCATACATTGTGTATTTTTAACACAAATTAAGGAGTAATTAAACTGGTTAAGGAAAGGTTTCTAGTTTAACTTTGGTTGAACTAAAATATGGAATGTAATTTTTAGCATTCAACCTATTTTTCCAAATCTCCCAACTTAAATCAATTGACAGTGACTTGTGAGGAACTTAACAAAGTTTTTGGTAGCTGTTACTGGCATACACCAAACTTCAGGCCTAGCATTATTAGAGTTTAGCAAAATAACAATCCTTTTACAAAGTTCAAGGAACTAAATATCAGTTCATTCTTAACTGGAATCAACAAATTCACTGGATCTGGGCAGAGCCTATGAAAGTAAGGAAGAAATAAAAAATGAAATAATACTTTGAGGTTGAAATCACTATAAATCAGGTTCAGCCACCCTCAGGTACCAGTGGGCCACGCTGAGGACTGCTAGAGAGCTGTTCCGACTGTAGGCGATCCTGCCGCCCTCACCGTGGCCACAGAGCCCCCCCCAGCCGTCCCGCCAGCTCAGGCTTAACACAGCAAATAATGGTTTACCCTGACCTGTCGCCAACAAGGGAACTCTTCACAACGTCTGTTAGCCCTTCTGACAGAGAACATGCAAAGATAAGCAAAAAGCCATGGAGTCTCTGGAGCAAATTACCCTCTGTGGACAACTGCAGTGTAATCCCTGGGTTTTTTTAATTTTGCTGTTGACCTTTCTTTCTGACAGATCACGCTGCCAAAGCACTTTGAGTAAAACAACTGGCAAGCGGTATGTTTTGCAGATGAATCACAAGTGTTACAATTTGTGCTTGCTATGGTAGTAAACCAAATTATTTAGAGCGCTACTGTGAAATACCAATCAGTCTTTCGAGTTAACTGCATGATAACCCCTTTAGAAACAATGATCACT
The DNA here is from genome assembly GCA_035590175.1 of Aviceda leuphotes. Lineage (NCBI taxonomy): Eukaryota > Metazoa > Chordata > Aves > Accipitriformes > Accipitridae > Aviceda > Aviceda leuphotes. The sequence goes on from JAVJGH010000091.1 coordinate 2,722,030, forward strand.
ACTAGTGTCAAAGTTATCTGCTGACAGCAAAAGTTATTTATACACTTATTCGCTATTCTGTATGAGAGCAAACCAAAATCTTGATTCCCAAATCCCCCAAACACTGGAAAACTTCAAAGCTGTCACTTCTCTAATTGTTATGGTAATTAGAATGCCAATGGTAACGAACTAGAAAACAATTGTAGGACTGCTCAATAAAACTTCCCTCATTTTCCCCTCAGTTCCCACCTTTGATCACGTCTGATTTTATTCTTCCACATCGAGGAAAACCACTGCTCAGATTGACTCCAGCAAATTCGAGTCTGAGTTTTCTCCTCAGTGAAAGCAGTGATTATTTAAAGAGATGAGAGGATGCACAGTATTTGCCAAAATTCCTATTGCTTTGCCATTTATATAACAGTCAACATCGTGAGAATAATATCTTGGAGTGCTGGAATCACACCCACAAATTTTGTCCTGTTTTTTCCTTTTCCTCCTAATTAACACAGAATTAAAAAGGAGACATTTTCAACCTATATATAGCACAACTGCATTAAATTGATTACAATGGTAGGGAGGGGCTTCTCATTCACTTTCTCGTAAATACAAATGCAACTCTCTCCTCTGTGTGAGAGATCACTGCATAATGAATGGAGTACAGCATCCAATAAGAATCTCAAAGTGTTGGCTTCTTTGTATTTTCTACATGCTATTTTAAAAATTCCTTCTCATAAAAAGTGTCCTATAGCGTATTTTTATTTAGCAAATTGTATTGCAACCCCGTATTTCAATAGCAGCATTTGGTCCCATTTACAATATCTGCAGAGCGTGTAGGGATCATCCCGAATGAAAGCTGCAGATGACAAGCCTGTGCCTTAAAGTACTGTTATTGTCTCATATTACTATATAAAGTGCAGTAATGAACATGAGTGATTTACATTCTGGTGCTCTATTTATTATCTATCATCGACTTCCATATGAAAAGTGTTTAGCTTACAAGTCAAGATTTTCCTAAGTGTCAGCATTATGCACTCAGCATGATATCTAATAATCCAGATGTACTCCTTCTGTTTCATCCAGTACATCATTCATCACCAACAATAAAGAAATCCAGAATCAGAACATAGTTGGTAATTTCGCTGATGTTGCATGAGACAGAACAGATTAGTCTCTGGTCTTCTACAGCTATGATAATCATGCAATGCTGACAGAAATACAAATATGATTTTGCTAAGATTCTAGCTGCAACTTTAATCAAGTACTTGCAATAACAAGTTGTCATTTTTACCAGAAAAAAAATGCCATACCTGTCGTTTATGCAGATGGTAGTATGCTATATTGCCAGGTGAAATTTCATCACAATTAGGAGTGTTGAAAAAAATGTGGTTCAGTTCTACCAAACGTCTTCAGTCAGATTTGCTCAGTTCTTTCAAACAGAAGATACACTAAATGAGGATTAGCTTTATGTAATTGCAGGAAGAAGTTAGGACAAATCCCAGAATATAGGAGACTTCATTCAGTTTCTTCCTTGGCCTGAAGACAGTCGAATTTGTAACTCTTAACTCCCATACGGACAGCCTAACTCCTTGCCAGTGGATATGTGTATTGTTGGTGCTGTCCCAGGTTGCACAAATAATTAAGCATTCTTTATCAGCAGGATAAAAATCTGGAAATTCTACCTTTCAGAACAGCTTCCGCAACAGGAGACCCGAGCCTTTCTCTCACCTTCTCCAGCTCAATGAATAAAACTTAAGACTTCCAGGCAGTGTAGAACAGGCCTTCCTTTAGCAGGACATTTCAGAGAGCATTTCAGCTTAATGGTTAGGGTTCTTTGAGGAAGCTGCTAGAATCCTTTCTTCCAGTTTGTGTTGGAGAAAAGAAACACAGACAGACTGAGAGAGACAGAGAGAGAAAAAGAGAATCACGCTCCTGCCTAGAAACTAGGACAAACACCTGGATTCTTGTCCTTGCTGTAGTGGATGTTTCAGTATTTCTGCAAAGTGAAAGAGGACAAGAAGGACAAAGAACTTCCCTGTCCAGTCATCTCCACCCCCATAATGTTTTATTAGCATGGAGCTCAGAGCTTCCTCTTGGACGCTGAGGTTGAAATCCCGTGAGACAGAGCATCCAAGTCTCATAACCTCAGGGAGTGTCTGGGCTACTGCACCATTTGATGAAAGCAGAGCACAGCCAGTGTTATCGCCGCTTCCCAAAATCTGTCAGTCTAGTCCATTGGGCCTTTTATTTTCCTTACAAGTAAAATATCTCGGTAATGTACAGTTAGTACATGTCATGTAGAAACAAAAAGACATGTGGGGAGAAAAAGGCAGATGGGGAATTTGGGGGGATTTTGGCAAATGGAAAAAAATATAAATGTATAATGCAAACTGATACTTTTACCCTGGTATTTGAAAACATTTACAGGCTTCACCAATGGGACTATAAATAAAGGAAATTCAGCTTTACAGGCAAAACTTAGAAATTAGTGATATTATCTCCTCAAAACTTTGCTATACAAATAATACAAAACAGAAAAATGAGGTAATTAAACCTCAAAATCCTGTACAGTAATAAAAATAAAGGAATTTATACCTTTTGGTTGGAAGAACTACAAACTGTGCTGACATATCTGTGTCATTTACTATGAAGAATATCATGTGGCAATGCTGGTCAGTTGTGTCTTATGCAAGACCCAGATAGCAACGTGGTCACTGCCTTATTTTTAGGACAAAGAGTAAACCTACAGCTGTTTAGAAAGTTATGCACAGCCCTCACATGAATATTCTTTACTTTTGCTAGGGAATACTTTATAAGAACTTTCAGAGCAGAAAAGATGCAGGGTTTGTCCAGAAGCTTTCAGACCATTAAAAACCACCACCTGTAAAGCCATATGCAGACTGTAACTCTTCTAACCTCAACGCTGATCAAACAGAATCATCTCACAGCTCCCATGCTAAGCAGTCAGCCTCAGAAAGGTCCCAAGAATCACCGAGAACCCTGTTCCCTAGAGCACAAGAATTACACTTAATTCAATCACTCCAGAAATCTTGTTTAAAAACAAGCTTCACATGGTCTCTCAAAGGTCAGCTGACGTAGGCAATTTTGGACTAAGGATGGGAGTTAAACCACAAGGAGTCCTCACAGAAGCTTGTTTGCTCTGTACTAGAAATGAGAAGAGATTTAAGAACCTGACTAAGACAAATTACCAGATCTTGATATTAATAGGTATAAACTCCCAATAATCCTGGGAATGAAGAGTTGAACAACCACTTGTAGCTGTCTTCTCAAGACCTAGATCTAATCAACAACAAAGTACAGACAGGTTTTCCTGGTAAGAATCCTGGCTTGCAGAACTGCTCACCTAGGAAAGGCAACCCGAGCTCCTCGTGCTTTCACACACACTCCTAAGCCATTCACTCCAGCTGAGAAGTCTGTGGGAGCTGGAGATGCAAACCTCATTGGCTTTCTCTTCTGTTTTCCCATTGCTCCATCACTTTGAGCTGAACTATATTTCGAATATTGTCTAGCTGTGTACCACAGATGACTTGCTAGACTCTTCAAGGGTTTGTGTTTACATTTGGAGAGCATGATATTCATGCCTTCTGCCATGTAAGGCAGCCCAACATAATTAATCTGCAAGAAGGAAAGCGCTTCAGTGATACCTCTTCAAGGGACATGATAAGTGAAGAAAAGTATCCACGCTGGATCTGTTGGTTTTTGACTCCCACTGTTGAGGGGGGCTGGGGGGGTGGGAAAGAGAGAGAATCCAAACTGAGATTTCAGTCAGAGTAGCCTAGATGAGACTTTGAAGCCAAGGACTTACAACTTGGAAACAGATGCTGAGATGCAAAATACGCCAGTTTCTTAGATAAACTGTTAACTGGATATAGAATAATTCTGCCAAAAAGCGAATCTAGCAAAAGTTACAAAACTGGGATTAAATTGGGAAATTTGTCTGGAGCTGGCAATGAGTGGCAAACAGAATTATGTTTTCATACACTATATGAGAATCAACATTCAAATAAAGTTCCTCTAGCCTTTCTATTTGTGGTAATTTCGATGGGTTACTATGCCAACATCAGATTATTCTGATGCTACAAGCTTCTAGTAACTGTTAGCATGTATTTTCACTAAGATCTGAATCCTGCTAAAGTCAACAGCAAGAGAGGTTTTAACTTCAACAGATCCAGAATTTTAGAACACATATTTACACACAAAGATGCTTAGAAAATCACAGGAATTACTACAGTCTATGCAATTCCTCTTTTTTTGCCAAAAAGGTTCACAGGTAGCAGAATGGCCCAGGAGCTAGATTACTTGATTCAAGATCTAGCAGACCATGATCCAACTCTCTGCTCTGTCACAGATTTTCTATGTTACCTTAACAGGTCACTTAGCTTATTTAGGCCTCAGTTTCCCATACATAAAATGCAGGTAATAGCCCTGCCCTGAAGGGTGCCTTGCCGTCAGCTGCTCAAAAAGCGACGGTGACGGGGCCAAACAGATTGATCACCAAGACAAAATTATGTCAATCTGTACCTTCAACAAGACTTGCATTGAGAGAAGATTTTGTTTGCCGTACTGGTCAAATTACAACCATCCAGCAGCACACACAATATTGCCAAGGCAACGCAAAGGCTAGCAACTCCCCAGAAGAGAAGCTGCATTTCACTTCTCCAACTGCTCCAAATTTCCACTAGAACTTGTATGACTTTTTTTTTTTTTTTTTTCCCTTTCGAGTTAACTTTCTTCTAGCTCACTCCTGCAGAACAGGTCACAGTGGCGTTGGATGACCACCAGCGATGGCAGGAGGTATGGGTGGGAACATATAGGTACGAGCAGGGAGGGAAGTGGGGGAATGCTGCTGTTGGCTCAAGCTGGCAACTAAACTGGACCAGCTACGTTGTCAAACCATATACCGAATATGCTACATGTCTCTGTGGCAATAACGTCACGTAGCTCGCTCACAGGGTGCTACTAATGACTAGAGAAAAATGGTGCAGAACTGCTTAAGACACATATTCACCAGCACATTTCCTGGTTTTGCTCTGGCCAGCTTTAAGTCTTTTACCCTTCTAGCTATACCCTGACAATATTAACGCAAAAACCACTGCCTACTCCTCTTTTGCTAATGCATGTTTGTGAAATATCCAGGTTTCAAAAGTTCCAGTCTACTCAGCATATACAGATAATTACATACAGTTACAATATATATGTCACATATATTATAATTTGTACAGAACATTTACACTTCTAGATAGGAGCTTGAATTTTACAGTTTTCTAGCTGGGAGATAGCACAATTTTAAATATCTGGCTACTATATTAAACAAGTGTGTGAATTCCTGTCTGTAAAAACTTCATGTTCCAGAAAAGCTGCAAAAAAGCAGCTGGAACCTTACATTTTTGACCCCAAACCAGAGCTTGAACCTTTGTACTCCTTCCCCTAGTCTCCTCAGCATGCTGAACTGCAGCCTAGTTTTAACACTGTGCCCAGTGATCACGTTGACTTGTTCTTTGTGTGACGCTTTACGAAATACTTGTCTGAACCACAACCACAAACACTTTGCCCTACTCCACTTCCGTAATCACATTCAGAAATAGTTTTATGGCTTATGTGGTAAAAACAGTTCTTCAGAAAGCCATATGAACAACTATTTTCTGTTCTTCCTAATCCTAGAAGAAAATTTTCCAAACAAGCAAAAAACTCCAAGATTATATTTATTCTCTATACAACTGTGTATTTCCACTTATTTCAGAGATTCCTGTTCTTTATAAGAAGTTTAGTGTAATACCTTCAGTCTACGTATGTTGGTGTTAAAATTTTCACAGCAATGTTAACTTAGTCTTGTTCATCTGTGTGTGAATTTATATAAGCATATATATGCACGCTGAACGACAGACACATTTAGAAAGACAAAGACTGAAGTATTAGCACAACACACAGGCAAAACTTTGGGGCTGTGATAACCTTAACTTTGTTATTTTCTAATTTAAAATATATTTTTGAATATAAGTCCTTAAAATGACCAGTCCAAACACATCCAGCCAGCCTGCACAGTTCTTAGCCAACGACTCTTGTGTTTGCATGGAAACACAATGACTCGTGACTTCCACGGGCAGAGAAGCAGCTGCCGGTAATGACAGCCCAGTGCAGCAATACACATTTGTTCTGACAAACTGCTGCTTTTATTTTAAACCTTTTTCTGTGTAGGCACATATATCCAGAGCCACATACACTCAAAAAATGTGAGAGAAAACCTGTCCATGATTAACTTCAAAATGGCCCATGAGATGCACCCCTTCCTCTATCATATTTTCTTCTGCAAGCAGTCATACGAAAAGGAAGAACTGCCCATATTTCTTAATGAAGTAAAGTTTGTAAGAAGTTAGTAGCTTCAGCATGTCAGTCAGGAAAAAATTCATACACTGTGTTCACAGAAAACTTTTTCAGATCTAAAACAGGCGCAAGAAACATGAGGTTAATTACAGTTTGGAAAATAATTCCTTTAAGTTTAATTTACATTAGTTGGTTGGGCAACTTAAGACAAACCTGTACCTTTGGAGTAGAGGAAATAAAAGGCATTAATTGTCTCTACCTATTGGCTTCCATCTGTAGGCCATTATGGCTACGGCAACCCTACACTTAAATTTCTTATTACATACCACGACTTCTTTTGGACAGCAATGAAGCTGAAAAAAAAAATCAGTATGAAAAACTGCTGACTAAACTCAACTATCTATAAACAATACTGGACTCTCCATTAGCTTGCAGTATTTCATTGCCTTTTAACTCCACTCTGTGGCATTTTGGTCTGGAGTCAACACTTTACTCATTAACATGATGCTCTGAAAATGCACTGGTAATGCCTTCCTAGCCCCATTACCTCCCTCTGCTAGAGAACACCATGTGATGAAAAACTCACTCCAGGGACCAAGCAATGATTCCCCAGTCTTCAACTATACAGTCAAAGATGTACAATACTGCCTTTTTAATTTGAAACATTATTCTTGTCATTAGCAATTTTCATTTCCAAAACCTGTTTTTGACACAGTCACCAGAAAATTGAAGCAAAGAAAAATTTGATCTAGAGATTAGTTACATCATTCTGAAAAAAGTAATCACATTCATGCTTTGTAGGTCTAATGAAACACGCATATAGCTCAATAAAGTTGAAGACTGTATACAACTAAGATAGTCCAGTGGCAGATTTATGTACTGCCATAAAAGAATGATGTTTACTGGTAAAGTTCACAGGATAGTAAATAACTGGTCTGCCGACTTCCAGATTACACAGACTGAACGGTTTTCTATGTGAAAGCAGATGCAGGCCCCCTTAATTTTTACTCCTTTGTTCTTTATTATGTTGCACTTTAAAACTAAAAGGTGTTGGCTCTTGCAAAAGCCCTCTTCAATTTCTAGTCTTCTAGACCACTGCTTTCAGATTGCTGACTCTGAGAAGATTTAACACTTTTCAATCCCACTCATTCTATTCTAACCAGAGTTCAGAGTTGCCTTCCCCAAGTAAAAACTCTTCAGACTTATTGTGTCTAGCTCCTGAGATAACCAATGTGAGTCACTTTACTTACTCTGTCCAGCAGCCTTGTTGCCCTCTAAACATACGTAACACTTGAAAAAGGCTTATCTTTACAAAGGGAATAACAGCGCTCAAAAGTGCTCAAATATGATAAATGAGAAACATGTATGCAAAACAGTGCATTTAGCATTATAACTATGCTGTCATATAACCAATATCCAGAAATAATTACGTAATTTTTGAGAGGTTCATTACACAAGAAACAGTAACATGTTTAAACAGGCAGAAATGAGACTCTCTGTACCGTACTTGCTATGTTGCCCTGACCTTTATTCCTATGACAAATCATTAGATAATGGAAAGGGAAGGAGGAAAAGAGATTACCCCTATCTAAATTAATCCTTAATTAGCCTCTGCATTTCCAAAGGGCACAATATGTGAAACCCCTGAAAACAAATTCATTCTTAGAAGAATTACATATATTATCTTCAGGTCCTACTGGAAAATTCAGACACTCAAGGTAGTCCTTTCTCAGTAGGTCAGGTTTTTTTTGCCACAGATTTTGCTCTCTGCTGCCAAGAACTACCTAAACACCATGAAGGAAACTATTGTAAGTTCTCAAAGAAGTGGAAGGAAACAAAACTCGACATATATTAAATATGTTCTTTAGTACATTGCTTAAAACAAAGTATTTAGCTTTGAATTCCTTAATTTTTGGGAGACTCTAGAAACAAAGTGTGACTGCAGTACATTTTGGTGATATGGCCGCTCTTTAGAACATAGTAGTCACTCTCTGATTTTTACTTGATTCTTCCTTCCTAAAAACACATAGGCCTTTTCTCAGTATCAAGGGTAAAAGACAGATTGCTTAACTTTTCTTTGGAAAACTACAACCAGTTCTTGCCATCTAAATGTAAAAATGACAGCTTTGGTTAGTCAGAAATCAGAGAATCTCCGCTTTCACACTGGCTTAACCGAGATTAGAATTTCATCTATTAAAGCAATTTGTTGAGACATGCTGTGTGAAAGGAAAAAAAGCTCAACAAGATGAAACTTTATAAGGCTGTCTGCTGATCACCAGCTGTTGGCCAGCCCACAGAGCAAACAAAGCCAACTAAGAGAGTGGCTGATACCATCTAGTGGCTGGCTCCCACCCTTTGGCGCATGGCTGGCACACTTTGCAGACCTCGGGCTCAAAAAACTCCTGCTTGGCAAAGCTGGACTCGCAGCGGTACTTTGGAAGAAAGTATCGGAGAGCAGAGTGTCCCTGTCAGAGCGGAGGGAGAGTGTTAAAGGTAAGGAAGGTACCTGGAAGGGGGGACCCAGCGATCTAAGCTCCCTGTGAACACTCCTGATACCTCGTAGTTACTGGCAGGGCTCCAAAGTTCTGGGGAAGGAACAGCCCTGCAGCATCAGAGGAGAAGAGAGGAGTGGAAGGAGGACTCAGTTTCCAGTAAAGAGAGTTCATTCATCAAAGTCCTTTCCTCCCCGCTTCGAGCTGCCCACCTTTTCCTACCACAGCTAATCTTTACTAAACCTGACAGCAACGTGCCCCCTCCCCTCCAAACTTTAGATGAAGGGACTGATACACAACATCGACCATTACAGTACCAAAATCAGATATTTATTCCACCATGGCAATTTCCAACTTTTTTTACTTTGTGGCTGCCACGTTTTCTGCCTCTCACACCCAAGTCTCACAGACCCATGTCTCCTCAGAACTCCCCTGCAACCTCTCAACCTTTGGCCACTTCTGTCTCCTTGGTCTTCTGAAGAAATCAGAAGGCTTTGTCAGCTAAAATTTTGAGCTGCCTCTCCATCTTTCCTCCTTACTGTTTGGGAACTACTGGTCAAGAGCATAATCAGCAGTGTGATGGAATGGCTTAATGATCGGGGATGTAAGTCCCAGTGATTTGGAATCTTTGCTGGTTCTTTAACTTTCTATAAGATTTCAGACAAGACGCATTTTCTGAACCTTGCTTTTTCAGCAAATGGAATATATCTAAGGATAGGCTACCTCCTTATTTACTATTCACCAGTTTCTAAAATTCTATTTAAAAAATTAGAATTGCACTTTTGGAATTGCTTAAATATTTCTCTTCCAAGCCACAGATCATTTCCTTCCTATAACAAAGCAACAAAAGCCATTGTAATAGCACTATCTGACAGATTAAAGTGAGATTCTGAAGAGCCAAGCTTGCCACAGAAGTAGAATAAAACATAAGCCTGCTCTCCGAGACATCAGTGCCCTTCAACAGAAGCAGGAATGCAAGCTCTGGACTTACAAATTGCATAAATCCAGGTCTGAGCAAACCGATTTGGTTACTGCTACAGGCCTACATATTGGTAATACAAGCTTCCCCACAATACAGTTTATAATGACTTAAGTAAGATATTCTTGCAGCTATCTATGTTAGTGTAGCGAGGCAGCATCTGCTACCAGCAAAGTCCACTCAGGTGTATCGATAGTGCTCCATCATGCCCAGGATAAACATTGGTTTGGTGTCAAAAACTGAAGCTGGCTGTTGGTCTGAAGCTTCGCATATCACAGCAAGAGACATCTGGTCAAATGCCTCTTGGTCTAGACAAGACATCCTCATGCAAAACAGCTAAGTAACAAGAGGTTTCTAACTGACTTCAGGAGATTAGGAGGAGGCTCATAATCACATCAAACTATCTGGAATTGGTCATTTATGCAGGAATATACTCATGTTCTTGCATCATCTGTTTAATTTTCTAAGGATTTTAATGTGGTACATTTTGCTTACTCAGTTAAAACAGCTAGAAATCTGGTCAAGTTATAACCTGAAGGTAAATTACTCTGAAAATATTTCAGTTTCTTCCTAGCTCTCTCTTCTAGTAGGTACAGTTTTCCTTATTTAATTCTGAATTAATATATATAGCAGTATTTATTTCTATAATTCACAGATGACTAATATTTGAACACAAAATCCTCAAAATTTGGTATATTTTAATGATTTTTTTGGACCAACAGCTTGCAAGAGCATAGTTTTTTCATAGGGACTTAGAGGAATTGCGTGTTTGATTTTTTTAGCTGCCTTTGAAAAAACTCAGTTTCATTAGTTACATTCTGAAAACTTAAGATGCAGTGAGAATCTGTCTGCAGACCAAACTCAGACTGTTTCAATGTGTTCTAGTTTATATAGGCTTTTTTATTTTCACTTACGTTAGAATTAGCCTAAAAGCACAAATGACTGCAAATACCACAGAATACGACTCGTCTTGTTCAGAACCGTGCCTCTCTCACTCTGCAGGAGTACAGGATTTCAAGCTTTGAGCAGAGGCTGATGAACGAAATAGAATTTCGCCTTGAACGTACCCCGGTGGATGAATCAGACGATGAAGTCCAACACGAGGAAATTCCTACAGGCAAATACATAGCCCCTATCTTTGATAAGAGACTCAAGCATTTTCGGGTAATGGAAGGATCTCCTATTACATTCACTTGCAAAATAGTTGGAATACCTGTTCCCAAGGTAGGTCATTCTCACTCTTAGCAGTAAAAGAATAAAAATCAACTACCCGCTATTTTCTAGACATGCCTCTGGAAAGCCTCACTCCTAAGAACACGGCTTTGTGGAGAGAGCTCTAAAACAAATTATTTCCCCCCTTGCTTTCTAAAGTATCAGTATCTGCTCCTGAGCATGTATCAGGCCTTGATGTACTGTACGGACTGTCTCACAACCACCTGACACCAAGAGAAACTGAACTTCATAAACCCCCAAAAGATTACCTTCTCAGAAAGATGAGAACTGATCTGAGATAACCAGCAATGTGCCTATAGCCAAGAAAAGAGAACCCCACAGGCCCAGCTCTGTAAAGGAGATATACAGCTTTCTGAGTTCAACCTGGAATCATTCAATTTCACATTGTAACTGATCTGCAAATTTTACAATATTCTAAAATTTTTACTAGCAACTGGTCAACTTTTGTCATGTTCCTATCTGCATTTTTTCTAGTCACTATTCCACTACGGAGCAAGTGTTAAGTCACTGGGGGGGGGTTTGATCACTACAGGTATACTGGTTCAAGGATGGCAAGCAGATTTCAAAGAAAAACACACATTTCAAAATGAACAGAGAAGAAGATGGAACATGTTCTTTACATATTGAAGCTTCTACTAATGATGATGATGGCAACTATACGATTATGGCTGCAAACCCACAAGTAAGGTGTTTTATTTTCATCTACAAAAATGCTTGTTTCACCTTTTTCTAATATACGTTAATAGGAGCACAGACTGAGCCACCTAGTCTGACATCGAGTGGTGACTATATCAAAAATCAGATGCTTCAGAGAGGAGAGGAAACCATGACATGAAGAATTATGAAACGACTCCCCTACTCTTACACATCCCAGTCACCATCATTACGGACATTTTTTCACATTAATAACGCCTGCCCTATTTTCTGACCTCTCCTCTGTTGCTGATAGAAACCTTTTGAGGTGTGGTGACAAGACAGACATGATATTTCAGGCAGAAGGAATACAGCAAGGGGAAACAAAAAGTTACATCAAATTTGGAAGTGTTACCAAACACAATTACTCTTTATCTAGGATGCGAAGATGTGGATCTGCAAATAGCCTCATCCCCTAATACCATTCTCCCTCACCCTATGTACTAGCTTAGCTGTTTATTTAGCAGTACACCCAAGTAGATGAGGCAAGTTCTTCCAGTTTAAATTCTCCCTTTTTTCTGAATTATATTTCAGCCCAACTACTTTTCAGTTTCTGTGTGGCTGCATGAACGAGTATGCTCGTACGAAGTTACTAGCAGACAGTACTTGTGGAGACGCAGTAGCAGGAATGAACAAGCAGGGACAAACGCTGCTTAAGCGTCTTAAGTCTTAAGGTTCACATAGCACTGCTGCTAAATGCATTGCCACAGCCTGGAAGAGTGAGAAACACACTGTTCTAGACATACAAAAAAAACCCCCTGCCTCAACTGCACTCCACCACTTGCTAATAGCATTTGATTTGAAAAAGTAATATTTACACTATAGTTCAGTTACTTTATAAAAATAAATCCTAATGCATTGTAAATATTAAATATTTATACTTTAAAATGAAATGAGCTATTAACCAACTATTAATTCTGTTTCCATTGCGATTTGCAGGGGAGAATCAGCTGTTCAGGCCACCTGATGGTTCAGAGTATCCCTGTTCGGGGCCGAATATCAACAATTCAGCCTCACAGGTAAAAGGAAAGACAAGTCCTTCAGACCCTCTTTATGTTTCTTACTGATGGCATTCAAAATAACTAGCTACTGTACTTCAATGCACTCTGTACTTCAGTTCTCAACCATAAAATGGAAATAGCAGCAGTTCCCTCCCAACAGGTCACTTCTAGAATGTAATATTTTTGAAGGTCATCTTCAAATACAGGGAAGTTTAAGTGTAAAGTGTTGTTGCATTTACCTGTTGCAGTGGAGTTAAAGGCAAGGGATGGATTAGCAAGATGAAATTCAGTCAAAAAAGCGAAAAGAAGTGAAGGACAGCTTGGAAATCCAACAATATTACATGATATAGTTAATTTGATAATATTTCTAAATGGAAAATATACAAGTACTAAATTACAATCAGTCAATTTCTTTCTGCCCTTTTAACTCAAGCTATCTGTTAATCCTTTTCCACAATTTCTTCCTTTTTTTAAGCATTAGGGAAAAAAAACTTGACTTCCTATACATATACATGCAATTTTTGTGTTGCAGAACACGACCCCGGGTGCCAGAAGGAGACAAAGAGGCAGTTCAAGAACGTTTT
>JAVJGH010000091.1:2744068-2763514 GCA_035590175.1 Aviceda leuphotes
TTCATTTTAGACCTTATTTGGATTTTTTCAAATCTAAAAATGTCACTTTAAAAAATTACATATGCAAAGAAAACAATGAGGAGTTATCTTAACAGCAAAAGGATACTGGATATAGCCAGCGACTGAGTAAGAGATAGCCTTTCACTGGGTTTCCTACAAATACAGCTTATGTTGTCTCTAACTACTGGTTCCCTAAGAGTTTAGAGGAAGTGAATTCCTTGTATTGTTCCACTTCCCACCTGAGTGAAGACCATAAAACAAAACCATCAGTTTAACTTCCATGCTTTGTTAGAAATCTCAAGTGATCCACCCCAGACTGAACAGACCAGAAAGGTAAAATACATTCTTATCCTGAGAGACAAACCAAGGTGGAGGTATTTCAGTGGGAAAGCAGAAATACCAGTTGTTGCCCATTGTTGTACCTCCTCCCTGGCAAACAAAATAAAACTAATAGCTATTAAAAGTGATGCATTCATTCAACTGACTTGTTATGGGGTGCCCAACTTAAGACACATTGTGGGTCTGATTTTCCAGGATAGAGAATCTACCGCTCCTCTTATCTTCCCTTGTTTTTAGCACAGCTTAGGGATTCCAAAAGTAAACTTAGACTGTGTCACAGCTGGGCAACCCAAATTTAAAGTTTCCCGTATTAGTAACTACTCTTGGGAAAATAATCCAAGGAAAGTTATTGAATTTGCCTATTTAATCCAGTGCTGTTGGGAAGTGGGAAGAGAGGAAATTAAGACACAAAAGATCAAATTCTACTCCCATCTACAGCCCTGGTCTTCCCATTATTTCATGCCAGAACTGAAGAATAGATTTTGATCCAAAGTATTCCAAGTTGTGTACCAGCCATCAGGCTTTATACCTACCTAGCACAGCCTTAGTCAAGCGACTGCCTGCTTAGAACTCCCCTGTGGGCCCCTTGCCTGGCTTCGAGTGAGGCGTTGGACCAGAGAACCTCCTGAGGTTCCTTCAGACCTAAATCACTCTATACTTCCTAAATTGTTTTACTTTCCACTGCCTGTCCGAATACCCTATGTGGATTAAGTCACCTGTTGACTGAGTAGAAGCTAAGAATTCAAGCAAGCACAAACTTTTCCTTTTTGACTGGGATGTATCCTATTAGGCAATTCTTGCTACAAGAGTGATTGCTTTAATCAGAGTACTTTATGTACATTAGAAGAAAGGAATACTAGTACTCACTACTATCAAGCACCTGGTTACCAGTGCTGGAATCATACTTGTTAATATTACTGATAGTAGTGGTGGCTCTCACATTTTACAACATCAGACAACACACCCAAAAACTCAGTACAAATTAAAAGACAAAGTGCACGGAGAAAATACGTAAACCATATCTCTTCAACCTTTTCTCTGTGATTTCAGTGGAATGTCTCCAAACTTACATCATTATAACCTGAGCTGACAAGCTGAGGATTAAATGGTACAATTTTTTTTTTTTAATGTACATTCGGTTATTTGGAAGTGGGATGACAAGAAGCTACTGCTGAAAGACTTCTCCCAAAAAATCTGTGTAAGAAGGATTAATCCTTAGCCATTCAAGAAGTGGCCCCAGAAGTCTCACTGACAGGTAGGCTATAGAGAGTGGATCACCAAAATCTGTCAGCTCAACTATAACGTTCTCTCCTTGACAGTTTTTACTAGCAAAAGGATCAAAACTTTACCCGTCGCATCTCCCTACATAATGCATAAGTCAGTAATGTCAATTACTTTCAGTCCATCTGACACAAACAAAATCAGAATCTGATCCCAAATGGTCTGCAGTCATTAAATTTTGCTCATTAACTGCTACAGGACATTTCTCCTCTGCATATACTGAGCCCATAAAACGAGTATGTAAAGGAAGCTTATGTGAATGGATGTAAATGCTGTTAATTAGTAGTACTGATGTGCTCATCACAAAGATGACTTGCTAGAATAAGACAAAAAATTATGTTTGTGTTGTTAACTGACGGAAAAGCCAAGGGAAAAAGGCTTGTGTAAGCAGCAGAGACGACACTGAGTTGTCACAAAGCATGTGATGCTGTTTGAGTTCATGTCCTGTGAAGGACGGCACTATCTAATCACACCGTGTCAAGATGCACGAGAGACTATGCCACTGTGCTCCCTTCCTGAACAGCTTGGCTGTTCATTGTTTTTGTTTAATTGAATAACCAGTTTGACTTCACACTAACATGGTATTTCATTCTCTTATTCAGGGCAGGCTACTGCAACAACAAAAATCAATGTTAGAACTTCCACTGAAGTCAGTGTTAGCTATTATCTTCTGAAAGTCCATTAAATCACCACAATGTGGAGCATAACATTGTATCAGTGAGATACAGAAATGCTCGGGTTTGTAACCTCTCAGTGTTTTCTGATTCAGAATCTTGTAGGTTTGTTTAAGTTCCTCTTTCCTTCTAGTCCTGGCTTTGTATACAATCTGAGGCACAGTATATTTCAAAGAAGAGCAGAAATGACAACTTTTGTACTGCAATTCTTGAAAGCAGAAGTATTTGCTTTAAAATTTTTGTCCAGCTTGGCACAAACCCAGTCGTCAGCAACATCACATAGCAGTTTGCATTGATATCGCTGGACTTCTTGCCTGGAAACAGCTGGATGGAGTTCCTTTGCTTCCATATGGAAGGTGGAGCATTCCTGCTGAATGCTTCACGTCTGCTAACGTGAGAAGATGAGAGTACACATTTCAAATATGAAAAGCCAAGTCTGCAATCTTTATCTTAATATGTAAACAATTGCCAGTGACAACTGTTTACAGTAATCACAGGTACTTCGAAGCAACAAATCTGGGATAAGAATTTCTTTAAGAACTGTGTTCTTAATGCTACCAGGTTTAAAAGCCTTCGTTTCTGGAAAATGTTTTCATCCAAAATTATTAGCAAGACCTAATGAAATATTTTAACTGTTAAATATTGGAGAAGCGATTCACTGTTAACTGCCTTACTGTTTCCAATACAAAGATGTTCACTTTGAGCCTTAAGATTCTATTTTATAATGTTTTTCTTGATTAAAGTTGGTATTTTTTATTTTTTGATCCAAAGCCATTCTCAGTGGGGGAAAAAAATGTTAATGTCAGTTTTAAAGTATATTTTAAGTGCATATGAAAGGAAAAAACAAAAACCTGCCTGTTCAATAATGTATTTCCCTTTGTCTCACCTGAACTTAAATAAATGCTTCAGTTGCATACAAGACTGTGTCCTTCACATGTTCAACTAATTGTGAAAGTGTGCAACAAGACCAGAGGTTTCCTAAGAACTTTGCTGTGACAGCTAATTAATGGAATCAGACCTTACATTACTTAGAAGAAAATCATAAAATACTGTTAAGTTATATACTAGCCATGCTTCTAGCAGGTAGTTGTGAAATACGGTTGTTGCTTTTTTAAACAAATTCTTAATATCAATTTGCTTTGGTTTTCAATTATGCTTTCTTTTTCTGATAACCTCAGCCTCTTCATCAAAGTCTGAAAGAACAAGTTTTCTCAGGGGCACTAGAGCAGAAGCCAAGGAGTTTTTAGGGCAATTTGCATGTTTTAAAGGTCAACAGATTTGCCAAATCCTCAGTATCTTGGAGAATTAGTCTCCAAAGCCTACACTCGAACATATACTTCTACCTACAGACTGTCATAGCTGAACTCCATTGTGCCTCAAAAATTCATGCAGTATCTGTCTACTACGCTGGTCGCCTAGCCCACGCACTCTCCCTGAAATACCTGTTTACTGGGCCTAGACCAACGCTCCTACAAGTTTCTCTGTGTGGTAGGACACTGGAGACCTGTTAAAGGACTTATTTTTTCAACCCTTAGCTGTGTGTCCAGCATCTCAACAAGTGAAAATTGAAGGAGGGCCAATCAAAACACACAAACCACACTGAGTTTCACTCTTCTCTATTTCAACTTCAATAATTCGGCATATTCTTTGTATAAGGGTCCATTAGTAGACTTTGGAATGAATTTCAAATGAGCAGCAGATGCAAACCCAACTTGAAGGAAGCTGGATCTTATAGCCCGGATACAGAAGAGAACAGGGAAAAGAAAGGATGCACCCCATTACCTCTGCTGGTACTAATTTTGCTTTCCCATGTAACCATGTTTCTCCATTCCTACCTGGCTTGATTTCTATGCACTTCTGTGCCTGCTAGGTCAGAGACAATGTTCTTAAGACCATTTTAGCTCAGCTACAGCTTCATGAGCTAAAACAGTTCCTACGCATTTTATGATTTCCCCTGATCAACACAAGCTGCTTTTATTAATGCCTTTATACTTCAAGTTCACTATAGGTGTCAAGAACCATTTATTGCATAATACAAAGAAATCTTGGGCCATATGTGCTGTGAATTTAATTGGAGTTCTCCATTTATGACTGGGAAATTCTGTTCAGAAACTGACCATCCTTTAGGATCACACAACCCGTTAGTAGCAGGCAACACGGTTTTGTAAAGAAATGGAAAAATACTGAAGACGTTCTGAAATTTTGAAGAAAAACCCCAAAACCAAATGACTATGCACCTCAGGCTGCAGGAAGCCATTCAAAAGTGAACTTCTTGTTTCTTGGAGTTACATATGCAGACATTTTAAGCAAATTCTGCATTAGATATATTTTGCAAGGTGAGTTCTGTACAAATGAAAACTGAATTACAAATTAGAAAAAAATTAGTAGACAGTATGTTGTGGTTTAACCCCAGCTGGCAACTAAGGACCATGCAGCCGCTCACTTACCTCCCTCACAGTGGGATGGAGAGGGAATCAGAAGTGTAGAAGGGAGAAAACTCGTGGGCTGAGATAAAGACGGTTTAATGGGGAAAGCAAAAGCCAGGCACTCAAGCAAAGCAAAACAAGGAATTCATTCCCCACTTCCCATGGGCAGGCAGGTGTTCAGCCATCTCCAGGAAAGCAAGGCTCCGTCACACGTAACGGCTACTTGGGAAGACAAACGCCATCACTCCGAATGCCGCCCCCCTTCCTCCTTCTTCCCCCAGCTTTATATGCTGAGCATGACATCGTATGGTCTGGAATATCCCTTTGGTCAGTTGGGATCAGCTGTCCCAGCTGTGTCTCCTCCCAACTTCTGGTGCCCCCCCAGCCTCCTCGCTGGTGGGGCGTTGTGAGAAGCAGAAAAGCCCTTGGCTCTGTGTAAGCACTGCTCGGCAATAACCAAAACATCCCTGTGTTATCAGCACTGTTTTCAACACAAATCCAAAACGTAGCCCCATCATAGCTACTACGAAGAAAATTAACTTTATCCCAGTCAAAACCAGCACACAATATTAAAATATACTCTTTGGTAGAAAATAGATTTAAATATTATACATGGGGTTGCTTTGGGTTTTTAAAAGCCACGTTTTCTTGAAATGTAACTGAAGTTGAAAACATAAAGCATTTTTTAAAAATTGCCCAAGTCCCACGTGAAATCAATGTTTGTTACAAGATATCTGTGTAGAGGAAACACTAGACTTCTTCAATGAATAAACACGTCTTCATTCTCAGTGCATTTGTTTTTTCCCTGGATATTTTTTAGAGATAGAACAGCTGAACATATTTAGAGCAAAAAGAACCTGTTCTGTAAACTCCTACTGGATTTTAAAAATCTAGATCAATTTCACTCCTAAATTACAGAAAACTGCATCTACATTGCTTAGTTTAAATAGCTGGAAAGCTAAGTCTAAGGACTCATCTTAAGGCAAAAGCTTATTTTGGAATATCAAAAATTTGACAGGAAATCATATATTTTTTAATTTGTGCCTACTGAATCACATCACAGTAGGGACTTCCACAAAGTTTTCACCAGGGAAGTTCTACTTAACATGGTATAGGAAACTTAGCTAAATACTAAAAAATCTAATGACACTCATGCTTCCCCATGTGAAGAAGTTGTAATGTCATTGACTTTGCAGGACTATAACTAAGGTTAACAACATTTCTACTTCTCAGAATTTGTACTGTAGCACCATTTAGGAATTCCAGTCAAGAACTGAGCTTTGCCCTGAATGTGTGTGTAGTACAAGATGGACTGTGCCCTAAATACTTTATAAATGGTGAGATGGAAAATAGAAGCCTAAAAAATTTGAATAAATTAAAGTTGTAAGACGTGCTAATATACACATCCACTGATGACCTCAAAGCTTAGACAGGAAGAAACCACTGACTTTTCGTTACTAACGTACATTTTGGGAATCTGCCACCCTAGTTCTGCTTTCAGCCACTGAAAAGCCACTAGTTAAAAATGTCACTCCAGTTTTGAGTTCAAAAACCAACTCTGGTCACCTTGTCAAAACAGGGTGATACGATTCAAAGAATCATAGAAGCAGAGTATCTATAGCTACTTCAAATAGAGAACCCTGCAGACTGAACCTTTTATAATAAAGGTTAACTTCCCACAAATAGTTCATTAGAATTTCACACTGAATTTCAATAGCAAAACAGGTATGTGTGTAGCATGCAACAAATATCTAATGAAGCAAGAATTCTCATCCTCAATGTTTTCACAATAATGTGGTTCTAGAATGACAATGTACTGATACTACAAATAGAAGTATTTCAGGTTTGCACTGCTGTTCAGTGGGACAAAAATTTGTGAGCAGTCAAAACTCAGTCACTAAGAACACACCAAGCTCTGAGCATCTAAGCTTTCACTTCATTTGGAGGCCCACTGGAAGCAATAATTATTTAAGGGGAGAGTGCTTCAAATACCCATACCAGTGAAGTCCAGTACACAAGAAGGGTCACAGCCATTATCTGAAAGACATCAAACAGCTAGTGGGGAACAAATATTTGGGAGCAATAACCAAACCCAAGTTAAACAGTCAAGTTTACATTTCACAAAGTGTCACTAAAGTATTTGTAAAGGAAAGCTATGAAAAGAAACCAATGACTTCCTGAATAGCTGTTGAGTTTGACAAGTCCAAACCAGCATGGATAATACCTGATTTCAGACTGCCTTCAGAAAGAATTTTTAATTATTAAACTTCCCCCTTGCCCCACTCCACTCCCCCAAAAGCTTTGACAGACCATCAATAGACAAGACAGCTGTCTATGCACTACAAAGAACTTACTTTGCTGCCTTCAGTACTATAGTAAATTGGAAACCCCAACTTCCAGGTCAACTCTGCACCCTCCCAAGAAACAAAAATACTACAGCATTATATAAAATCACAATTTTTCCACTAGTAATATTAATAATTACTATCAATAGATAAAGAGATCAATAAAATATTCACCTCCCACTAGCACAACCAAGAGAATGGGGATTATAATCTTATGATATTGATCAACAGCAGAGATTGATGCAATGACCTGATTTACAAAGTATGCACAAGCTATGCACTGCACTAAAGTGCTTTTTAGGACTTTGGTTTAAATTCTTAATAAAATTTGTTAACATGACCACAGTTATTTTATGTTTTGTGTTAGTTTGTTCCTCTTTACATGAGCTTATTATAATTTAATAATTCACTGCATGCTAATCCATTATTTTTATAATTGTTATCTATCATCATACGCAGTAGACGGTAAATTACAACGCTGCATGAAAGAAACAAAATCGGAAGAGAAATGGATGTTAAGTACTTTTATGTAAAATACATATAAACTGCAATGTCACGTCCTGCAAAATCAAAGTATATGCCAGTAGTGCAGAAACACATCAATACTGTTCTTGCACACTACTCTGGTATTTATACTTTTGTATTGCATTACCCTTCCCACCTAACATTTAGAAGCCTACCTTTCACTAAGCCATGTTTTCCGCATCACATAACTGCATAATTCATTTGCATCATATTCTTGTTTCAGGATGGAAAAACCACTACTGTGCTAGTAGTGCAGGTGAGACAATGTCTGCCTAAAGTTTACAGCTAATAAATCAGTGTAAGATGGCACATCATTTAATTATTTAAGGATTGTATTGACTGTTCTTACATACACAAACTTGCCACTTAATAAGTAATATTCAAACAGTATTAACTTGGCTATATGATAGACAACAATTAATTCCATTCTCTCTATATAAACTTCTGCAAAGAAATCTGAGTAACATGATTTCATATTCCCAGAAGGTTGAATCTGCTTTCTGTTTGCTGATAAAGATCTAATGTAATTCACAAGAAGCAAACCCCCACATTTTAATAATTAACACTATTCATTACCTTTAGAGAGACTAAAATAAACATTAAAAAACCTTCCTGAATGCCAGTGTTTAAAGGAGAGAGTTGCTCAGAATATACAGTGCCTCTTCTATATGTATTTAACCCAGTCTGAAAGTCTGTCCCCGAAGCTTTCGCGCCAGGAACAGTCCAACTCCCGCCTCGGGAAACGTCCTAGTCTGCACGACGGTGACCAAGGGCAAAACGTCAATAAGGCTTCTGAGAGAAGACAGCCAGTAAGGTCAGGTCTTTGTACGCAACTGTTCCTGCAGCAGAGTCCCGCTCCCCCAAAACAGGGCTTAGTTCCTACTGATGCTTTTGTTTTTCACTCAAAGCTGCTTAATTGTTGAAAATAACTCCTATCAAAGCTATTCACTTGTCATTTGAAAGAATTCTAAAATATAAGATATGGCAGCAGCCAGCAGGGAACCTGCCAGCCTTCTCTGCTGGAAACCCACCAACAGCTGTTCTGGGACAGCAGCTCCTTTTCTCCTTCTCCCTCATGGCTAACACTCGCAAGGGCTTGTTTCTGGAAACTCCTCACAGCAGCACCAGCAGAAGTACCCTTCGGCTTCACAGTCTGCCGCCATCACAACAGACATCAGCGGTCAATATTTTGCAGACTTTACACCCTGCTACAAACACATCTGCTTCTCCAGCTGTCCTGCTCCTACTCATTTTTTGACCTTCCCTACTTCCTTTTTCCTCTTCTGCCTTTTCTACCCAGATCCCTCTATCCTCCACAAGTGAAAGGAGCAAAGAAACAAAAGGCAATTCAGGGCATCACCGGGGCTGAAATGAACTCAACTGCTTTGCAAGAATGCTCCGTAACTTTTTACCAAACTCTTATCTTTAAAGGCTGTTTTTCAGAGGGTACATAAAACACACTTCTCACTCTAACTGGGAAGCCAGCATCATTTGCTAGTTGATTCTTCTGCACATTAAACTCAGGACTGTGATGGAAGCAGTGTAACGCTTGGGGTAGGAAAGCCACTAGTAAGTAACTCCTAGAGTAGGAATTTCAGGTAGTTGGTGAGGACATATCATAGAAAACACTTTATTTATGATTTACAAAATCTGTTATTGTTTCCAGATAACATAAAATTAAAAACTAAAATGCAAACATTTAAAGTCTACAAAAATCTAGAGGCTTAGATTATTTTCAAGCTAGCATTCTCATTTATGGTATATAATCACATGTGCTTTTACAGCCATTGAAAATAAAAACATTCTTTCCATGACTTGAAACTAGCTCTTTTTTGAGCATACAAGAGACACCATAAATTGGATTAAAGCAAATCTACACAACCTTGGAACCCATACGTCAAACTTACAAAGTTTAAGAAAGTTAGTTCTCTGAGGACTAGAACTCCAATACATTATAAAACTTTTTCCATGGGAGCCATTTATGTGAAAACAAACCAAAGAATAACTTCAAAGCTGACATAAAAATAGAAACACGGAATGAAGTTCATTTCTGGTGTTATTCCATTCAGTTACACCACGGGTCAATTTGGCCCATGATCTGTAGAAAATACTGTCATGATTCACCACAGTGGGGAAAAAAAAAAAAAAAAAGTTATTTAATAAAATAATCAAATTAACTAGATGAACTAGGAACCAATTGTCAGAAAGATTTCAAATTAAAAGTATGCTTTCCACCAGCATTAAATAAATTCAACCTTCTTAAATGCATTTTGATTTAAAGTTCTCAAAGCAAATTTATTTTGTCAAATTAGCATAAGATGCAAACAAGAATGAGCTATTATAACGCCAATATTACCTTATTGAAGCAGATTAACTCTTGCTAATTATTAAATTACACATCTGGCCTGCTGCATATTCTTAGTTCGTACAAAGTTCTAATTAGCTATTTGAAAGTGTTCAGGGTGATAGCTGAATATTCGCTGTGCGTAAGGATCACTGCCCGTTGCCATTTTTTGTCCCGTGTAATGGTGGCAGCTCTCCGGATGGAAGTGCTCACAGTGAAGGCTAATCCATTCTCTTTCAGTACTGTATCTTTCTGCTTCGGCAAGTATTCTAGTGAGAGCCATGATATAACTCAAAGCCATCTGAAGGGTCTCATACTTGGACAGCTTCTTATCTTGACCCCACTGTGGAACCACCTTTCTCAAACGATCAAAGGCTGTGTTCAGTCCTTGCATCCGTCTTCTCTCCCTGGCATTGGCAGCCAGCCTTCTCTTGGCAGCATTCTCCATCCTTTCCGAACTGCACTTCACAACACAGCCTGGTCCGCTTCTGCACGGGATGTCTGATTCTACGCCCGAATCCAAATGACTGGATTTACAGGTTTTCATATTTGATGCAGCTTCAGATTCACACACGCAAAGATTACTTTTTAAAAATTAGGTTTCTAAAAAGCGGTAGGGAAAGCACGCATGTGAGTAGCCTGCGTACCTCTTGAATCTGTTTCCAGATACCAATGATGGGATATTTTTCTTTAGCATCTAAAAAAAAAATTAAAATAGTAAAATAAAAGGTCTTCTGGTTCTTCTGAAAATGGCTTCTTATTGTTTAAAGAAATAATAAAGAGTTTTTAATGTCTTATGCTTTCATTCTTTTAATTTCTTTAAACTCAAAGAGATAGAAAAAATGAAATCTCCATTCCCAAAATGTATGTTATTGAAGAAAATGGTCCATTTAACCCAAAAAGGATCTTAATGGATTAAAGACACATCAATTCCAAATGACCATTTCAAATGAAAGAAGTTCTGATTCAGTTTAGGAGAGTATTTTGAAATGACGAACTGTTGTGATCTGAAGACGTAACTTCGTCACAGAAATCTCTCCTTTCTTGACTCCTGCCGGCAAGCAATGATTCTGTCTTGCAGACAAGACGAGGCTTTATAGAAACTGCGAAAGCTAAACAGGTGGTAGCAGGTGGGCGGGCGGCACTCTGCTTCCATCCCAGTACCTTCCCACCCTGGGAACTACACGGGGGAAAAAAAAAAAACAAAACAGTAAAATCCGAACATTACAGCCTTCATCTGTTGAGAAGTCTTCCAAAGCCATTCTGTCCAGCCCTAACAACTTGCCATCTGGAGTAGTGTCTGGCTGGCCCCACAAGACTCTGGGCAGTTAAGCAAAAGATCCTTTCAATGGATAATCTGTTGCAACTCAGGAAAAAAAAATCTCCATGCATTGTAGTATTTGTATTTGTGTATTAAAACACGTGAAAATTCAGGTTAGGTAGTATTAAGGGTAGAAGAAATTACTGTTCTAATGAAACCAAGGAGAATTAGCTTAATGGTATATGGCCGAGAAAACTACTGTTTTGCACTACATGGTACCAAAATAAGTAGACTCAAATTATTAGAAAGCCTTCAGGACTCACAATTTTAATATTGTATACAGTACACAACATTGCAGAGAGAGTAGTATCTTGACAAAAATGGGGATTATGTATTTGCCTGTCAGCAAATCCAATGTCATTAAAATTATTTATATATATTTAAATAGTTAAAATGTTGCTATGGATTTATCTAACAATGATTGTAAAAATATTTAGATAGGTTGTGATATAGACATACACAAAAGCATGCAACATACAAATTGTCTGAAAACTGCCCTTTTTAATACACCATACTAAAGTATGTAAGTGTATATTACGTGAATTTGAAAAAAAAAAAGTGTCTTTTTAGTAATATCCCTAAATAAATAAAGAGAATAAAAGAGGATGTGAAAAAAAGAAATCTGCTTGCTGGTAGTAAGGGATCATTTCTGCTACCAATTGTAATGACAGAGAAGTCACGATACATACACCCACACCCCATAATCAAAACGTTTCTTTTACTGTACTTGTATTATTAAAGCCATTATCTTACAAGGGAAATAGCATACGATCGAGTTATGATACACAAAAGGTAAAAAAAAACCCTGCCACACAATGATTTATTATCTGTATTGATTTCAAACTTAATTAAATTGTTACCAGCATTCATAAATCAGTAACTTTTTTCATTAGAGACTGAATACTGTATATTTATTTAGAACTATAGCTCAATTGTTTTCATTATGACTCCAAAAGTTGGTGTAGTTGTAAACAGCTGATTAATCCCTAGCAGAAGCAATGACAATGAAATGAGGTTGAATAATCCAAAAACAATAGGATGCAATTGAACACTAATGGACTCCAGCATGACAGATGTTGAACGTAGGCTGTTACGCCCAGTTGCTCTGCTCTTAATATTCTGAATC
This sequence comes from Aviceda leuphotes, assembly GCA_035590175.1. Taxonomy (NCBI): domain Eukaryota; kingdom Metazoa; phylum Chordata; class Aves; order Accipitriformes; family Accipitridae; genus Aviceda; species Aviceda leuphotes. Next base: position 2,756,450 of record JAVJGH010000091.1, read on the forward strand.
CTAATGGTCTTGAACAGAGATGATAGTAGGGGTAGGGAGTCTCCATTATTCCATTATCAAAATGTATGCCACATCTTCAATTTTTAAAGAAGTACAACTGCGTCACGTTTCATTATAAACGTTCAACATTCCTATCTGTGTGCACTGCCCTCTTCTCCCAAATATAAAGAACTACTACCACACATTAAAATGCTACTTTTTGAATTACAATTTCTGATTATTTGTGTGTGCGAGAGTTGAGAACAGCACCTTTCAGAAAAACCACATATGTCTTTCACAGAAGGATCAGCAATTAGAACTTGTGAGACATTTCTTTTTCTGAAGATGCTTCATGGGAAGTATTGCATGTGCAGTTTAAAGAAAGAAAACACCTCTGATCTTCATGCTATTGCTAGAGCATGTTTTAGTGCTACAGCCTTCTATGCCCAAGTAAGTTTGTCAATTAAATCCTTTGTCTCTTAAAGCAAATCTCAAGCGACTTTTAATGTAAAAGAATACAATAAAATCAAGGTGGTTTATGAGTTAATAAATATTGTGCATTCTCATAAGAAAGCTATTACTCAATTCAGATAATTAATCACTCTTACCGTTAAAAGTGCTGTAAACGCCATACCAGAACTATGAAAAGCACCCCTTTAAAATATCAGACCATATAATACTGTTTTTTTCATTTGTCAGCAGTTTTCCTATTTTTAACTTAATATGTCCTGCCAGTATGAATTACAATGAAGACTTCAAATATATGGAAAATCACAGCTCTTAAAAACTTTGCATTTTACTCCACTAAGGCATAATAACACAGTACACAACAGTGCCGTTAATTTTCCCATTCCTAATTGATTCACCACCATTATCATGCTTTGACTAACACATTGATATAATCTCAAGAGAGAAGCCATGATTTATCTTTCTTACTGAACAAATTGTAAATTTACCTTAAATGATTTACTATCAAATCACAGAACAAGGGCCCAAATCCATCTGGATTAATAATGAACCCCTAACGGGATTTTATAGCTTATAGGCATGGCTAAAAATTGTTCCATGGCACATCAAAATGCTTGTTTTTCATCACTAACAATTTTTTTAAGTGTCTGCTTTATGAAAGAGAAATAAGTAAGTATTAGGTCTTATCAACACCAATTAATTTAGTTCATTTGCATAGCCCACCAGCCATATGAAAGTACATTATCTCAAGCTAGAAAATAAACTGCTTTAATGTTCAGTCAATAATGGAAAGGGTATCATTGAAATTTTCCCAGGTTTCCTTCACCTGGTTTGATTTCCTCTATATTTCAGCTTGTCTCAGTTACTGCTTATGTAATTCTATTCTCTCCTTCATTTATTTTCAATCATTTCTCAGAGATCTTATTCTTTGAAATAATTTTCCAAATTATTCTCAAGATTTTTATGATATAACTTTTCAAAAAGCTATTAATATATTATGATGTGATATACTGCTGTGATGCTATATACTTTTCTAGATCCCAACTTATATTAGTCTCATCTTTATTGTATGTACATCAATCACTTATTAAGAATTTCCCTTTCCCTCTTATTTTATTGTCACGACATAATCTCAAGCCAGAAGAACATTAGAATCAGCAGAAAGAAGTTCTATGTCTACTGAATTCCTCAGATTTCAATCTTTGAATCTCTAACTATGCAGGTACAAATTTAGTGCTACTCCATGACCCTAGCAGCATTATCCTTGATTCACATTTTAATTCTAAAACAGTATCTTTCATTTAAGTATTTTGTTTTTCTCAGAAAAAAAGCAAGACAGACAGATAAGAATGCTATTTCAGTCATAAACCACATTATTTTAGCATCTCTAAGTGACCACTGATACTAGGAAAATAAAGGATAGTTTCAGTCCATTAAAGAAATTAACTAGTTTCAGGATTTATGACTACACAGAGAAATACATTAAAAATTGCCTGCTAGATATCCAAGTCAGTAGGTCAGATGCAATTATCACAGAACCCACTAAGAAGAGTTGGATATCTTCCACCTGTACTACTATGGAAAACACAATCTAATTACTTTTCTTGTGGAATGACTGTGGCCAAATAGTAATTTTAAAAGGAAGTGAAAGTAACATTTCTGGTTAAAGTCTAATTCCTCAATACAGTCTCTTCTCTAGTTATACTAAAAATAACATATACAAGCAATATATCAAAGCAAGAATCTTACCTCTTCCTTCTAGCCAGAACTCACTATTTCATCTCAGGTAGATCCTTTCTCAAACCTTATCAAGATTTCTTACCACTGTAGTTCATACTGAGCAAAGCTGAAAGACTGGCATGCCGTACACTGCTTAATTAAGAGCAGGTGAGTAACTACCAAAATATGACCATCCTTCAGGGCCCAATTTCTAGTAATATTTGACTCAGCTCACAAGACAGGCTAGAAATCCATCGTATGCAGAATAAAGTCTTTTCCTTCCTTGGTTATTTACATTGTTTTCCCTATCATGGCTATAGGACAATCAGAAAACAGAATAATTCACAAGTGAATGTTGTATCCTGAACGGAAGGGAAATTTAGACGCTAACTCATATTGGCAAGTTGAATAGCAATCTACAGCAGTAAGACAAGTTTACAACCATTTCACCTAGGGCTTCCCAACCTCACGCTGGATACCCTTTTCCACAGAGGGCTTAGAATATTTCATTTTCCTCTAAAATCTCTCTGGGATGAGCTTTTCTTTCTAATAGATCAACAAGAAACTCTCCCAACCTCACTTAAGGCTCTACTTGCCATACTACTATCCACCTATTGCTTCTTCTCAATGTAGCCATTCCTCCTTACTGGTTATCCTTTTCTGTCCCACATTCCCTTTATTAAGCAGCTTTCCCTCAGGCAAGGCTGAAAAAGCATAGCATTCCCCAGTGATCCTGCATAAAACACCCTTTCAACGTAACAGTTTTAAAGCACGCGTCTACAACAGGAGGTCTAAAACCTCCTAAAAAAACAAAAATGAGAAAGGGTTCATTTTATCATGGTACTGGAGGAACACGTTTTGAACCTTTAACTGTCTAAAATGTTTCTCACCTATATTATATATTGAATATGATTACTATTACATACATATATATACACACATATATATACACAAGACAGCTCATGAAAAGAAAGAAGTTTTCACTTAGAATGATATTGCAACCCATTGCACCACTAAAGCACAAAAAAAAGCGTTGACATATTATTACAAAGCTACCAAATTTTCTAAGTACTTGATATCATATAGGTTCTCGTGTGCTTAAAAATATAGTTATCTATCAAGGTCAATTCCACCTGTGCATGCTCGGCAATCTGCAAAAGCTGGCCTGAAGTTTTTCACAAAGGGACCTTAGGCAACACGCAGTAGGGGGGACACAGTTACCTGACACAGTGTTCACTGTTCACCGTTCTAACCAGCCTTACGCACAGAAACTTGGATACTGAAGTAGTACAGCTCTGTAAGTTTTGCTCTACAGCTGAGCTAACTAGCCTGGACAAAACACTGATTCTCTGTTCATCTTTCAAACGTGAATTAACCTGTTTGGCACTAGCTTTAGGAGCACTGGGCAGTACAAATATGCCCACAGCAACTACTTCAAAAAAATGAATATTACTTGTTAGGCATTACATAGGCATTCTGGCACAGGCAAGAGCAGAATCCATCTACTGAAGATCTAATTCAGTTTCCTGAACCATCTTTTTTTTTTCCTATATACCCAATTTCAATGAGTTAAGAGTCTTCCAGAGAAGACCCTCCTTTACTATATAGCTTGAGACTTATTAAAAGCACTACCTACGCTATGCACCAAGAAACAGATGAGGGAAGGGATCTAGTTTACCCTCCTGACTCCAGAAAGGAATTATTGTTTTTATGATCTCTGACAGATGTTTTTCTAACCTGTTCTGAAAATCCTCTAGCAACACAAGTGACAAATTATTATCTTTGAATATATCAGATACCTCAGGATTAGAAAGATGAAGTAGGTGGTTGGGACATATTTCATCAGTATTTCCTCACAACAGAAGGAAGTATAAACTCAGGGTTCTTGGGTTCAACTCCAGATCCTGGAGGGAGCAGTACTCCAGGGGCTATTTATCTCTGGGTCCTGCCTTTGCTCTGTTGTGGCCCCTACACTCTCTCAGACCTCTCTTCCAATTCTCATCCTGCCCATTCCTCGCTCCTGTGCATCACAATCACCTCTGTAAACGTAAGGGGATCTCTGAGATTACAGAGAGATAAACTCCCATGTTTCACCTCCTGTGCCCACTGCCCTCCAAATACAATGAGATGGTCCTTTTAACCTCAAACTAGAGATGTTTGTTCCAAATGGATTCTGCAGAGATGGTAACAGCCAAAGCCCAACAATTTATGAACCAGCATACATGAACTAGGATTCATGTGCTTATTTTTAGAAGTTTATAAATGTAACTAAATTTAATGAGATCTCTGACATTGTGCTACAAACAAAGTAAAACCAAAAAAAACCTAAGCTGGTTACAAAGAATGGATGAACTAAAACTTCTTAATAGAAAAATCAGCTCAGTGTTCTTCCTTAATCAAAAAATATAGTAAAACAACCTCAAGCAACAAAGGTAATGCAGTTTAGTATGTCATGTCATCTCAGCAAAGGGTGTGATCTGTTATCACATCTTACCTGCGGAACCTTCGGGCTCTTGCTGAAACAGGTGGTCTTACTCCTCTCCTGTCCCTAGGTGCTTGCTTCCTCCCAAACACTAGCAAGGTAGGCAATAACGCAGCCATAGGGTGAGTCAGTTGCCCAAGCTGACTTTGTGAAAAAACATTCTTTCTTACATTGAAGTAAGCAACAATTACATTGCCTATTTCCTATGCTATATGAAGCATAAGAAATACTTTGATGTTATTTCAATGAGTTTAAAGAAAACCCATAATTTTAAATGTCCTACATTCAAAGAAACTTCTTTTTAGACAAAAAAATACCAAGATCATTCACAAGTTAGCCTTTAAAATTGATTTTTTTCTTTGGAATTCAGAACAAAACCCACAAAAAATCCTAAATGTAGAGACTGAACAGGTAACTATGCTGAGAGACAGTTCAGAATTTCATCCTGCAATGAAATTACTTCCACAGAAGTATCTGTACTTTTTTTCAGCAGAAGTATTACATTTACCAAAATTCCTCCTAAGAATACGTCTAATCCTATGCCTAAAATGGCAAATACTATAATTTCCAATTCACCTATGCCTGTATCCAACCTACTTGCTAATCAGTAACTATGTATTTTACTTGGGCTTTGTTGAGAGCTTTGTTTTCCAGCTTTCTCAAGACCATGAGCAACAATGCTAACTATATGTTGCAGATGTTGTAGCAGGTTCTTACAGTTGTGGGGTGTCAGGGCTCTCCCCAGCTAGCTGTTGAAGATCATTAATTATCGATGTGTGAAAAGGCAACTCCTTTCTATTTTCCCATAAACCTTTTTCTCTTAATATGTGTGGATTGTCTTCCTGATACACAGGAGAAAACTAAAGCTGTTCATACAGTAGTAGACTCTTTGTATTGGCAATGAACTTATTTTATCACAGCCTAGGGAAGAGACAGCTGTACACTAGTGGAGCTTTCTGTTTACTGTTGAGGGGAGAAAGAGAAGTAGAGAAAGGGAGATACAAAAGGTGCTTCATGGTATCACAGAAGAGGAGTGTAAGAATGTGCTACCGCTGAGTTTCCCAGATACATCATCAGAAAAAATCTTATTTAAAACCGAACAAACAAACAAACAAACAAACTGCTTGCACATGCAGATATTGGTCAAGCAAGTAGCTCGACACACTTCAAAAGCAGAACTGAAACAAAAAATTTGCAGCATTTTACCTATTGTATTAAAACTTTTCTGTATAATTTATAACTGTAAAAAAATTGCACTCTCTGAGTAAAAGCACCGTTTCTGTCCCTGGACACCAACAGCTAGTCCACTTGACTTCTAGTGAGTTCTTTTTCCTCATATGGCAACCTTCCATGGGACAGGGCCAATAACAGACTCTATGAACATTCAGCTTTCTATTCCTTCCACCCAAGTGCTGGAACATTCATTTTTTCCTACAGTGAAAATTCACGGCCTATAGTCTATTCTTTTCTCTATCAAGAGGCATGAAGACCCTCAGACTGAAGCTGACATCTTCCCAGCACCTATAACCACAGAAAACTAAGGAGACATGTGAGTGCTGCAAGATAGTCAAACTGTTTACGAAACACTACTACTTGTGCATAATTTCTATACCAGAAAGACTGCAATCTGCAACTGCTCCACTCAAAGTACAAGAAGAATTAATGTGCAAGAAAATACAAAGTAGTTTAAGTATGAAAATGAGTGCTGAAATTGTTGAAAATAAAAAAACCTTATTGACAAGTAGACAAAAACCATAGAGAAAGGTCCCTGTTTTGAGTAGCAGAAAAGTGCACAAGAAAGCAGCTCCTTATGTAAGGGATAAAATATGGTGTCTAATGCTATGGACCTGTAAAGATCTGAGTATGTTTAATATTAAGCCCTGACTAACCCCTCTGAATTCAATGGCAGCTTGCTTACAATACTTAAGATAAACACCAGCACTTGGAATTTCAGGGAGAAAAGAAAAACCAAAGACAGACAATGGGGAAAAACAAGAGCCACTACATGAGATATAAGCAGAGATACAGGCAGGAACAGAAAGTAAGAAGAAAAGTTAAGATGAAAAACAAGGGAAGGTTTCAAGTGGGCTGAGCTGCAACAGTTTAGAGTGGCTGGAATCTATAGTCTATAATATTAGGAACTGTCTTTTTTTTTTTTCTTCTCAAACCTCTAGACTCATTGTTGTAACATGAAGAAGAGAATGCAATGCACTTTGGAAATGAATTACAGTTATACATCTGGTTCCTAACCAACTAGGAAGAGGACTCTTAAAACTCCTTATCTCCGGAAACATAATTAATGCTACAATTAATGTTGCTTGCCCAAAACAAAATTGTGTATAGATTGTGCCACATAGTTTATTGACTGAAATAAAAATATACGAAGCAACAACGGAGAAAGCAATGCCGAAGGGTGC
>JAVJGH010000091.1:2763614-2789816 GCA_035590175.1 Aviceda leuphotes
AATATACGAAGCAACAACGGAGAGAGCAATGCCGAAGGGTGCTGTAAGCTTTTTATAAAATAATTTTTCAGTTCAGAAGGAGTTATTTTCTTGTGCAAACAGGCATAAAATTACTACCCACTGCCCTGCTTCTCATTGATTTCTACTTGGCACAGTTTGCCAGATGCTGTTTGGTCTAAGTGTTGCCTTGACCTCCACTGGTGACGCTGGCCCCTTTTTGCTTTGTTGCGTGGTATTTTCCCAGCAGGGAGGTCCCACCCCTCTAATAGTTCAGTTGCAACTTTTGCTAAAGGCTTATAGGTTACCCATATGTTGTACTGGAGGGGCCAGCCTGACTGGAATTAACTCAGAAGTGGCGTCCAGCATTGTGGCTGGAGCTGGCCCAGAGGAGATTATAAATGTCCCAAAACTAATTAAATATTTTGTCTCCTGCTGGTAAACAAAAGCGAACGAGGGCAAAAATATGAAATGCCTGATTTAACTAGGATCTGTAAGTACCTTGACAACAGCAACCCTGAAGTCAGTGATGCATGATTTAAAAGCCCCTAATGGGTCAAAGCTGTTACACAAATGAGACTTTTGTCGATTATCCTTCACTTTATATACTTGCAAAACTGTTACGCAAATGTATTTACTATCAGTTTCCAGGGTATTTCACAACAGCATTTCTGGGGCAAGAGCCCTACAGTCCAGATATTTATTTGGAAGCATTCTTAACTTTCATGTTTGCGCTAAAAAAATACAGAAAATAAATATGACCTCCCAAAGAAATCTGAACAAATAAGAAGTAACAGTATTTTCAGTAACATTTTCAAGGAACTGAACTGTCAATGGTGCTTCGTAAAAATGAGACAGAAGAATTCTCTTATTTAATAACATATTAATTTTTTTTTGTTAGCTATGTGCCTTTTTTAAGGCACCTCTATTTAAAGAAATATATACAGAATACATATAGAAGACTATAAAGAAATCAGTTAAATTATTTAAATACAAAATAATATATATTTAAAGAAATAAGCTAAATTATTTAAATAATGGATCAAACACTTTTGATATATATAATTCAGATTTAATGTATTCAGTTTTGTAATTTAAAAACCCTCTCTCATGGCATTTTAAATATTTTATGTGCATAAGGGTATACTATATTTTAAAATACACTACTGCAGACATAACTTCTTTTCTTTTAGTAATGTATAGTAGTTATCACGTAAATATTCCATTAATATGTTTAAGAATGTTAAGTGAAGAAGTGTCTTACAAAAATCCCGTTGGTAAAGAAAATGAGAATTCTAATTAGATGTTCTATTTCACATACATGCTTAACTTCACGTTTATGTAATCCTACTACAGTTAATAGGACTAATCAAGTGTCCAAGGTTAAAAATAGCTCTAAGTTTTGGTCATCCAGGACCTCAGTTCATAATGCTGTTAGTGTGAACTATGAAGTGACTTGTTTAATGGAAGTATAGCATTCACGTTTTCTGGGAGGGCATAAATCTTTGTTTTCCATAAACACGTTTCTACTTACTTCTTAAAAAAGAACTTTACAATAAGGTTATCTTTACTTGCTGAAATTTGAAACTTACTGAAAAATGGCAAGGATCAAATGTGTGGGTAAAAGAAAAGGAAGCCTTAAAACAAATTGATAAATACATATATATACACATATACAAAAAATATATATACAACTGACTTCCAATTTTTTATAGTACTTTACCATTAGATTTTTACTTTATAATTAAACTGTCATGCAAATTAAGTAATTCACGCTCAGTTTAAGTAAAAGCTTACACTATTAAGTGTAAGGGCTGATGTTGTAATTAATGCTTTCCAAATTAACTAGGAACTTCTGTAGCTTTACTGGTTTGCATCCTGCCATAGATGAGTGCACATGCACACATGCATATAACACATCTGCTCTTTTGTCCAAATGGACAGCAGGACGCCACAGAGGTTTTTCCATCAAAAGAAATGCAATTCTAAAAGATTAAGATGTTCTAGTTACGCACATGGTAACATTTGATGTTTCAGATTTTCAAATCTCCCAAGTGTCACATTTCCAAACTATAATGAATTAGATGTGACGGGTATATTCTAAAAGCTACTAGTAAAGCTGGTTGTGAATAAAGAAGCACTTAATGTAGTGATTGCTAATATATAACACTGGATTTAGAATGCACAAAGGACAACGTTTCCCACTAGGTACACAAGAATAAAAAGTGATATACCATGACTAGAAGAGCAAAAAAACTCACTTCATCCAATGTATGTAGAAAAAGGACTGAACATTTGGTATCAAAAAGCTTGTTCTTTGTTTTTTCTCCCATGAAGCTATCTGTTTCTTTTCATTCCTTATTATTTCAGATATTTCACAAATCTCAAATGACAGCATTCTATCAGATTTTACTGGAGTCTTCTCCTGAATTATCCAAACTTGAGGATGAGGAAGTTTTCTCAGATTTAATTAATATCACAGTGGAAATTTCAAATGAAAAGCTTTTTACAGCAATATATTCAGTCACTTCTGTTAAACAGGTTTCCTTTTAGATATAGAGATAAATGACACAATCTTGCTTATTTAATTGCATTCATTGTGGTTTATGTCATCAGCTACTCACAGACCTTAATTCCTAATGCAAAAAATGCAGTAAGGCAGCTATATTTCTGTTGCAGCTGGTCTTCTTAATATATGATTGAGAAGCAAAAAGGTATGTATTACTTTGGTTTTCCTTACAGCTTAAAAGTGTCTGAGCATAGTAATAACTATATTTTTGTAATTCAGACTCACTGAAGAATGTGCATTGAATAAAAGTGCTACCCGTTTAAAGAATTAGGGATGCTTTTAGAGTCAAACACCAGGAAAACTTCCCGCCCAAGTTCCACAGCATCAAAAAGTCAAGAAGGCAAGCTTTTTAATCTAACAGACAAACCCATAAAAAGATCCCATAGCTGGAGGACAAAGTTTGAAAACCACAATCTGGAAACACATAATACATTTTCAACAGAAAATTCCTAGATATTTTACCAAGGAATATGATAGATTCTTCATAAACTGACATTTTTATATTAAATTTGGATATCTTTCTACTAGACCTAAATCACAAAGTATTGGCTTCAGTGCACAGATTGCTTTGTGGAATATTACTGTCTGCAATATGCATTCAGGTCATCAGATTATATGATGGCCTTATATATATATATATGCATCTATGAAATGCAGAAAAGACTACCAAAGTTACCTAATAAACCAAAACGGCAATCCAATAAGACTCTGAAACTACAAAGAAGTCTGGCAAACTGCAAGCAGATTAATTTCTGTTACTCTCTAAATCCTTTTTTTTAGGGAAACACATATCTTCTTTAAGGTGAGCGGAAGCCATTTAATGTATCTCAGGCATTCAGAGAATAAAGAAGCTGTAAACTTCAAAGTGCTCAATGAAGAGGAAACAAACCCAAATATTTTACTGGTGTCACTGAAGCCCAAAACGTATCACCATATTACTCTGTCTTCCTCTGAATTTTGAGGAGTATGGGTGACAAAACAGGAGCATGTATGACTGGACAGGGAACACAAGCTTGTACCTATTTTTTTCAGAAGGTTGTTTTCTAGAAAGGGTGTTAATGTATTGTTCCACAAAGAAAAGGGATCTATTGGTTAGACTGATCTCAACGCATTGCACAAGGCCTTTGCATAGGTATATACTGGAAGAAGCACATGAGAAAAATTGTCCTAGTTAAGAAACGACCAGCATAATCAGTCTCAGGTCTCAAGAAGAGAAGATGCCCGAGAACAGGTGAGGAAGGAAAATGAACATACAACTTACAATCTCTCTTGTACTTTGCCTTGGCTGGTGGGGAAGGCTAACTGAAGTGACGAATTCATATTGTACCGTTTTAAGGATCAAGATTCCACCTTCTTTTTGTCCATCTCAAAATCCTAGGGCATAGGACAACTTAATCCACACTCCCAGTTAGCAGGGAAATCTAGCAAAGATTACATCTCCTGAAGTAGAGTTCCCTTTGGAGCTCTTCCTGGAACTGTCTGACTATACCACCTTTCAGTTAGTGCTAGTGCTTGACGAGACAATTGAATCTTTTTGTTAAGAACTTCCAAAATGCAACAGAAGTACCAAGTAATTGGTATTCTGACTGGGACTAATTCAAAGATGTCTTCTAGTACCTTGGGATATGCTGTGTTCCACTTTGGAGAGAATCAATCAGTCAGAGATTGATGAAGGGGTGGTGAGGTCAGGTTTGCAAATACAGAACCATCTGCAGAGTCTCCTGGGTTGGTACCTGCAGCACAGTAATTTACAGGAGCAGGTGTTTCCTTTTAATCTACTGTTTTTTTCTGCTGAAACTGTAACTTTATTGAGAAAGTGCCTGCAGTTTGGTCTTATGAGGGTACTTTGTTTATTGTTGCTATTAACTATTAACTGGTGAAATGCTTCTGAAAGTTGTAGTAACCATACTCCTTAAAACACAGGTAAGAGCAGAGGCTGTGATGTTAAATATGGTGGACACATCTTCAGAAAGCTGCTATGCATAAACATACTGAAGTCCAAAAGGCTGTTTTTAAAACCAAATTATTTTGTTCAGAAAGGAGCCATATCTTTCTGAATATGGGTGACTGAAATTATCATAGTCATTAAGATTATAATTTATTTTTGTTTACAGCCATAAATATTTATGGAGAAAGGAGGCTTTCTGAAACAAACAAAAAATTCAAAAATTTCAGCTGGAATTTCCCACCTGAACTGAGCTTGGTAGGATGACCTCTTTGTTAAGTCCCCTTTGATTTGGATTCAAAGCATAGCAAAAGGTCAGTAGAGAATACATTTGAATTCAAATTCAAGTTTCTGGCTTTGCTGCACCTCATACCCTGCTCCAGCTCTACTATAATCTACATAATCTCTTCCATAGCCTAACATCTCTCAACCTGACTCCCAGATCATACAAACTGCCTTTGCATCATTAACTGCAACTAGTGGCAAAAACTGAAAGCACGCCCTTAAGCGTTTTAACCATTCTCACATATTACAGTCTCTACACACGCATTACACCTCCTTCTCCTCTTCCTCACAAAACTACTTCATCTCATTCCTCTTCACAATTCCAGAAATGTTCTTGAGAATTTTTCTTGGGTTGGCCTAATGTGTTTTATCTACCCTATCTAATTATCAAATTCATCTAATTCTTAACAGGACAAAAATTACATATGGGAAAGTGTTTCTTGGTTTGGGTGTATCACCAAAAAAAAGTCACAGAACGCTGAAAAGTGGATAAAACTTAGGCTTATATGATTAATGACATTAAAAACCAGGGAATGTCCACCTTTGCCAATCAGTGAGGCAAAAACACAAGTCAAAGTGAACCACTCACTAAAGAAACCAACAGTTAGAAATGTTTATTTTTTCATATTCTGCTATAGACATTAAGTCTAAACTAAAGGTCTTGGTCTAAAACTGACCTCTAGTAAAAAAAAATTCACGTTTTTCAACTATCTGGTAATGCACTGGGTTTTGTTATTCCACTTTCCCATTCTTTTGAGAATTTTTATTATGGTTTGTAGGAAACTTTAGGAAATAATAGAAGGACAGTGACTCAGCAATTGAGAAAAATACCTTGTTCTGTCTTTTTGCTTAAGTCTGGTAATTACTTTAAAGACAGATCTACTCCTCTGGGAGAAAAAAAAAGATTAGAAGGCAGAATCAAACTGCTTAATTGACAGATTTTTCAGTTTTTAATTGAACTAATTTAATTTTTACCTGATCTGGCATCATCCTTAATTTTCATTTAGTTTTCTTTTTTCACTCCTGGGAAGGTCCCCTCTGTTCCTGTCACTCTGATGAATACTGAGACAAAGAAATCTTCCCTTTCCCAGAAATAACTGCCTCATCTGTTGCTAATTTCCCTTCCTATCCCTTATGGAACACATGGCTCCTTTCTACGACCTCTTGCTGTGTACACATTCATGAAATCTTTTATTTCCACCTTTTGCAAAACTTTCCAGTTTTGGTAACAACTTTTCAATATCTGTTTTCTGTCTATTCTCATCTAGATAACACAAAAGAAATGCAAAGTATTTTCATGAATCCTTTAAGCAAATCTGGTAAATGGCTTATTGAATAAAAAAATGGCTTCCCATTTTCTTTTCATCCCTTTTAGCTGTACATTTATTTCCATAGCAACAAACTTACAGTTTCTGTTGCTCAATTTTTCTTTTTTCTTATTTTGCTTCCTTCCTCATGGTTATGTGCTTTCTTCCTGACCCCTACATGAGCTATGCCTCTGCAGAGGCATACACTGAAGAAGTAAAATGAGCAAACATGCATTTAAACTTTCATGTCTCAGCTGTTGGATCTAGCCACAGATTTACTCAAAACTTACAATGGCCTGTACCTTAATGACCTTCTGTTGGACACTCTCACAATAAATAACTCTTAAGCACACAGGAATTTTTGGGACTGTATTTTCCTTTCACATAATTTGCTCTTGGTTCAACACAGCCCTATGCTACAGTCTTAACTAAGAGAGCAGCACAAAGAAGTTCTGCAAATCATTGAATTGTTTAGGTTGGAAAATACCTTTAAGATCATCAACTCCAACCATTAACCCAACACTGCCAAGTCCACCACTAAACCACGTTCCTAAGCGCCACATCTACAAGTCTTTTAAACACCTCCAGGGATTCTCTGCACCAGAAACACTAAACAAGGACACTGCATTTTTCCAACCTTCCACTTAATATCTTAATTTTTTTGATTCAACAATTTAATCAAAACAATGCAAGTTAACTATTTTCTCAGAGAAACATTAAATTCCAAACTCTGTGTTAATAACTGTAATACTATACAGGCCCTTTCAGAAAATTTTCCCTTAAACAATGTTTTATTTCATTAATGAGGAAGGCCTAACAACTTGCATTAAAAAACAGTCCATGGAAAGTCCCTGATGATGAAGTCTACCTGAACTTCTATAGTACTCAAAGATTGTATTTAGCATTACAAGGACCTAAAAATTGTGCTGCATAGGTTGAAGATCATGTGGCACTGATGTTTAGTTGAATTATAGTAGTCTCTAAAGAAATCTACCTTTAAGTACTGTTTCCTTTCTGCATTTTCCATGCTGACTTTGGCTCTTGGAAATTAACTTAGTTAATCATCACTGTGTTCCTCTTTTTCTTCATGTGAAACTCATGCATTTTTGAGTCTGAATTCTCATTTCAATCATAATCAGACATTTCATTTGGTGCCAAGGTACCGTAGCATTCAGGATCTTGCTCAAAGTTAAGATAGTTAAATTACTAAGCTAAATTAAGCTAATGAAACCAACAGCTAAATCCTTCACATGAAAACGTGAAACAAGGCCACACAATTTCTGAATAATTTTATTTGAAGGTCGCACAACTTATTTTTTGCACTAGGAAAGATGGACAGAATTTGTCACAACAATTAATTTCCTTTACTGTTGACTGAAAATGCGCAATGTATTAAAAATAAGTCTTAGTGAGTAATTAGGATCACCAGGTCAACTACACAATATTTCATGAGAATAAAGTTGCTATTCAAAAAATGAGTGCTCTTTTTCTTGCCACTCTCAGCAGCCTTGCTTGTTTTGCATACGGCTGCATGTTTAATTAGCAATCCTTCTGTAAGTGTCTGCAATTAGCACAATGATGATTAATAAAATAACTCCTTTAAAGCTCCATTTAAGCAGCAGAAGTGCACAATCAGGTATAATTAATTCATCATTAATAAATCATGGCTGATTAACTAATCTGTTGATTACAAACACATTACTGCATAGTGTCCCACCTGAGCTCTGGTGATTTTTCCATCCTGAACAGAAATAGAGACAAAGTAGTACTAAACTATTCAAAAAATGCATTAAGCAGCAAAGATACTGGTTTGGTCAGGAAATTGCAAGTATATTTAAAATTTACTGGGCTTTGCTCACTATTAGTCCCTTTGAGTAAAAAAAATAATTGTACTGTCTCTTTGTTAATATGGATGGGTGAACAATAATCGCTTCTTTAGTTCACTTATATTCTTAAAGAAGGTTTTTCTTCCAAAGCATCTCAGATTATGGGCCCGATTCACTTTTTGCATAAGCCAGTAAGAAGTAGCAAATGCAGCAAAACAAGCTTGCAGTATTGCTCCTCAAGAAGGTCCAGGTCACTAGCCAGAAAGCGATCAGTGCGCTTTGTGAGAAGGCAAGGTCAAGGCGACTGCTAAATATGCCGTCGCAACTTTGCTGTTAAGCTGCCTCCACAGCCGTGATGATGAGTCCGTGTTTATAAACCACATTTCAGGTCCATGAACTTCAGCAAGACTGAACACAGAAGAAGAACATGCATTTCCATTTTGAGATTCCTTTTGCTTGCCACCTAGCTCTTGAACTTTGTACTGCATTTAAATAATCTTTTCAATATATTCTGCATAGCAGCAGGACTAGAAACTTTTATTTCAAATGAATCTGAAGATTCTCACACTGTTACTTGCCTCCAGCTTCTTGGACTTAGGTAAGATGTAAGTTATGGGTTATGATAAAATTCAAACTAACTGGACATAGGGGAACTTAGCACAACTAAGCTCCTCATCATTCATAAAGGGCTGACCTCCAGCTGTTCCTACAGTATGAAAAGCCTTTAAGTTCAAACTGCTTCATCCTGAAACATTGCAAAGAAAAAGAACTAAAGCAAAGCTTAGGACAAAAGTGATTTGAAAGGGAAAACAGTTTTAGCTAGAGTAACTGAAACAGTTCAAGATTCCTAATAAATCCAGAGAAAGACGAGAATACTAAAGGAAAAAATGACAAAGTCTGAAGCAGTACACTTCATGAAGAAAATTACAGAAGAAACTTAATTTAGGAGCACATCTTCAGTCTTTGAAAAGTAAATGACATTGCTGTAACCAATAAAGTTTTCTTTCAGATTTTAACCACTTTTATGTGCATCACTATGTCATCTCTTAAATCTTTCTGCTGAAACTTTAATTAAAAATACTGAGTAAGCAGCTGTACTACAAGCCACTGCAATACCATTCATCTCTGAAAAATAATGCTCATAAGAGAACCATAAAGCACATTTCTAAACCATTTATATTTTGTTAATGTTTTAATTCAAGTACATTAATGAATGTATAAGCATCATTTCAATATATGACAGAGAAAAGTTTTGTGGTTGTTTTTTTTTTTAAAGGACTGTAGACAAGTTTCATGGAAAATGACTGAATATGGAAAAAGTTTGATTATTTTTTCAGTCAGAAAGTTCACAATCCAGGAAGCAGGAATGGCTTTTAACATGGAATTTGGAAATAACAAAAAGAATAATTTAAAAGCAGAAAAACGAGATAGCTGTCCTCAGACATTTTCTGAAGTCAATGTACATATGAAGTGGCAAGATGAAAGTGAAGAAAACAATACCAAGGATCTTGAAGATTAGAAGTGAGCATTTTCAAGCAATTTTTAAAAATGGACAATAAGTAATCGAAGACTTCTGAGGACAGTGGTGATTCACTGCCTAGAGCCAAGATATAATCAGCATAATGTGAATAATTTGAAGGTGTGGGAGGTTAGTGTCAATTTCTTCAGAAAATCAGGTTTCCTTTTAATACAATAGCAATTTGCCCCGCAATGTCAACTCTTCCGTCATTACGTAGTGAAATCTTCAACTCTCCTCCACGGCGGGAACATTGAAAAGCTAAATGGAAACAAGAATCCACAGTTAAACTAGTATTTATCACGAATTACTTAAAAATCCATGAAAACTCAGGGAAATGAGGCCTCTGTTTCCAGTAAGCCAGCAGCATCAGGGCAAGCACTGTACCAGGAACACCCTGGATGAATTGTCTTTACGGATGAAGATTAGCTGAGGGTGTATCTCAGACTACAACTTGTCTATTGAGTCTGACAAAAATGCTAGTTAATACAAGTAGCGAAGGATAGTTTGCCGTTATATACAAAGGAAACTTGGTTGGCTACATCTAAAGAAGTCTTGAATTCTCCCATTCAGGGGATAGACAATTTCTGTAGGTAATAAGGAAGAACACCGAGTATTATCTGCATAAGAAAGAACCACCACTTTACAAGTATTGAACATCTGAAGTGGATACCAGGTTCAAAAAATGTGTTTGGCTAATGGCTAAAGAAAGCTCAAGCAGGCAGTGGAAAAAGTCTACAAAGAAACATAGATGCTGCTTCGGCTGTCAAACTGAGACCAAATTCTTACATAGACAGGAACAGATATTGATTTATATAATCTGAATATATAATTTAATACAGCTAGATAAAGTTTAAGTAGAAATAGCCTTCCGTTTGTAAATAATTACAGAAGTAAACTTTTGCCTAAAGTCTTTAGTCTTATGTAGGCTGGACGATAATGTTCACTTAGCATGTTGAGTGTGCAGACTTGTTTCAGTAGTCTGAATTTAGTTGCACAACTACTTCATCAGAAGTCTGATTCAGATGGCATTTAGCAAAGGTTTAAGTTTCATATAGTAGTACTGTTTTTGTAAAAGGCTGTAAATGGATGAAGAGGCATTAATGTTCATGGTCTCCCTACTCAATGAACTTCCAACTACTACAGAAGTTGCTCAAAGCCAAAGGCCGTGTTTTTCCTCACAAACCCATGATTTTGTAAATTGGATAGAAATTGTGTTCAGATCCCAACAGAGCATAGGATCTCTAACAGATAGTATATATACTGTACGCCTTAAAACAATTTCTCAGCCACAGCTGACAAGGAAGTTCCTTCTTATAACAGGATATTAGATTCTCAGACAAAGCAAACACTCTGAAACAGTGGAAACAGGAGCTATAAGGAGAATGAGATTGATACTTTCTGTTCTTTTCCATTTATAGAACCACCAATTATTGTTTTTAACTTGTCAGAACAACACCCATGTATGGAGTAATGCCTTCAATTGAATATTTTGGACTCTTAAAGATCCTGACCATGCTAAATTTGATCAATTATTATTGCCAAGTGTGGATACGCAGCTAAACTCTCCCACTCCCTCGTGACAGCAGATTTAAATAAAAGAGATTAATTTTTTCAAATCTTCAGAGGTTGGTTGGGTTGTGGTGGTTTTTTTTTTTCCTCTCTTTAAATGTGGAACCAGTGCTGTCTGTTTCATGGCAGGATTACTGAGACTGTTTTGATACTGATCCATTTTATTTTATTTTATTTTTAAAGAAACCTCCAAAGTAGAAGAAAAAAAAAAATAACCCACAAAAGTAAATGTTATGCAAGCTTATATGAAAATAATACTTGATCTTTTCTTTCTCTCATACAGAAGCACTAGTATCTCACACTATGTCTGAAAGTAAACAGAGCTGCATGGAACATTTCAGTAAGTAGAGGATTTCATTTAATAGCAATGTCTCCAGAGACATTCAAGCATCTCTGATGTGCACTCACCTTTTGGATCACAACGTTGTTGCACATCTGTACTTACCAGGAATATCTCATACTACAAATACATTTTACACATTTTGTATAAAAACAATTATGTACATCCTGATCTGTAGAAGTAATATATAACAGATGAATTCACAGTGGTCTGAATTCCTGTGATTAACCTGAGACAGAGGGAAGTTTAAGAGTAGGTACACGGACTGTGAGATTGAGCACACTGATACCATAGAATCATGCACCCCTGAATTCACAAGGCAGCCAGTGCCCTTGTACTAATATTATCCTGTTGTTTTAAGGAGCTTCTTACCACTCTAGATGTATCTAAATGACCATTGCTTACAGAATTTGAGGAGTAATGGACTTTCTTCATGACACCATCATAATGACATCAACTTAGGAGCAAATGCCACTCTTGTAAAAATACCTATTTTTAGAAATCACTATTATTTTTGCCAAATTTCTAGACCCTACAAATGGACTGATGAAAGAAGCACTTGCTCCTTAACTTAAGTGAAGTTAAGAACTCCAAGACTTTTTTCATTCTAAGAAAGAAGGTAAATAAATCTGATGACTGATGGAGGGAAACACCCCTCCTTTGGCAGAAATGTTACACTTGTGCATAAATCTGATGTGGTCAATCTGCATGTTGAGATTACCTGGGGAAGATGAAAGCTGCAATTACAACTCTGCAAAACTCTTCACTTCATGAGAACTCAAATTAGCAAAAACTTAAATACAGGTAGATTTATTCCACCTGAATAAAGCAAGGAGACTGAAAAGTCAGAAGATGGGACAGACTTTGCATTGAAAGGAATCTTGGCAAAATTTGTAAAAGTATGATCTTACAGTTATCAAAGTAATGTCTGGGTTTTGGTTGGGTTTGGTGGGGTTTTTTTATACCAAAACCCTCAAATACTATAAACCTGTTCTGTACTGGGAAGGAATCAGAGAAGTTAAAGGCAGTAATAAGAACCAGAATTTCCCCACAAATTAATACAGTTGTCAGAAGTAAAGAGCTACAGAAAGATTCCTCTAGCTTCACCTGAGATTAAAAATTGTCCTGGACAAAGCCCTTTTCTTCACAATAATTTGGAAAGTCCTTTATAATCTGTTTGAATATATCAAATTCCTTAAGCATGTTTATAAATGTTATCTTAGAAATGTGAAAACTATGTGAAGGGCCAGACACACAGTTGCTAAATATTGCATTTAAAAGCAATTATGAATGTCCATACATCTGATATGAGAGATTATAATTTTTAAAATATTGCAGAGACTCTTGAAATGAAAAAAAGGCAAGGACAGATACTGAACGCTGATTTAACACTCAGCTTAAATTCAAGGATATGTACATAGTTTCAAGAAAGACCATAAAGTATTCCACCAGACTGGAAAACTCTCTTTGTAGTTGATGGGAGTGGTCATTGTTTGACAATTTGGTTTAATAAAAGTAGGAAGAGAATCCAAACACAGGAAATTATGTCTGATACTTCAGCAGAGATGCAGCTGACCTCCACCTAGAGGTCACAATACCCAGAGAGATCTGACAGTAGATTTAGAGTTCCTCATTTTTATATTATTTCATATCTGATATATTTTGGAACTAACAGATCTTTCATTTTATGCAAGAAAATCTTCATTTATATTTCCAATAAAAGGTATCGGATATTACAGAGGCTACTGCAAAGGTTTCTATAAAGTCAAAAGATGCTCTTATTTATCTTTGGTGAAATGTAATCTTCTTGATTGCCAGACATCTTTTCCAGACATAATCTCACTAGTAATGGAATTCACCCCAATACTACCTGATTCCCCTCGGTCACATGCATGCAAGGAAAACTTACATCTCAAACACATGTAAAGACCATGTTGATCAGATGTCAAATTAACTTGTTCTATTTAAATATGTTTTATGTGATTTCTACCACAAAAGAAGTTTGAGGACATACACGCATGAAATAGCAAAAAAAAACCAACCCCAAAACCTATCTTCTGAGAAGATAGGACTTTTTTTTGTGCTAAACACATTAGAGAAGCTGGTTACAGTATCAATTGCCTTTGCTGCCTGAGAGAGTTTCTCTAAATGAAGAAATGGCACAGTACATACAAAATACATGAAAATGCAAAACGGGCAGAAAGTATCATCTAAAAATACAGACAGAATTTCTGTGTGTTTGTTTACTTAAAGAAGCATTTATAGATGGCACCGAAGAGTTTCAAATTCCACGTTAACATCCAAAAATGTCAAAATCTTCTGAGAAACAGCCAGTCCATAAGGATGCATTACCAAAGGCAGTTTCTCCTCTTCAGAAAGTATGTTGGGATTTTTCCCCCCAACATTATAGAAACTATCACAGATTTGTGTGATGTTAACGCAAATATGAGATCTTTAGAACAGACAGTTAAACCTTTCCTTCAGTCCATGATGGAGAAGGTCTCAGTCTTTGTGGATTACCATACTGAGCTATGGAGCGCAAACAGATCCTTTAAGGAGCTTATCATTCTCAAGAAAATCCATTTTGGGATTCATTTGGCCAAATATAGGATGGCTTATATTCAAGGCAGCTGTTTGTTTGGAAAAGTGTTTTATGGACAAGGAACCTTATTAGATCAAGGGTCCAATCTCTGCTCTAAACTAAATGTTACTAAAGACCTAATTGTTGTCAGGTGCACAAAAGAATTGTAATCCCCTGCCCTGCACTTAGAGAACCAGCTAAGCTCTAGGGTATTTTGTATTGCTTCTATTGTTCTTCCATTCTCCATCAAAGCACTAGAAACATGAGAAGCAAACAGACACCCAATGCCTCTTTATCTAGTGTTGCCATGTATTAACAGTTTCTCTCAGTTCTTCCACCAAGTTCTTCAGTTTCTTACTTAACAAATATGTGATCTAATAAGCATATCTCATTAATTGAATGAATACAAATAAATCTGTTCTTTAACTTCAGAGGTCCATCCATCTCAAAGTCCTTTAAGGCTTAATCATTTAAAAGTAAGATTGCAACTGCAAATAAAATCACAAACAAATGAAATTTGCCAATGCCCGTGTATCTTGTCCTCATTCTTATGTATTTAAGATCAGTTAAATTCTTTCTGTTCTTCTAACACAAGTGACTATTCTTTCTTATATCCTTCCTTGCTACCATGTAAAAGACCATCATCCTGAGGAAAACCGATCTTCATACCTAAACACACACATGTATCGGAAACCAGAAAAAACTACCATAAAGCACATTCTGTATGTAGCATCTGAAAGTTAAAAATACATCACCTCTTCTTATCTAGCTATAATAACACTAGCTATTCTAAATCCTACATTTATTAAAGAAGTCACTGCAGGGATTAATCTGGAGTAATTCTCAAGAAAATTTCAAAATCAGGCAGAAAACCTATAATTTTTTTCAGTCTCATCTTAACATACATTAAGGAAAAGGAAAACACTGGACAAATTGTACTGAAAACTACACATAGTGAATAAAAATACCGATACCTTTTCCCAATACTCAAAATGCAAGACATAAAGACCACGAAGTAAATTCAATCAAAACAGAAAACCAACATCATCTGATGTTCACCAAGCTTCAGTTATGATGAAAGGTCATGAGAACTAAAATCCAAAAGTTGAAATAAAAAACTAACTGCAGAGAGTTATGATCCAGAAACTGACACTTCAAACTCCCTGCAGGCACGATGTGTCAACATTGGTGGGTAGGAAAGAAAGCAATTTCTTAGAGATTACCTCACACACGAAATGTTACATAATATTCTATTCATATTGAGAAAATGGATAGGGAGTTGTTGCTACAGTTTACAGTTTGGATTGCAGTAATAACTTTTTCTTTTTTAGTGAGTAGGTTTTACATAAATGGGCAGCTTTGCAAAAAAAAACAGTTTCTCTTACCAAGCATTTCTTTCTTCCCCAGCTGCTCTGACCAGTAGCTGCTTAAAACAGCATGGGCAGATCCTTAAGAGAAATTGTAAAACAAAGAACAGAATTCAATTAGAACCACAGCTTTATAGAGCAAGCAAGCACGTTCAAAATGTGAACGCCATACACAAATGAAGTGCCACACGTGTGTTTAGGGCAAAAACACATAGGAGTTTTCACGGCAGACAGAACTTAAGGCTTAAATATTGCTTTATCATAAATAAATGAAATGATACTTCCTCATCCTCTGGCTTCAATGGAAATTTTGCCCAGGCGAGGGCTTCATGATCAGCCACAATTGGTAGGAATAACAAATAGTACCAATTAAAATACTTGAGCCAAAGTACTAATTTTTTTACCAAAAGTGAAGTTTCCTAATAACAGAATCTCAAAGTATTAAATTCAAAATATTATTCATCTAAACGTGATGTTATTCAATGAAAAATGAACAGCTACCCATCAATAATCTGAACAGGCTTTTGGATATTTTTTAGGAATAGGAACAGGTGGATAGAAGTCACTGTGTAAAACAAAAGTATTTCCTCTGCTAACAGTCTTCACAACAAAACCCCAGGGTTTTTTCAGCCTTGAATGCTAGTAAGTACCAGGATGTAACTCAAGGAGATGTTTTAAGGTCTCACCATAGCTTCTGAAAACTAGAAGACCAATTTCTTGCTTCCTGATCAGCAGATGGCTTAAAAACTTAGGATGACTTCTCAGATCCACAGCTAGACATGCTGCTTCAGTCTACATTAGCAGCTAGGGGCAAAGATACTCTGCTAGAAACCCTACTGTGAAGTAACTATAATTATCAGGGCTCAAGGACACCAAGACATGTAGAATTATTAAGAAATCATTACAGAAGAAATATAATCAAAGCCATAACACTGTTAAAAGTATACTTCAGTTACACAATAAAAAAAATTGTTTCTATAAAGGAAAGGACACTTAAAGATGGAAGACAAGCAACAGTGAATATCAATACTAGTCTTCCCAGAAATGCTAAGGAATGAGCTCTGGAATTAGGTATGTCTACCAGACTCTGTCTCTGTCTTTATCAGGAAAGCAGGACTGAAAGCTTAAATAGTAACTGAAATATATGGCTTGTATTTCCTTGTAAACCTTTCTTTCTGCTAGGAGTGCTGAATAACTAGCACTATTCCAACAAAAAAAAAAAGTTTTCTATATTTAGCAAAACATTTAATTTTTTACCAATTTCTCAGCTGACTAATAATTAACCTGTGATTAACCAGTACCTAAGCAAAGAACATCATTCTGCAGCAATCACCATCACACCTAGTGAGTTGAACACCAAAGGAAAAGGCAGAGAACTAGCCTTCCTGCCCCTAAATATACAACTAGCTGAGTTCATAGGCCTGAGAATATCCACAATAAGTGTCATGAAACTAGAGGAGATCTCAGCTGAAGCATAAAAAAAATACCAAACACCAACAGAAGTGGACGTGAACTTCTACTGCAACAATCATTCAATACCAAACTAGTCTCTCACTTTTCTCTAATTGGAATACTTCAGGGAAAAGATCTGAAAAAGACATAGGAATATCTGGCCTGATGACAACAAGAAACTGATTTTTTTCTGAATGAGCTGGAATCAGTTATAAAAGTTTTCAGTTTAATGAGAACACTCCTGCTGTCCATCTAAAACAGTAATTTGTAAGAAAGTCTCTAAAGTACAAAACCAGATTCATGAAGTTTAATAAGAACCTCTTAATTGAACCGAAACAAGAGTAGTTTACCACACACATACCTGTAACAGGGTCTTCCAGAACTCCATACCAAGGTGCAAAATATCTGGAGTAAAAATCATGGCCTTTACGTTTTCCACTGGAATTTCCCTTTAGAGTGAGTATGAGTCCTTTCACCTTTCCCGTCTTTTCAGCTGACAAAAAGCTTTGTGCGCTCACTGGCAGTTCTTCCAACACAGACCTTGAATATAATTGTAGAATTTTAACAGCCCATATTCTTCATTTTATATGAATTATGTAATGAAAAGAAACATAAAACTACAAAATCATCTTCTCTACAATCCCAAAACAGCCATGGTAAAATGTTAGAGGAAATAAGATTCCTTGGCATTGTCCTCCCCATGTCATTTGACACAAGGCTACCCTGAATATAATACACTCTGAGTGAGCAGAGAAAAAAGTTAAAGCCATGCATTTCCTATTTATTTCCGAAAACTGAGCATCCTGGAATATTAGCTACAAAAGAGCACACTTTTGTTTCAACATTTTAATCATTGAAAGAAATATTTCATCACTACAGAAGGCAAAGAGTAAGCACTCCACCTCCTTTCAGAGCAAGCAAATAACTAACACCATTCAGATCTTCACGGGATTCTAAAGCACCCTACAACAGTCTCAAGTCTATGCGGTTGCAGCTACCACCCTACAAAATAAAGTCTGAAACAGTAAAAATAGTAAGTACCCAGCTGAGGATATTTCTATCTCCCCACTAGCTCCATCTTTAAACATTACTCGGGCCAAACTTCAAGTGAAAATAACAGTAATTTGGCCTGATTAAAGAAGTTGTGTTTCAGCAACATATATCCAAATCATACTTGACTTAGCAATGAAATTCAGCTCTCTGAGATTAACAAATGCTTTGGAATAATTTGAATTGGAATTTCCTCTATAAAGCTACTTATGATGCTGTTAAGCATGTGTAAGCAGATTAGTCAAATGGGAATCAGAATCCATGGCATTCTACCAATGTGCCCTGTCTCACTAAGCAGACCTCTATAGCTATGCAACTATTACTCTGTCATTTGAGAAGCTAGACTCCTAATTTCCTGCTAGGTTACTGGACCTTTTTTTTTTTTTTCCCCCACTCAGATGGATGGGGAAAATACACCATTGTTTAAACTGTTTCCTACACCTCCTTCTCTTGGAGACAGATTTCAGATTGATCTTATTCAGCTTTGGAGGTTCAATAAGCTCACATTAGAAGATAAAATAACTATTTAACACAGTAAATTAGAGTTTTTAATCTTCATCTGTTTTAGAACTAGATAAAAGAGCCTAGTCTGTAAGGAATAGAGGTTAAACAAGCAGACTCAATTTCTACACACTTGATTTAAAAAAAAAAGTATAAGACACCTTTCATAAGCATCACTGAGGCGGACTAAGAGTTTCTTTGTGTCAGGAGAATAACGGAGATCTTGAACAATCATGTCACCAATGGCTGCCTGGTGGAAAAGTTAAGGGAGACATAGAAAAACATGGTCATCGCAATATGAAATATTATTTCCTTAACATTTTTTTACAACAAATTCCCTGCTAGAACAGGGCTTATGCAAGGTCTTTTCAAGCACATGCAAGCAAGAAAAAGTAAATGTGCTAAGTGCACGAATGGATATGGGTAGGTGCTAAGAGCTCTGTGTATGTCAACTTGGAAAGAAATTTGGGGACCTAGAAGAGCACAAGGACACTGGATTGCCCTCACATGCATACAATAGGCTGAAAATGCCACTGAAACAAATACTGACATTCCAGTCAATGGTAATGAGAGACAAAAGTTCAACTGCAGCATTTTGGAGAATTCCATTTCCTGAGCTGCATGAATCAGACCTTTAAAGTTTAGTGTTTCAAATTCAGGAGTACATCAAGCAATGCCATGTTGCCACTTTTCAGCCATTTTCATATATAAAACTAAGTGTAGCTATTATAAATGCGCTTCTAAGACCACACATAAGATTCTTTTTTTACCTTTATTAACTCTTCTACTTCCTGAAGTACCTGAAGAAAAAAAAAAAGAAAAGAAAAGAAAAAAGCCAACACCACTGTTAAAAATGGAACATACATTTGTATATATCCATCCAACTATATATGGACAGATAAACTTACATACACATACAAACAAAACCACATACTTGCCTTGAAAGCCTTTAATGAAAAAAATTTTGACTGACCTGTGGGTAGGTTAAGTAAAGTGGTAGGTCCAGGACAATATGATCTTCCACTTGTCTGGCTTTTAATTCCCCACTCAGTGTCACAAATGTGAGAACTGAATTTGTGTTTTCTAGAGAGAGAACATTGCAACATTATCAAACATAAGAATTTGAATCTAAATTATTATAGCTCTTACAGTAGCTCAGTATATTCAGAAAAAGTTAGTTATGTAGCTAAAATATAATAACTACAGTAAACCTGTATTCTGAGACAAAACTCCCAACTAACTCAATAAATGATCTGCTGAGGCTAATAAACACAGCAATCGCCAGTGAATCTTTCCTGTACATTCCAAGAATGAATGGGAGTTTCTTTTTAACAGAAAGGCCAATATTCCCTATTAATCAAATTCTGCTGTATCTCTCCCAGATTACATTAGCATATTTAGCACTTTTCTTAAACAAAAGTAATTGTAGGGCATCAGAATCCAAGTGTAGGAATCAGACTACAACCTTATAACTACAGAGCAGTTGTAAAAGACATTACCTGAGGTATCTCTATATGTATTCTCTAAATGTTCTGAATATTTAAATTGCCTTTGTTGTAGAAAACAGAGTTCTTCTTAATTAGAAGTAAATTTTCTAAAAAGTTACAGTAACAAATAGCTTGTAAGCATACTTTTTATGTGAAACAACACAGCAGCTGCTGCAAGTGTAGCATGACCACAGAGAGGAACTTCATTGGCTGGGGTGAACCATCGGAGTCCAAAGCAGGAACTTTGAAAATAAAGTTTATTTAGCATTATTAAGTGGAAGAAGTCTATTTCTTCACTTTATCTCAAAACTTTACACAGAGTGATGACACTTCAGTTAATCAAAATGCATGTTTATAATCAGTCTTGGTCTTAAATGCATTTTCAGGGAGCTGTTCTGTACTGATTTTTGGAACACCTACTGCTTTTGAGTCAGGTCAACAACAGGAGCCTGCTACTAACAGAGGAAAGCTACTTTGTTCAAGAGCAAAGGCGCTGCAGAGCAGAAATGCCTGCTCGCCTGGGAACTCAGCCTTTGAACAAGAAGCATCCTTGAGAAGCTCAGCTGGCATTTTGAAGTGCTGCTGCGTAGCTAGAAACCGGCGACATGCCGAGATACCATCGGTAAGCACAAAAGCAACAACCTACAACAGCAACTTATAACCCGAAAAGGTGAAAAATTGTCTCGAAAAAAGGGGAAAACATCCCAAGAAAGTAAGAATTGGTAACTGCCACTGGCTGTTCTAATGGAAGAAACAGGAAAGCAGTCTGCAAAAATAAAAACTGGTCTGAGAGAGTAGAAAACATCATCACCTATTGGCCATTAAAGGTGAAAAATAGATATTAATGGCAACTGTTGTCTTCTTAAAGTGGCAGTGTCCTACACTCTCTTATGTCTCTATGATATAAAAATTATTTAATTTTTACCCAAAATGGAGCTTCTCTCTCCAAGAACTTTCTGTGGTGCATATATTTTTCTCTTTCCTAAACAGGTCTGTGCGAACTTTCTATGAGATCATGGACCCTTGCTGGGGACACATGGCTGACTCCAAACTCCCTGACACAGACCATATTTGAAGTGAGACTGTTATTTCACCAGTCCCCCTCTGGGCCCACTTCTGAGCTCAGCTTGGTTTGTCCTCCCACTTCTGGGATGGCTGGGTCCCCATCTGGGATCTGTTTGTCCTCTCTGGAATCTATTTAATGTGCTTGGTACTATATATCTACATTCATAAGTATATCTACTGTTATATTATTGATAAGTTTGATTATTGACTAGTGATAAATTTGTAGTAACCTGCATTATATATATTTATTGCTGTTATTATTGATTCCTGCTATACTATTGATTGCTGATAATAATTAGTAATAGCTTGAGAGAGATATACATATATTCACTTCATTAATCATAGGTATACTTGCTAGTAGTGATTTCTGTGGTAATTTGTGGTATTACTTCACTGTAATCAAGTGAAGAATTTAGAAGATAAAGCCTCCACGTATTATGGAATCCGATGACATCACAAAGCACGGATCTCTAGACACCTCCAGGCTGGGTTACCCTTTTGGGTTAAAGATATTTTTGTTTGTGTAATGGAATCTGTATCGGAGCTAGGTCAGTTATGACTTATTTCGCTTAAACCATGAGTCAAGTCTGGTAAAAGCCTCTAATGTATACTAAGCCTTCATTTCACTAGAAATTGTATTTCTATTTGTCGTTTAAAAAAAATTGGAACCCAAGTGCACTATACGCGGTTTCCTGTAGCTTTTGCAGAGTTCTTGCACCATGGAATTCAAGATAATGCTTACGAAAATATATTTCAAGTGAATAATTACCATACAAATACAACTAAAAGGTGCAAAAGAAAAAAAATATTTTAAAAGAAAATCAAACAAGTCTTGTCATTGCCCCTGTGAAAAATTAGTGTGTTAAAGTCAGTCCCCTATCTAATGAAAACAAATAGAATCCCAACAAAACCTAGTGGAAGAAACTAAGGGACATGGCAGAGAAGTGCTCTGAGACAGGGCAGACACAGAACCCAGCTGTGAGCCTGCCCTGTGGCGTTAATGCACTCCCCCAAGGGGAAACTGGGGCTGAAAACAGGAGGAAATGGAGTCAGCCATGACCAACTGGAGACAGACAAGCTCTGCAACCCAGAACACCTGCCTGGATGCTTGAGACACACAGCTGTACTCAAACTGAGAAGGCATTTTGTACTCTCAAAGTAATGTATCCCTAAAATAATGCAGAATTTTAAAAAGATCAAAATTAAATTAAATGCACTGATCACAAACTCATACTCCTGTGAAAACATACTCTTTGTCCAGGAGCCCTTACTACATCAATTAATGCTCCAGAGGCAGATGACAGTCTCATAAACGACCTTCTGAGGTTCCTGGTCTCCTCCCCCTCCCACGACCCCTCAATACCCACACACTCAGGTGTAGCTCAGTGACTACATTAGCCCGAAACAAATGCACACCTCTTCAGCAGCTGTGTGGGTCTGATGTTGCAAACTCTACTCCCATTAATATCAAAAGCACTTGAATGAGAAAGAAGCTAGCATTTAATATGCTGTTGGATATGGATGACTTGAAAATAAGTAAGTGTATTAAGCATATTGGCAAGGTGTTAACATGAAAAATGAAAAGTATTATCACTTCTTGATTCAAGCAATTAGACTATCCCTAAAACAAATTCCAATTTATTAACAATAAGAGTAAGCAATGATAATGACTACTTTAAGAAAATCCTCTTTAATTACAGACACTGTACAAAATCCCACTCCTTGAACAAACAATCAAACGATAAAAGAACCATTTCTCTACATACAGTTCTAGGGCCTCTTTCAGACAGCTGATAACCCCAAAGCTGTTTATCTCTCTTTTCCGCTATGTCGTATCATGGCAAAGGCATGCCAACACGGTAAGTTCCAGCCCCTTGGCTCACACCACCACACAACAGCAAAGCGAGCAGATTCAGCAAACTGATTCAGCTGAAAACTAATCCACAAAGCGATTTTGACTGGACTCTGTATTTTGTCTGATATTTTCTATCTTATCTAGCGTGTCTCCATTTCCTCCCCCATCTTATATACATGCCCTACCAAAGAACACCAATTAAGTCCCTCCACTCAAACCAATCAAATGAGCAGCCTAATGTGTTTGGTTTGGGCAACTTCAGATTTCGCAGTTTTCTTGGAAAACTGTATTTTCTAGTGTTGGCTCCACAGACAGCTTCAGATTTTGTGACAATCTCAAATAATAGCTTAGTTACCCCAGTGATGATTTCCTGAAGACCCAAGCCAGCTTCTACTCACTTCACAGTCTTGCGCGAATGAATAGAGACAGAATGTGCTTATGCTTTCTGCTCATATAAAAAATTGCCTCAGGAGATTATTAGTAGTAATGGAAGTATTAAGTGAAGGATCTTTGCACAGCATTTTTAGGCTGTGCAGCAGAAATACTTTAAAGAATCTATGCGCAAAAGGCTTATTATTATTACCATTATCTTAAGTAAGATACATCACAAGTCCACGATTTTGCTTTGTCTGTCTTACAAATTAGCACCATTCCTTATAAATGCACCCAGAGTGTCTTCCCATTCCCTTGTAAGAGGTTTTGGTGGGTAAAGAGAACCACTCACTTTTGGTAAAGTCATCTCCAGGGTTCAGTTTTCTGATGAAAGCAGTTTCAGAAAGGTTCATTTCTGTTGCGATTTTTTGGTGCAAAGCTTCATCCAAGTCCTAATGATGAAACAACAAATACAATTAAAAGCAAGCCAAAAAATGCAGAATCAAACTTTCTGTCAAATAAATACAGTTATTTCATTTGCTACTACAACAAAGCATAGATTCATTTTTAGTTCAAAATACTTTCTGAGCGTAAAAAAAAACTTTAAGCATAAAATGGGGTAACTAGTTCAATCACTGTGATACATGAGCATTTCTAATATCTGCCCTGTTAGTTCACAAATTCTTGGAAAACATGGAAAATAATATCACCAAAAAAAACTAAACTGTCTTTTCCATGAACACAAATCTTTCTTTAAAGTCATGATTAAACTCACACTGAAAAGTCATTATCAACATCATCTAAAAATAACGACAACTCTCTTTTTATAACTCCGAAAAATCCATGCCAGCAAGAGATACGTAGTAATGGCTAGGGCAATGGCCAAGATGGCTGATCAGTGCTTACGGCTGTACCCCTGATACTACTCTTTGAACAACGGGAACAATACGCTAAGTCAGTAGAAGCTGACTACATTCTGCTCTAACTCCCTGCTGATTTAAACCAGTGAACATTGATCCCAGGATACACGAGCTGGAGCGATTGTGTAAAATTTTACTTCACCTGTCTTCCATTGGTCTTTCCCCACAATTATGCTGACTGGCCAGGTCTGAGAATCTGGTCTTTAAAATATTGAAACGCAAATGAAACAAAGTACTGAGCCGGCCTGGTCAGGTTCAATGTCCGACAGACAAAAATCTGCCCTGCTAACTTTACTTATTTCCCTTAATAACTTTAACCCTTTTCAGCCAATGATCCCATACTAGATATGAGTCAATTACTGATGTGTAGACCTGGACTTGCAGAGCAAATTCTATGCAATGAAACAACATTTTAACTTTTTACAGTAACAAGCATCTCTCTTCAGGAAAATAGTTCTGTTGATTAGATAGTAAAAAGATACTAAACCAGAACAAAGACCAACCAAAATGTTATTAAAAATAATAGAACTTTTATTGAAATACTGCCATCCTGTGGCACTTCTGAAACACAGAAGGGGCTCGTTTTGCCATTCTTGCATTAGTCCCAATAGTTTTTGTAAAGCATCTGCTGAAACCCTGAAGGGAACAGAGAACAGAAATATTGCTCTAGCTGCACCATACTTTCCTGGAGGTTAGAATAAAATTATGAATTAGAACCTCAGCTTTAACTGAATCTCAGTTTTAACTTTGACACTAAAGCCTCTAGCCCCAGGTACTGTAGAAAAAACTTTTAAAACCTCAGCACTCCAAAGACAATGTGCAAATAAGGTGCCCTCAGAATATATTAATGTAATAAAGTAAAATTAATATAAAAATGCAATTAGAAGCTCATAGTTTTAAAGTAAGTTCATTCTGAGAGGGAGTATTTAGATTTTAGGGGGCCAAAAATACCTCTGAAGTGAGATGTTCTGTCATAACTTTAGCTGATCTCGTAAGCAGGCTATATTGTATGAGATCTAGATAGGCTCAGGAACATCCAGAAAGGATTCATACTGTCAGTACGAGGTACTGCCATTGACTGCTCTACCTGCATTTTCATACTTAAAATTTTCATCAAGTGTTACTGTCCAAATAATTTAAGGCTTATAAATTTCTAATCCAGTTTAACAATTTTCTTCAACAGTGTACCAATGAGTACCAACTGTTCAGAACACCCTGATGAGGAGGATGACTACTGTCAAATGCACTAAAACTACCATGCAACTTTGAAGTAATAAAAACTGGCTGTTCAAACTTGACTAAAGCTGAACCTGACACACTGATGGTGAAAGACTTAGATCCAGGTCTATATCCCCCTCTTTCCTTCCATAGAAAGAGGGGAAAAAAAAAAAAAAAAAAAGGAAAAAAAGAAAAAAACCACATTAAACCCCAAACCTTCATTTTAAGATTTATTCAGAAACTACTGAATACTAATTCCATGTTATTGCATTTCCTTTCAGAGATTTCATTCTGAATCCATTGGCTTAAGAAAGTAAGCCATTTCTTTTTGAATTAACTCAGGTAGAAAAAAAAACCCGGTATATTCCTTAAAAAAAACCCAAACAACTTTAAAAAACCCACAACAAATACAAAGCATGCCTTGTATGAAATCGTTCTGATGGAAAGAAGGAGTACCCCTGTACTAATTTCTCCGTATTCTGGAGCAAGAGCAAACTTCACTTGCAAGCAGAATTCCTGAGTAAAGGAAGCAAAGTCTAATGTAGTGTTAAGTGCTCCGGTCAAGTATGGAACGGTAAACGCCATTGCAGTCCCTCATAAAAGTTACTTTTTTTAAACTTACATTTTCAAGCAGACAAACTGCCGCAGGATTTCCAGAAAACGGCTGGTTCGTAAAGGCATCAACCGTAAAAACAGGAATTTGCATTGTCGTTTGCGCCTATTTAGTCGCAAGCTCTTTCCTGCAAGGCACTCTCTAACGTGTTTTATCCCCAAACGACAGCAGGACTCTAAGTTAATGTTTCCTTAACTGCAGGAGGAGCCAGCGGCCCCCCACCGCCTCGCTTCCGAGCACGTACTCGTACTCAAGCCTCCTTCCACACCCCCAGCGCTCAGCAGCCGATCGTTTTCAATCCTATAAAAAAGATTTTAACCTCCCCTCCTGCACCGCTTGCTACCAGCTCCAGAACTCCCTTCCA
>JAVJGH010000091.1:2794004-2804222 GCA_035590175.1 Aviceda leuphotes
ACTCTTGTGCATAGCTGTGTGAATTTTGAGTAATAACGTAATCATTTCTTTCTTTCCATCGCACAGGATATGGTGGATTTGATGATTATGGTGGCTATAATAACTATGGCTATGGAAATGATGGCTATGATGACAGAATGAGGGATGGAAGAGGTAAAAAAAAAATTTCTAATTGCTTAAAAAGATTTTTACATTATTTGAGTTGTAAGATATATAAGTATTTCCAAGACAGAATTAATGGCTTGCTTTGTTAGATTATTTTGTAAAGAAAGTATGTTTTAAAAAAGGGGGGGTGGGGAATTGGGGAATCTTGGGAAAAGGTAAATGTGTTGCTTAGGATGTCATCTGGTTCAGTGTTTGGGTTGGTAACGTGGAAAGCGTAAACACCTTGTGTTCAGTGGTATAAAGTTGGTGCTTTCAGAAAAACAGTAGTAATGACTTCTGTGTTTTTTCATGATGATCTTACAGGTGTGTGGTTTTGTCTTTTGGGTTTTTTACTAGGCATGGGAGGACATGGCTATGGTGGAGCTGGAGATGCAGGGTCGGGTTTCCATGGTGGTGGTCATTTTGTTCACATGAGAGGACTGCCTTTTCGAGCGACAGAAAACGATATTGCTAATGTAAGTACAACAGGAAAAAGGGCTTTCTGATGCCAAGAGTTTGCGTGTTCTTGTCTTGCCTATTCCAAACCTGGCTAAAGTTCTCAAACAAGTGTTTGATAGCTCTTAACACATCTGCTAACTAAAGTCACAGCCCTTTATGTGAGTTTTACAAAGCTTAGTAGTAAATGAGCTTTTATAAAGGTGTCTGAGCTAAGGTTACCGAAGGAGTCGGCCAAACCATATTTAACATTAATCTCTGTACTCTTTGCTCTTCCATTCCCATACAGGGTGTATTGGGGAGAGAACAGTTGTTGCCATCAGTACCCTCATTTTAAGGCTTTCAGAAACTTAAGCTTAACTGAATATTTGTAGTTTTGTAAAAGAACAATAGCAGATGTGAAAGTTTGATTGTAGTTTGTATGTTTGTTTGTTGACCTGAGACTGATTTTTAGGAGGGACAGGGTGGGAAGACTCTAGGGAGCTGTATTCCGTTGGAGGGGATGGTATCCCATTATTTCTAAGAGATGAGGGTGGCAGACAAAAGCACATCTGCAGGATTCTGGGAATACATTCTTGTGTCAGTATAGATCTGGTGTTTGTTGGGCAAAAAGTTTTCTGGGGATATAAGGCCTCTCCACAGGGGGCCACCATCTTTATTAGTTACACCTATGTGTTACATATGCAGAACTCCATTCTTAAGCTTGTGCTTGTTTTCTTTTTTGTTTGTTTTGTTTTTTTTAAATTGAGCTATATTTTCTTCTGTTGGTTTGATTTTCTTCAGTCTAAAGACCCTCCGAGAACAAGGGCCAAACTTCAGGCTTTGGTTCAGAGCATGTTATTGCAAGTTGATGAGTAGTACTTCCGTAGTATACCAAAGGTTCGTTTGCACCCCATACTGTTTGGTAAAAGGGCTGTTAGTCAGAAATGGCACTGTGTCTCTTCGAGTTCTGTAGCAAGGAAGAGCGGTCTGATTGACAGTCAGCTTTTTTTGAATTCCATAAATATGTCCTTGCTTTGAGAAATTTATTTGGCTCTGCTTCTTTGAAAACGAAGTAATTATTTTCATTTTCCAGGATGGCATCATATTAGGACTTGTTGTTTAAAGCAACATGCGTGGGCATGAATTTTTGTTTGTATCTTTGTTTTTAAAGAAGGCTCCTCAAGCTCTGTAGCTGGAGTTCTTTGAGTTGTGTAACAGTAACAGATCATAAGTGTAGGTCGACCTAATGGTGAAGGTCCGCTATCGCTAAGTAATACTTTGGAAATTAGTAATTAAATTTATGTGGTATGATGCGATGAAATTGATGCAGTGCACCACTAACCACTGGGATGAAAAAGAAGTAATCTGGCTTGAGTTCTGCATTAATGTAATTTTGGGGTTGTGTTTTTTTATTCTTAGTTTTTCTCACCACTGAATCCTATAAGAGTTCACATTGATATTGGGGCCGACGGAAGAGCCACAGGCGAGGCAGATGTGGAATTTGTAACACATGAGGATGCAGTAGCTGCCATGTCCAAGGATAAAAATCACATGCGTGAGTGTTGCGTTCAACTGAAGGTTTCATTGACCAGGCTTTAGCGGGGTATATAAGGGTAAACTGAACAGAGGGGCTTAAACTGCATTTAACTTAAGTTGCTGTGCAGTTAATACACAAATCACAAGACTTTTTGCCATTTCTCACATTGCAAGCTCCTTTTTGTGGGCTTCTGTTACCTGTAAGGTGGGGTTTTTGCTTTGTAGCTCTGCGCTTCTGGTTTCTGGAACAAAATGCAGAATAAGGCTTTTTTGTTTCCTGCAGAGCATCGATATATCGAGCTATTCCTGAATTCAACTGCTGGAGGTGGTTCTGGAATGGGAGGCTATGGCAGAGATGGAATGGGTACGCATCAGTTCTAGACTTAGCGACACTTTGCCAAGTCTAATGAGTTCCGAGTTTGTAACGATATGCTTTCCGCTTTTCAGATCAAGGTTACGGCTCTGTTGGTAGGATGGGAATGGGTAGCAATTACAGTGGCGGATACGGAACTCCTGACGGCTTGGGCGGATATAGTAAGTAAAAGTTCTGTTTTAAATGTATTTCAGGAAACTGTTGCTAACGTCCGTCTTCCGATGGACGATGGGGAAGGGTGGCAGTGGGCTTTGTGGACTGTCTGTGCTGGGGCAAAGGGAAGGAGGGTATGGGTTTAATTTAAAGTGAAAATCAGGTGGGGTCTTACGCATTTTGCTACTGCAGCAAATGCTTGTTTAGAAAAATAGTGCTGAAGTATTGTTGTTTTAGTATAAGTTAAGTCATCTTCAACCAACTGTTGTGTATTACCCATCACATTTTCTCTTTTTTTAAGGTATGTATGCGTGACCTTGTGTCAATTGTTTGCAGGTCGTGGCAGTGGAAATAGTGGAGGATACTATGGGCAAGGCAGTATGGGTGGAGGAGGATGGCGTGGAATGTATTGAAGGATAATAGCCTTGCTTCTACAAAACATCCTGGAAGAAACAGTCTCTGGTCTACTAGACTTTCTTACAAAATTTAATTTCTTTTGTATTTTAAGAACTTTATAATGACTGAAGGAATGTGTTTTCACAATATTATTTGGTAAGCAACAGATTGTGATGGGAAAATCTGTTTTCTGTAGGTTTTATTTGTTGCATACTCTGACTTTAAATAAATTTTTATATTCAAACCACTGATGTTGATACTTTTTATACTAGTTACTCCTAAGGATGTATTACATATTCAAGACTACAGTCGGTTTAAGATGTTGTACTATGGTTCAATAAAGGTGGATGTACTGTAACTCCTATGAACACTGATTCAGTTCTATGTAATCTTGGTGTAGTGGATGAGTTTGAAAAATTCACTTGTTTAAGGGGAAAAAGGTAGATGAATAGATTAGTTGATTTGGTAACAATCTTTCCTAAACCCTTTTGATAAGTTGTATGTAATAATTTTTCAACATGGCGTAAAGCTTTGAAGGCTAAAAGTCATCCTTTGAGCTTTCTTGTACTACCACAATCTACCATTGTCTTCAAATGCCCAGCTGTGTGAGCAAGTAGGGCCCAGGGTTTGTGCCTCCACGCACCTGAGCCATGGATGATGTTTATTTCCATGCTTTGCTGTAGCAGTAGATGCTGCATTTCACAGGTGTGACCTGCAAATCAAACTAAAACACTAGCACAGCTTTTAGCAAACATGAAATGGGTCAAATACTGGTTTGTTCAGAGCTATCCATTTCTTACCTTTTTTTTTTTTTTTCTCACAAACACTGCTTTTGGGAAGAGTGGGCGAGTTGGAAGCAAGTTATGACTTTTTTTTTTATTAAATTATTGTATTTAAACATGGTTCAGCTTTTTTTTTTTTTTTGCTACACAGAGCCGCTTTGTCTGTATTTGTTCACAACTTGACAACCCATTATATGGATGAGCTCATTAGAAGCAAAGTATCTCTAAAATAACTCTAAGCCCAACACTTGTTAAATAACACACAACCTGAACACGTTGATACAACTCTTTGTGCATTTGTGACGTGTAAGATATGTAAGAAACTATTGTTTGAAGACACTTAACATACCTGATGTGTAATGAAAAAAAGGTATTTATTCTTCTGAGCCAGTGTGATCTCCCAAATTAACTGCTTTGTCCTCAATGCCTCCCTTAAAATGTCAAATGTGATCTTGGGTATTGAAAGTCTGTCACCTGTTTTGCTAGTACTGTGTTATATATGTAATAAATGTCTTATTGTGGGAGAGAGGAGAATGGAGTTTATTTCACTAGAGAGCGTGTTCTTGTGTCAAAGTGACTGGAAATAAATAATAGCTGAAAGGGTCATTGGCATAGGGAACCTTCCGAGTACTGGAATGCTCGTGGCTAGGAAGGGGAGGGCAGACGAGATCCTAACACCAGTGATCTTGCAGGGCTTTGTTCTAACTCTGCTCTTAAAAACTAGGGGGGTCTTGGTCTGTTGAAAAAGCTTACGTGTTTCATAAAACTCAGATGGCAGAGGGCAGGACAAGAGTTAATCCAGTTGCTGGAAAAAATACCTTACAGTAACCACTGCAGAGGCTATTTACACATAATGGAAGCATGTGTTTTCTATCAGCGTAGCAGGCATCTGTAAAACACGGTCAGCTCTGTCCCATTTCCTCGCAGGGGTGTGCTTTGTGTTCTGTTTTATGAGAGGGAACACTAACGCCTGTTTAAGACTTACTTGCCTCCCAAGAGCAGGCTGGGAGTTACGCTTTGGGCTGTTCTGTATCACTGAGGAATCGGCAAAGAGCGCGCTGGACTCGGGTCCTGACAAATGACATCCCACTGTGCTGGACAGTGAGTCCCCTCAGGCTGTCTTGTCCCTTCCCGGTGATACTTCACCCTGTAACAAGAGCAGCATTCAGCATCGAACCTCTCCCGGCACTTCAGCAGCGTTTAAATTGCAGAAGAATTGTTTCTGAGAAAACCTATGAAAAAAGATGGCTGGCCCAGCCAGGAAGTGTTAATCACTGTGCACAAAGTTGCATTTGCCTGCAGAGAACGGCTGATGGGAGCAGCTGTGGGATGAACGCTGGGAGTGGGCTGGGATTTCTCCCTTTGCTTTCGGAGAAGCAGGCGCACACACGGTAAGTGAGCCACCGTTGCCAGAAGGTGGGCGCAGCTCCTATGATCCCTGTCTGTGGCAGCAGGAGCGTATTTTTCTCTTGCTTATTTGCCAATGGCCCCAGTTCAGCAAGTCAGAAGTCATTTCCCGAGAAGAATACAAACTATGCTGCTCTGATCCCACGGGAACAGTTACCGTTTCTTTCGATGAACAGAGCAGGTACCCCACAGACCTTCCTATGCTCGGTGTGAATCACAATCTGTCAAAGAACAGGATTTTATAGAAAGACAAAGGTACAGGACTAATAACAGTGTGGTCCAAAAACTGCTAACAGCAGGCCAGGTACGTAGTTTGATGCCAAGGGAAATAAAACCACGCAGAACATAACAGTATTCACTCTTTTGTTCAAGGCAGAAGTTTTACTTCGTGTAAGTAAAAGCAATAATTACTACTCCAGTGATGTTTTCCCATGCAAACAGCAGCACAGAGAAGAGTAAAAGATCACAGTTCAGTAATAGAAATCTAATTTATTGCAGGTTATGGAAATGCATTATATTCTTACTTTAAAAGATTGCCCATTTTTAAATTAATTTTGTTTAGTTGCATACTTTTAAAAAAGTTCCTTGTTAAAGCAGTACAGATCAGCATCGTCTCTACCCTAGATCAAACCCTGCTGCATCCTTACCTGCCCCACGCAAAGCCCACCAGAAAACGCTCTCGGAATACTTCAGGAGGCATGTCAGCAGCACTTGGTCTGTTCCGTCATTAGCACGGTAGCTCCCCACCCCACAGCGTATGCAAAGACTTTCTAAGCAGCTTGAACAAGTCATAAGAAAATACTCTGAATTAGAAGTTTAATATAGTGACATTATTCCAATTTTTAAGTTGCAGATGAATTAAATTTATTTTTCTTACAAAAGGTATTTACAGATTTACAAGTATTTGTTTTGTATTTTACAAAAAGTTACATCAGGTAATTTTAAAAACATTTTTCTTTACAAAAGCTACATAAGCAACTACACTGAGGTGTTAAAAACAACAGCTGTATTAGCTTTTAGAATATTAACCGAATACCTATCCTCAAAAGACAAAGCTAAGCTACACAAAGTGCAAGAACAATTAAAAGACGTGTTGCAAAGCCTCCCTTCTCCTGTCAGCAAGAATATTCCAAGCCCATGGCTGAAGGAACTACCAGGCCAATAATTCTGCTGATGGCTCGTCAGTGCTGACCAGAGCGTGGAGGTGCCATGGCTGAACCCCGTGGCCTGAGAGGCTAAAGGGAAGAGGGTAGACTGGTTCTAGTGCAGTGACACAGAAGTGAGGACAAGTTATCGAAGGATTTATTTGTATCTGCCTATGGGAAGAATAAGGATTTACATTGCAGCAGAAGTTACCATCAGTGAGAAGAGTGGTCAGACCTAAATCTACTCAAAAGTGCTCTGGGGAAAAAAAAAAAAAAAAAGACGTTTACAAACAAACTCTGAAAGTTTGAGAAAGATGATGACCAAATAAGGAAGAACATTCCTGTCCAACACAGAAAGGATGCAGTCCCCAAAATTTAATCCTAGTCTTTTTTGGTGGCAGATTCACTCTGCTTCTAGAGCTGTACAGTGACTACATGTACTAGCTTGAAAGCGTAACTTCCGTGAAAATAATGCAAAGATACTTGTTCAAGGTTACAGACAATGTCAGGCAACAATTTTCTGATGGACATTTCTCTTTTCATGGAAACACGAATATGTCAAATTAATAGTTAATAATTCAGCAAAACGCACCTTCCTTCATCAAGTGCCTAGAGGCACTGTTCGTTACCTGTCTGACAAAAACTCCCCTACACCTGTGACTACAAAGAACAGACTTGTCAGTGCAATATTCTTGGATGTATCAAATCTTGATAATTGAGGGAAAGTAAACAAATATGGTGTTTGGCAAAAACTTATCGGACCACTGCATTAATTGCATTACTTTTTTAAAATACAATTTAAAACTAGCTACTGCGCAGGTTTGCTTCACAACAGCATATCACAGGCACATCCTGCAGCAGAATAAGGTTGGACTTGTTGCAGACTAACCTGTAAAAACAGGTAAGTGTATCACCTTCTCCAAGATCATCGTAACGACTAAGATACTCATCAAATACACGTTAACACTGAGTCTCCTCTATAAACTGCCCTGCTTCTTCCAAAAGAGCTTCTGAGCCATCTCTTAGACTAACATTGTCATCTGTATTTTTAAGACGCGTATTTTGTACGTTTGGGTCTCATTTGCTCTACTTGTTTCAACAGGAAGCAGACAAGTAACTCCTCCATGGTACCTTGAAAATGCAACTCTAAACTGCTTACCTGAAATTCTGGAAATACTGCTGTACATTCTTTAGTTGTTGGGTTTGTTGTTTTCTTTTTTTTTTTTTTTAACAAGATTAACTAAATACCAAAAGGTAATAAATATCTTGTAAAATAATCTTATGGCACATTAGAAGAGCACCGCTGTATAAGTATTGCATGGCAGGAATCACAGACCCGAACAGGCTTTGGTGAAGAAGGCAGAGGCAGTTCATTGTCAGAACAGGCATTACAGAAGATCTCACCACAATTTCTACAATGATGCTAAATAATGGGGAGAAGATTAAAAATTAAAATTTACAATGGAAATAGACTTGGTAATTGGATACCAATAAGCAATATACACAGAGCGATCTAAATCTGATTCCCTCCACTTCTTTGGTCTGAGCATGGAATCAGTTTTCAAAAGATAATTCATCTAAATCCCAATCTATGATGCAATCCTAGACAGACCATGGTCTAGGATTTCACCATAGACAGATAGCTAGCTAGATGGTCTGTCTAGGACCATATATATTTTTAAGTGTTTATATAATATGTACACACACACACGCTTTGCAGATTTCGTTCAATCCCTGGATTAAGAACATATTCTGCTATATAAAAATATAATATAAACAATGATATTCAAGACACTGGATGATTCTGTCAGGTAGCTAATTGAGATTTAACATAAAAAGGTAAAAAAAGATTCCTGCACACATTAATAAAGCATGGAAATGAACATCGCATTTTACTTTACAATGACAATAAACTCATAATTTCTTAGTCTATTGTATGAAAAATGCCATAAAAAGACTTCCACACATGTCAAATTGTAACAGTGCCAGAGCTGACAAGCGTTTGAGATGATGATTCCACAAAGTAGGTTGAATAATTTTTAAGTACATTCCTTTGTGGCACTCCACCAAAAGGCAGTGTTTCTTTTGAAATTAGGGCCCGGCTGCATTGTACCTATCGAAGAACTAGAAAGACATCTCAAAAATAACCATGCATTCATCTCAGCACTGACATTTCACACTGCGCCTCTAAGATAATTAATGTTTTTCTCATAATACATGTAACCAAGTTGGAAGAAATTTCATTAAAGTTTTACCTTTCTTTTGGAGAGAGAAAACTCCTTCTCACATAACTTGCAATGTGTAGCCTCTTTGTCCTTCAACCAAACCTGGCCCTGGAGAGAAAATCACCATAACTATATGTATCTGATGAAGTTAAACTTTGGGTTCCAGGGGACAAGACAAAACAATAGCGCTACATTTACTGCCTGAATTACTTAATGCTCTGAGACCAGTATAATGTGTCTCAAAGACACTCTAAAGCAGTGCAAGACTGCTCCAAAACACTGCAAAACCTTATGAGACAAGACAGAGCGGGAATAGATGCAAAGAGAACATGCTCGAGGTAGTAAAGCTGGTCAATGGCTGAGCTGTGAACAGCAGAAAGGTATCAAAGTCTCAGAGCTGAAGCCCATTTCCCTGCCCATCACATAGGAACAGTCCCCAAGATGTAGGGAAGCAAAAAAAAAAAAAAAACACCACCAGGAGAGTGTCAAGAACTGTTAATTTCCTTCTGTCTAAACCAATTAATTAAAACAGGAATTTGCTCAACAAAACCATTTCAGACACCTTTATTTGGACTGAAATGATACGCAAGGTGACATAC
This sequence comes from Aviceda leuphotes, assembly GCA_035590175.1. NCBI lineage: Eukaryota > Metazoa > Chordata > Aves > Accipitriformes > Accipitridae > Aviceda > Aviceda leuphotes. The sequence continues at coordinate 2,803,203 of JAVJGH010000091.1, forward strand.
CACATGTTCAAACACGTGCAGACAAGATCTCTGCTCTCAAGTGCTCCCTACAGATCTTTAAGAAAGTTCCAAACCTCTCGACATTACTGATCATATTTTATCAGCTTTGGTGCTACAAGTTTACTTAATTACTAGGATGATCAAATATTTACTGATCACTGAGAAGTAGTATATAATTTAAGCTCAGTTGGTTACACATTCTGTCCCAGATACACTCTGTAAAATATAGAAGGAGGTACCATTGCAAGAAAGGTGTCAAAATGCATAGCTGTACATCAAGCAAGAAGAATCAAAATCAAGAGTATCTTTTTCCCCGTGAGGTTACAGGGAGTCTGTGGTTCTCTCCCACTGGAGGATGTCATACAATGAGTCTCTCCTGAGTAGCTGCTGTTGGAGAGAAGTCTTCTCATGCTTACAAAATATTTTAGAGGGAACAGTTGGGGGGAAAAAAAAAAGTTCTCTTCCCTCCAAATACCACTAACCTGCAATGCTTTGTTTGCTTCTTTTATGTCTTCTATTTTCAGCTTTGATCTAAAGAATAAGATAATAATATTTCAAACTTCTATATTGTCAGATACGGTCTAACAACATTAAAAGTTGCAGGTACTTAAAAAAATATTTGCAAAGTACTCTGAACTTTTAGTCAGTATTTTATATTACAGCAGCATCCAGGAGATGCAGTCAGTATCATGCCCTGCTGTACTAAGCACTATACAAAGACAACCTCTCTCCAGAGAGCTCAGAATCCTCTGAATGGCTGTAAATTTGCTTGGGGTTATGTGGATAAGAGAAATTTGTACCAGCATAGCTCTGTGCAAATACCTAAAGCTAGTACACAGCATTAGTACAAAACCAGAATTTAAACTTCTGGACTTGTACAAGACCACATTATGTCATTATGGAGAAACCAGCCTCCCCACAGCCATCCAGTGCCAACCCACTCAGAGCTGACTGAGTCACAGTATAAATGCAAAGTTATTCTATAGGGCATGAAAGTCCACACGAGTCATGGCACAACTA
>JAVJGH010000091.1:2804322-2817598 GCA_035590175.1 Aviceda leuphotes
CCACACGAGTCATGGCAAAACTACTTAGAAGACAGAGATCATTAAATGAAACTTTAACAACACGTAACAATGACAAGAGCTGTGCTCAGAGCTTATTGCTCACTAGAGTCTGAAGGGGTTTTGGTAAATTAATCCCCTACATCCTCTACAGACTTGGCAACAACAGCTTATGATTGTCATACAGAGAATCTTCATCTCTTCAAAGAATGGAATCCACAAACATGCATCCTCACAAAAAGATAAGCACTTGTCCTCCAGAGCTGTTTCCTACTTGGTTTCTTCTTTGGGAATGCCACAACATGCAAACTAGCCAACCGTTTTCAACGCAAAACAACTCCTAATGCCCCCTGGCTCTTTTAAACTAGGATTTTCTGTTCAGAGCACTATAATTACCCATGAGTTTACAGCTACCCCACCAGCCAAAACCAAAAATAAACAGACCTGACCTAACTAGACATATTTCTTTTTTGATAACGGGTTAGGTAATATTGTCGTATACAGTCTAATTCACATGACCACCACCATCCTATTATTTTTCTTAATTCAAGTTTATCTGACAAAAATAATTGTCATCATGAATAACGAAATTACTCGCTCAGCTTGGATGCCAGTTCTTCGAGAGCAGCTTCTTGATCTTGACATATCCTTTTCAGTTGCTTGTTCTTTTCCTGAAGTTTAAGGAACTCCTTAAAACAAAAAATAAACAAACAACAACAACAAAAAACCAAAAAAACCAATTATTCTCAAAATTGTATTTTCCTACTGCCTATAAAACTACTACACAAAGCTAATCTTACTGAGACAGCCAAGTGAATGAATGATCCACCACACTTTGTTAAGATTCCCAAATCCAACTCAAACAGCAACAAGTCAGGATTAAACTCTCTTAGACCCCAAGATTAAACTCTCTTAGACGCCAAGAGATGAAGCGTTTTTGCTTCTGCAGTCCTCTCTAGGAAGAAAATAAAAACAACTGATTGCAGAGATAACAATACTATATAGCCACGTACACCAAGTCAGAGAGAAGCTGAAGCACTTTCTGGCCTACGATGAGAAGACAGTCTTCAATATAACTGAGAAAGGAAAACAAAGATTTCATTTTTCCTTATTGAAAGCAGAGTTCTGATCTGAGGACTAAATAAGGACTAATAAAATCTTTTTCTTAATCTATTTGTGAAAATACATTAATCTAATCTTTCTTACCTACTTGCAGAAATTCTTAAAAATACCATGTCTAAGTCCACAACTAACTTTGCAATCAATTTCTGAATTACTGGTCAAGTTTTACTGCAGAATTTACTTTTTTAAGGGTAATTATTTCTTGGGTCTCTATTCTCAGATGAGATACAGTTTCCTTTTCCTTTTGAAGATCATCCTCTAAGGTTTGCCGCCACTCTTTTTCTATCTTCAAATCTGTTTCCAGCTGAAGCCTATAATATCCAAAACAAACAAACAAACAAACAAAATCACTGTGCACAAGAGTATCATTTTTAAAAAACAAAAATGAGTTTATTTCTGGGTGCAATATACTATTATCATAATAAACAAATTATCAACTTTTTTTCTAAAACAGAAATAATGTTATCAATACCATAGTATTTTAGACATAGGTGTAATAAATAAAACAAAACACTGTCACTAAGAAAATGCTTTTAAAAAGACGTGTATTTAAAGGACCAAGAATATTGCATAATTCTGAAGAGCTGACCCTTGCAATAAACGAGCAAGAGAAGATTAACCACAAAATTCTAAAGTATTTTTAAAACACGCATAAGGCAAAACCCCCTTAACCTTACATAGCTTGTTTCTAAAATAAACCAACTAACCAACCAACCACACTGCCATTGGTGGTGCAGACAATGACTGTATATATCTCTGGTGCTCATAAAGGTTATTTAATATTATACCCTTAGATGTGAATCTTCTAGACTAAGACTTAGACTTTAGACTAAGGCTTATGGCATTTTGAACAGAATTGAAAATAAAGGAGGAAGGACTTTAAATTACTCTTTTTATTGAGCTTTCTACATAGCTGAGGGTCAACATAAAGAGGGATCTAAATTCTATTAGTTTAACCAGAGTCCAGCTAAAGGAATTAGGGCTACTCTGATGAAGGATCCACTCTAGCTGGAATTTCACTATCAGTTTCATGGAGGTGTTGGTGTTTAGAATATTACGGAGAAACCAAAGGATGGAAGCACACTGCTCAACCTTCTAGATCTAAATTGTGCCAACACAATAAAAAGAGGAAAAAATCTGAGAGTAGTCATGCAACGTTTTTTGATGGAAAACCTGTATCCACATTAATTTTCCTGTTTTAAAACCAAAACCATTTTTAAAGGAAAGACTTACATTTTGGGACACTACCTCAGGATCTGGCTGGAAAAGATCAGAAGTGAACATGACCTTGAGGTTTCAGAATTGCAGAATTCTAAGGCTGGGGTCTGAACTGTTCTTTTGCCAAAATCTGCAAAGATGACTGTGGTAGTAAAGCGAACATTTGTCATGACAGTTAAACAAGTTTATTAACATTCAGAGTTGTAAGAAAGGCAGTGTGGGCTAATAAGTGGATTGGAAATCACTAATTTTTAAGCCCCAATCCTTGTCGTACCACAGATTTGCACTGTCTTAAATAATTTACTTGTTATCTTTCCAAACAGGGGGAACACCTGCCCTTACAGGGAGCTTTTTACATTACATATTTATTTAAATCAGTACTGAAGGATTTAACAGGAGAAAGACTAGAGGGTTGGCTGTTATATTACTTTTTAATATTTATAACTCCAGTGGATTTTTATTTTTTACTTCCTGCACAGTGGTAAGTTAAACGATTTCTATCTTATTCATAAGCCTGATCAATTAAACTATTCTTATGCCATTTCTGTTTAAGTTTATACTGCTACATACTTGCGGGTTTTGTTAAAAGTGTGTCTTATTACTACTCTACTACACTATGTATTTTTCCCCACTTATGATAAATTCCTCATGAATTAAGCTGACACTTTCAGACCAAAAATAATGCTGTTCTTTCCCCTCCTTTCAAGCTGCACACCATTTCGGAGGCACCCAAAAGTAGTTTGACTTTCTTGGAATGGTGTCTTTTCTTCCATCTTGCCAGTACCTAACATGAAGATCTTAAGTATTTATATTCTGTTCAAAATAATTTATCAACAACCAGCCTGTATTAAGACACAGAACATATTGCAATGTTGAATGTTTATTACTGTATACTTTTCCAAAAAGGAAAGATATACTTACAGCTGTTTCTCCTTCTGTGAGAATTCTTTCTGTAGACTTTCAGATTTATTCACATATTCCTTTTTAAGTTTCTCATCCTCAGCCTCAGCCTCCATTTGAGCCTTCTCTGCTTGCTGCAATCTGGTGTAATTCAAATCAACTTTGGGTAAAACTGAAGCTAGAACTAGGGTGTAGAGGGTGAAGAAGACAAATAAAAGAAAAATGGGGAAATAGAAACATTTCTAAATAAAAACAAAGTTTGGGGGAAACTCACGAACTCAAACGAGAAATCCGTACAATGCCTAGAGAACTAGCTCCTGTTTTTTCATACAGTAAGAGAGTAATCACTGTAAGTAATCACTGTTTTATTTTATGCTCATGAATAACAGATGCCAAAGCATGAGGATACATATTTTAGAATTGAAGCATATACTTTAATGCTTTTTTTTTTTTCCTTTAGCATATGTTAATGTGTTATTTTTGGAAGCTTTCCCCCCCCCCCCCCAAATACATCCTGTAAAAGTACTTGGCTTGTACTAATCACCCATTAAGACAGGGCAGAGCATGTGTTGTGCAAAAGCAGCTCAAAACAATTCAGGCATAAGGCTGAATACAGAGCACTGCAATCAGACAGAAAAAAAAACTTAACTAGCCTAATACAACAAGACACACCCTGACAGGTCCCACTACATTTATAGAACTACCTCAACTACATCATATTATTAAATTAATTTAAATAATCTGTATTAAAAATAATGCATTCTTACATTGTTTAAAATAGCTCCATACTATAGACAAAATAAATAAAACCAATTAATCAGGAAATGAGGGACTGGGCTTTTTATTTAATCTTTCTTTTCTGAATTCCAGGGGTTTGTTTATGCTTCAGCTAGCACTCCCCTTGGAATCCATTAATTCACTGTGGTTCCTCTCTGTTTGGTCACCTCTTCAGTCCAAAAAAGATGCATGTAATGTAACAAAAGTCAAGTTACTAATATGGAACTTGTGCTATATCATGGCTACACCTGTCTTGATGAAAAGGCAGGAGAGTAAAAACAGCCTGTAAAATACCACTGAATGTCCCCACCTGCTGTGTCATGTTTAAGAAAACTGTTTCAAGGGCCTCTCAGGTAAGTGATGGGAGACATCTGTGATACTGTCTCTCTGTGCTTGATTTCTCACTCCCCAGCAGCTAGTCAAATGCAGAGTTACTCACAACTCCCAATGTCAGCTAAAAAGAAATTCAGTCAGCAATATGTCTACATTTGTGCTTCTACTGATGAAGTTGCACCAGCAGGAGTTTCCAAAAGCTGCCAGTAAACAAGTGAAAAAAGACTGGAATTAAACTACCTTATAAAGTGTGTGAACTCTCTCATTCAACTACACCAGTTGTTTTAAGAATGTTCCCAGTCACATTTGCAATGGTAGTGCACAGAGCACCAAAACATCTACGGAAAGGAAAATACTGGGAAAAAGCAGGGTCAATTCACTGGGCAGAGGCAGCTGAATGAAGCTACACAAGACAGTAACACCAAAAGCAAGTTAAAACTGTCCCGAAATCACAAATTGAACTGGAGTGTATTTTCCACAACCAAGGTAGAAAGGGAGCTTGCTACCCAAGCAACACGCGAGCCAGCCCAAGCTACAGCACCATCCTCTAGACTAGCACCAAGGCTAACTGCACCGCTGTGATTCAGACAAATGCTGGGCTGGACCAAGTCTGCAGCAGGATTTGCAATTCAGATGATACTGAAGCAGGTACTTGTTTGCATAGATGACCGTGAGATGGTTTATGCTCCCATTTCTGCTATGGTCTACCCGTTGTTCTATTCAGTGTATCTGGTTTAGGTTTTCCTTGAGGATGGGAGATACATATTTATTTTTTAGTAGCCAGCCCATGTTATAGGCTCTTTCTGATTCCAAACCAAGGAATAAGGTAATATATTATCAGGAAGTAGAAACCCTTTCTGTATTATTGCGTCCTGCCCCCCTTTTTGCAAACACATCCCCTTCTGCTGAAAAAGACCCTAAGATTCTTCTCCCAGTCAACTTCCCCTCTGCACTTGAGAGCAAACATTGGGAAGCACATTGAAGGCAGTCAGCAGCTAAAACTCTCTTATTTCTGCAGCGCAGGCGAGCAGCAAGTGAAAGCAGAAATATGAGTTGTAAAGACTGCCTAATGATGGGTGGAGGGAGGAAAAAGGGGTTGGGCAAAACCACGGCTTATGATTACGGTGTTGACGTAGCCACAGAGAGGCAAGACCCTCAGCTGACAAACAAGTTAGGCAGGTTCAGGATCTGGGGCCTAAACGTAAATCCTATTTATTGCGATAACTTCCACTGCAGCTACCACGGTGCAGCTGTTCCAGGCAGAAGTCACAGCTACAAAATTTGCGAGAGCGTACTGTATGGAATTGTGCTTTAGCCGTTTTATCCTCCAAACCTGTAACTCTTCCACTGTACAAACTGAACATATACGTTGACACCACCCTCTTTTTTTAAATATATTGTCCTGATATAACACTCAACCCCCCTTCCCCCAAAGTCCTGTCACTCTGTTTAAGAAAATACTGCTAGTTACAACCAAAAAAACCAACAGAGAGCATGCTTTTGGGATAAATATAGCCTAAAAGTGAAAGAAATAAGCAGGGGAGAATGGAAATACTAGTCAGAAGGGCTACTTTTTAAATCTATTAGTACCATAAAGAATAGGAGAATTCACTAATTAGAAACAAATATCATAAAAATGTAGTCAAAGTAAAGATAGCTAACCTTTTAAAATAAACTTTGTTTGACAATTAAGAAGTGATTAAATAGCATTAGAAAACTAGCTTACATTTGCTTACTAATAGTGCAGTTTACTTTTTTCTTTTTTTTTCTTTTTTTTTCTTTTTTTTTTTTTTTTTTTTTTTAAGAGGGATAAAGTGAGATCGGAGATGATGTTCTTTCAGAAAATAAAATAGAACCCAGCTACGATCAGTTACAGTGCAGGATTTCTAATACCACTTTATATTTAAAGTTGTAGTTTTAAAATTCTTAAGTTGTATTTTATCAGTAATTATTTAAACACAACAGATCTGGAGGAGCTTTCAGAATGATATATCTTTGACAAGTTTATACTGGTGCTGAGCTTCATTGCTGGCACATTTGATGAATGACATTGCAATAGTCCTAGTTTGAGTTAACAGATCTTTGTCACTTCATGAATGCAGTGGACAAAAATCAAAGACAGATGAAGGTAGCAAAATAGTAAAAACAAAAATTGGGATAAAGGATAAAAAGAAAAAGAAAAAAGAGGAAAAAAGGATGTCAATAAAAGAATATTCATGTCACTAATTTTTTAAATACATAACCATGTTTTTCATAATCAGAATTAAATGAAAAAAAAGACGTGTCAAACACCAACATGACAGGGCTTATGGATATGTTATATTTTACAATTAAAAAGATCAATGTTGCATATAAGCCACTAAATTAAAACATATGAATCACATTTCTTATATTATGTAACACATGCAGTCTAACCATAATGTAAATTTATATACCAGAATTTTAGTCTTTCACTTTTCAACCCTTCAGTGTAAAAACTCATCATGTCATTGAAAATAATGGTACTTCCAAAACAATGGACAACAATTTTAATAGCTTCAGCAAATACAGCAGTGATCCATGAAGGCATTAAATGTTTATATTAAGCACACGCTTAAGTATAAGCAAGATTAATGCTTTGGTTTCTATTGCATTTCATTCAGGTGGGAAATAAAAAAAAAAAAAAAAAGAAGAGGTAATAATGAATCAGAATTTTTAAACAGCTGAAAGAACAACTTTTGATATCAGCACAAAAACCTAGTACCAGAAGAAAGATGGTGGAGGAAGAAAACTGAGAGATTAAGTTTGTATTTAAAATAAGTATATTTGTTAAAAAGAGAAAAAAAAGTCAAACAGTTACGCACTAGTTAAAGTTTTGGAAAGGTTCTTTTTAAATTTTCTAGATGAAAGTTACATTTCAGTGGCAACTGTGTAGGAATGCAGTAAAATGTAAGGGCATGGAGACATGAATGGAGAAAAACAAAGATAGGCCTGTACCTTTGTTCTAGTTGTTTCATAGTTGCATTAATTTGATTGCTCTTATCCTCTAATCGACCAATTATTTCATTCTTTTCTTTCATAGCATCTTCAGAAACCTGTGTTACAAAAAAGATTAAAACTGAAGTAGGTATAAATTACACTGTTACCTCATGGGGTTTTTTTTTCTTCAGTACCTGAAGGGAAAAATGTAAAAATGGCTTCAGGTTTTTATTCTTTTTAAACATTTAAACATTTTAAAAATGTAGTTGACAGTACTTAAAATTTTATACCTAGCAAATATGTGGGTTTGTACTTTGCAACTGTAGATGCTATTTAATAAGTATTTATATTTATATATTTAATAAATAATACATTAAAAATAATTTTTCATTTTGGTTTCCTTTCTTAGTTAATCATTTTGCAAATCAACTTAAAATTCACTGATCATCTTTTTAAGTAGCCCATTAGAACCTTACCAATAAAGAACTAAGATGCTTAGTCCTGGAAATCACTAAGGTTCTCCAACTCTTATCAAACTACCACATGCACCTAAAAATCTTTTAAGGATTTTACTAACACATCACAATTTTGATTGCTTGCAGAGCTGTTACAACTGCAGCTTGAAGATCTAAATAAAAGGTAAAGCATTACCTTTTATCAACACTATCAACTGGTCCCTAAACAGCAGAGATTGGGAACGATTAAACTGTTTTACTCTGCCCATGAAGTGGATCTGAATGTCATTCAGTGAAATCAGTGTCACCCACAGTCCCCAGAAGCACAGCTTTAAAAGAAAAAACAAACCCTACAGATCCTAACATACTGAACAACATTCTCTTCTTATTTTTCTTTCTAGCTCTATTTCTCTTCCTCTTGTCCAGTGTACTCACAGCTGCAGGTGGAAAAGTAGCATCCTTTGTCCATCATCTCAATTATCTCTCAGCAGCACCCTTATTTTTTCCTCTCATCCTGCCACAGATTTGGCTGGTTTCTTGTGCTTTTTTTGATAATTTATTCCATAAATCAAATTTATGTTCTGCATAAATAATTCACTGCTAAACTTCCCTGGTGTTTGGTCATTTGTTAACTGCATGTTTGGTCTCTGAGATCCATAATCTCCCAAAGCAGCATTGCATTGTTACAGATTTTCTAATTTGTTAACAGATTAAAAAAAAACAAACCATAACTGTAATTAGCTTTCTCCATTTAACACAACATTGTGTTCCAAATGCCTTTCCTTAATTTGAAAGTTCAGATCTCCTCTTTAACACCTCACTGTGTGCCTACATTCTCTTGGTTTTTTATACCAAGATGGTATAAAAAGTGCCATTATCACTAGATATACTATTACTCTCTCTGTTCCACATAGCATGTTCTTACGCCATGATCTTATACTCATGGTCTTTTCTTCTATAAACCCCCTAACGTTAAGTGACTGCCTTAAGAAATTCTTTGTGTGAAATCATGCTTATATCAGTAATGTTCCAAAACCGACAAGCTGACCTAAGAAGCCGAAAGAAAGCAAAAATTAAGGAAACAGCAGTATTTAACTAAACAAAATGGTAATGCATCTCTCACACCAAAGTCGTTTCATCAGTTTTGTTAAAGATTGTTCCTTTACCTGCAGTTTTTGGTACATTTCCATGTTAATTGCTTTAACTTCATCAAGCTGCTGTCGAAGGCCAATGAGGGTATCCTGCTTCTCATGGATGTCCTTCTCCAGCAACTTCATGGCAAGTTCTATCTCATGTTTCATACTAACTTGAACCACTAGCTCATTCTCCATGTCCTATAAAACACAAACACAACGCAACACAGAATATTTAAATAATTATGCAACATCTTATCTCTGTTCTGAAAAAGACAAAATCTAACACTAACAGAGCTGCAGCACCACCTATTTCACCACTTCAGAAATTCTGCCCCTCTTTAACTTTGCAAATTATCCACTACGTAAACATTACACTCTCGTGTACTTTGTGACCAATTTTATTTTTTTTTAAACTTCGGGAGAAGACAACTCACATTAAGAAATTACCCTGCCAGTGTTGCACAGAGTTGCCTAAGTATTAATTACCAAGAGAGAACTAAAGGATTTCTATTTTCACAAGAAAGATTTAGCATACATACAGAACATACAGTAATGCTAACAATTTACCTAAAAATTTCTCAAAGAAAAATCTATTTTCTTTATTATGCTTTAGCAACATTGTTACAGAAATATGATGTATTGATTGCTCCATTAAAAAACCCTTGCTATTACAGGCTGTTAGAGAAAAGGCGATTAAAGTCAATTAAAGGCAGCATCTAAGCTCAGCAAAAGCAAAATCAGAAATATTTATATACTGACTTTTCTCAAGCATAATCTTTTCTAGAAGTGCTGTGTAATTCTAGAGAACACTTACTTGTCGAAGTTGTGATTCTTCTCGAAGCTGTCTACGTGCTTCATTGTACATTTCATCTAAACCCTGCCTAGAGTGTTTGTATGTCTGAAGTTCTGCTTCAACATCCACTTTAGTTGCCTACAAAGATATAGAGATATCTTTCTTCATCACAAGTTTAGCAATTAATAGCATAAATTTAACACTTGGGGGGGGGGGGGGGAACAGCTTAAAAATACATTCTCCAAGCACAGTACAAACATGGAAAGAGCTGTTTCTGCTATGTGGTCAACAGTTTTATAATGAGAATTGAGCAAATCTAGCAAAATAAACATCTGCACTGCAGTACAGTCCTCCTTCAGTAAATCACTCTAATATGCAACTATTGCAGTACTGAGCAATCCAAACATCTGCTTAACCTGTGCTTTTACCAATTATCCTGTAAAACATATACAAGAAGTTACATAAGGAGCTACAAATCACAGCTTGAAAAAAAATGTTCAGCAATTGTATACACGATTACTCCAATTGACACTCTACTGAATAGACAGTTTGCCAACTAAAACACACACTATTTTGACCAGATTTTCAAACAATAATGCCTTAAATGCTCTTAGATACAGCTTACAGTATAAAGAGAAAAGGAAGAAGGGAGGAAAAATAGAAAGAATACAAGGAAAAATGCTACAAAATTTGCATATGGTTATAAAACAATCTAGCATCCTATAACTTCGATATATTTATGTCATTATAAAGGTTCCCAGATTTAATAGGTCCTTTCCCTAATAAAAGATGTTTTAGATTTGGCCCAGCTACTGCTGACTTCAAGTTGAGATATAAGAACATTTGAATGACAACGAACCACACAACACTACTACATTAAATGTAATAAAACTAACATACCTCTAGATGATGCTGTGTTTTCATTAAAATAAGAGTATTTTCACTCCTTAATTGATGGTTTTCTTCTTGAAGTTTGATTATATTGTTTTTGGCTATCGCTAACTGAAAAGGAAAAAAAACAAAAAGAAAAAAGGAAAAAGAAAAGCAAAAGCAATGTGACCACTTTTGTGAGCAGAAAGGAAGAAAAATGCGTTCTGACCAATGCAAGACCAAGATATTCTCTGGTCTATTCTTGCATTCTACCAAACAAAGGTTTAACTAATTTTAAAGAAAACATAAAGCTCCTGGGTTTAGTAATGAGTCACTTTCATGACACAACAGAGTACATATTCACAATATTTCATTATATCATGTCTGGTAAAGAATATGCTTTCTTTTCATTGCTTCATTATGACTTAGAGACCCTTTCCTCATCCTAAACTTTTTCTTTCTATTTGGATTCAAATATATCCAGTTTTGTTCTGTCTCGGACATCTTAACGTATCATATGGAGCAATTTTCATAAGAAAACCTCTCCCAGATGAAAAGAATACATATTTACAGAAGAGGAAACATTATAACTGGGCCCTACAGTATACACCTTAATGTCAGGATTATAAACCAGCTGATCAAAATAGGTAGACAGCTGGGCTGAAGGCTTGTAAAGGAACGAGAATACTCTGAGAATTAACACTCAGAAAAAATGTTTTCCTTCTATCTGGATACATTAACACCCAGAGTGACCTAGCTATTCCTTCAACAGCTGAATTTACACATCTCAATTTTCAACTTCATTAACTATTTCTCAAGCAGCTCAGATTAAAAAAAAAATTTTAAAAAATTGTGCTCTCTCTTACAAAGCGAAAAATACTGTAATCTAGTCAAGCATCAAAGATAACTAGAAATATAGGACATAAATACAAAATGAGAGCTAGACAAGTCTAAAAATTATATATAAGCATATGGTAAATAAGCAAGAAACAATCCTCTGGCTAAAGCTGAGAATGGTAACAGAAATTGCTTGGTGAACTACTTTCTGTTTCTTTGTAGCAAGTGGTGTCATCCATTATGGACTAGTCATCTGCACAAAATCAGAATGACAGCTGGCATTAGGAAAGGCTTCTCTTCTGGTTTTGTCCAAAGTGGGAAATAGCGATGTTCTACAGAATTAATTTACTGATGCTGCAGGCTACCTAGGCAAGCTGACTTCAAATCCCTGCAGCTACTACACCTTCTCCTCAAGCCAAAATAAAGGTATCTGAACATATTATAGAGAAGTTATGTACATTAAAATAATGTAAGTATACTTTGAAATATAATATTTGAGAATAAAAAAATATCTATTATACATTACTAAAAGAAAATAATACCTCTTCGATCAGTTTAGTGTTTGATTTCTCTAGTGAATCAACTCTTGCATGTAGACTGCTAACTGTGCTACTGAAAGGGAAAAAGAAAAAACATTATTCAAAATTACATCAAAAAAGCTTTAATGCAAGGTACAAGGATTAATGGTTCAGTGCTAAAAGGTCTGCTCCTGTTATTTGAGGTATTCCTAAATATAAGAAAATTAGTCTCCTTTATTGAACATTTATATACTTCTTTCCAACTCCCAATGTCGTCCCTGTCACTTAAACTCCTGGCTGGGTGTGCCTTTACCTGCATTCTCCCTTTCCTTTATCCTCACAACTACATTGTATCCAAACGTTTAATGAGTTCGCTTAAAAGACAGTTTACAATCTTCTTGGGTTTTTTTCTCCATATAACAAAACCATTCTCCCAAGTTCTCTCCCTCCAAAACCCATTTCTCTTATAAAATTATTTGCTTCTCCACATTTTTTGAGATTTATCCTCAGGCTACCTCTTTCTTGATGCTTCTTGACTTCATTTTTAAGTCTCATCAGAATTTTATTCCCTTTTACTACTCTGCGGGTTTTTATCATATCAAACTACATCCAGGCCTTCTCCATTACCTGATCACCTATTTCTAGTGTAAGCACATTTTGTTAAGCTGCACTTCACACACAGAAAAAAAAAAAACCAAACCAAAAAAAACCCCTATTCTGTAACACTGTTTTCTTTTCCACTTATTTCTACTCTGGTGTCCTCAGAAGTTACCAGTTCATTAAGAATGGCAAGGTAGAGGATTTTAGGATACATTTTAGCATGTGTGGAAAGGAACAGCTGACCTGAAATAAAACAAGAGCGTTGTTGAACCACTGGTTTGCAAGTAATTCCATGCATAAAGCAGTGTACAAGAACATACTCGATACACAGGGGCTCACCTGAATTACGACAGCTATCACCACACAAACACCATTGTTCTTAATTGCGATAGTTCCTTTCTCCTCAACTTACTTTCACTTTGCTTATATCTGATGCACTCAGTTATGCTGTCCTGTTGAAGGTTTCTGCTCAGTGTCTGACACAATTTCAAATCAATATCTTTACCCTAACAGTAGCCATATAGTAACTAATCATAAAGATTACCAGCATTAAAAATGGAAAAATATGATTATATTTCAAAAAGGGATCAAGAAGATCAGCTATACTACAGATTCTACAGAATTTCTTTGTGGGTTTGTTGTTCGTGGTTTTTTTTTTTTCTTTTTTAGCTTGTCCTGGTTTCATCTGGGATAGAGTTAATTGTCTTCCAAGTAGCTGGTACGGTGCTGTGTTTCGAGTTCAGTATGCGAAGAATGTTGATA
>JAVJGH010000091.1:2830967-2841034 GCA_035590175.1 Aviceda leuphotes
CAACGGCGCCCCCGGCGGCGGGAGGACCCGCCCCCGGCGCCCCTTCCTGTCGCGATAACGCCTGTCGTCAGCACGGAGCGGTGGGGGGGAGCAAAGAGGGGAGCTGTATTTTGGAGAAGAGGGGGCCGAGAGCGCCAGGGCAGTGACAGCCGTTCTGCGGCTCGAGGCAGGGGAAGGAAGGCTTTCGTACAAGATAAGCTTGAGCCTTCTCCACCTCTCTCCTGTGTCAAAAAAGCTTCCACCCCTAACAGGTTTTCCCAATAATAATTCCTTAACACGGGATAACATGTGTCAGAACAAACGCTATTATGCTAGAAAAATCTTTTGAGGGTAGTACCTTAAAAAGCAGCGTGCTAGAAATAAAAGTTGATCATGTAAAAAAACACAGATTTTTTTCTTTTTTTTTTCATTTTTGAAAAACCCTGGAATTTGAATCTCACCAGAAAACCAAAAACCACTGCAGGCCCAGCGCTCCGAGGTGTTGAACACTAAGCATTTCTCTCATACAGAGCTGGGACTTCAGTTTACCCTTACTGGCCCCTAAGCACTACACTTTGCTTAATTATTCTTCTCAGTCACGTTCTTTCCTCTCCGCTTCTTCAGAAAGGCTAACCAGCAAGCTGTAGAACAAAGAGGTGTGCTTCACCTCACCCAAATTCAGAAACTACACACAAAACAGCACGGAGAAAAAGTAAATTATTACCTGGGCCTGCAATGAAGGAGGAGCGAAGGGCAAGTGCAGTACAGGGATAGAACACAGCCCATGGTGACAGGGCTGCTTCTTACATCCATGATTCCCACCTCTTAAAAGGAAAAGAGGAACTTGTACATTTAAACATTAGACAGTCCTAATAGTCAGGCTCTGATGCTACTAGTCTGGCATAAAATAACAACTTTTTTTTTTTAAGAATCCCAGCAACACATAACACAATAAGGCAGTGCTCAACCTTCGTCTCTGTTTTCCAGCAGTATCAATGACTGTTTCTGCATTAGAAAGCTGGTTTAAAGGCAGCAAGCAGAAAAAGTGGTTCTTTTTACTTGTACAAGATATTCCTTTGATATATATATTCATTAGAATGCAAGAGCATTTTAGAGAATCACATCTAAATTTTGTTTGGGACTACCAGATCAAAACATTGTTTAAGGTGTAGATCTCTGCTCAATCTAATTTTTACCATGCAACAAGAGCAGATGCATTTTAGAAGTAGATAAGGAAATAGAGGATTATTCTGATGCCTGTTTCTCATGCAGATTTGTGGAGGGATGGCAATACCTCTTATTTATTTATTAACTTTTTAATAGCATGTAGATCATTTCTTGGATAAGCATAATTTGGTGTAAGAAAATAGATAAGCTAAATCTTAAGACTTATGTACACATAGATCCTAAACATAGAAACAAAACCACTTTTCTATACAAGGATATGTTATTCCAAAATCTGAAATTTTTACATCACTACTGTAATAAGAGTATATGTTACCCTATTTTCTGATCTTTTGAAAGAGCCAGAGCACATACACAGTTGATGAAGTACGTATTTTCACCTGAAAAAGAGGATATCCTGTCAACTATTCAAATTATTTTTGTACTGTTCAAAATACTTGTATTATATAAAGCAAAAGTATTAACAAAGTATAAACAACTATAACAAAACCAACATCAAATTTTTATTATTTCAAACATTACAAAAGTTAGGGAGCAGTTTAAAAAAAAGAGTGAAAATGCCCACATTAGATATCTAGAAGTTTGCCTGCAATTGTATGCACACAACTACTTGACATCGATCCATGAGAAAACAAATACTAATGATTTTTAAGAATGAAAAAAAATTGATGTTTCCACCAGCAATCTTGGAAAGAAGCTTCTCACAGTAATAGTCTAGAGTATGAGGTAGTATAAAGAAATAACAACAGATCTGTCAAGTAAGGGATATTTTGTATTGTACATATACTACCATCTTTACTAAAAGTACCCGAGCATGTAAACTTCTTAATCATCAAGCTGCATCTCTAGGGATTTCTTGGGTTTTTTTGTTTTTGTTTTTTTTTAAAGAAAATACTACAGATCAGATACACTGAAACTAGAGTTTTACTATGATCTTCAACTGGGCAGCATTTCACTTCAGATTTATCTGCTAAATACATTAGTTCATAAAAGGGAATTAAGTGAATCAACATCATATTTCTCCCAGGTGTATGCAAAATCAAGAGATTAGAAAAGTCAAAGGATCTTCATATGAGAGATTAGCCACATTATGTATATAAATATAAAAGACCTCAGTATTTAAAAAAACAGAAGCTAAAGAGGAATGTGAGGCTTTAAAGAAGAGAAAAAAATTTTTTCCTCTTTTTCTTTTTTTTTCCCCAACAGTACAACAACACAGCTTCTTAATTAGGGATTCTAATAAATGGAATTTAAAATGTAGTTTACATACAGTAAGTCTTTAAAACCAAACTGAGCCCAGAGAACTATGACTCAATGCAGCATTGGTTTTCTCTCTGCTCCTCATCAAGTGCTTCCCCATTCACTTACGCAGGTAACTGTTTATCAAGATAAAAACGAATATAGAAGTAGCTATCCAGTATCTGAAGAAACAGAGTACTTCATATTACTGGTTTTTACAAGTACACCAGTACCAAAATGACCAGCTTAACAATCAGCTTATTAAAGAAATGCATGCTGTTATTTAACTGAAAGGAAACCTTTAAATAATTGAATGTGATTTCTGTTTTGGCTTCATTTAGATTAAACAGTGCACATCAGCGTTCACACCCCACTAACCAGTTATTTACATTAAGCAGCACCAGAAGAAAATATACAAACGCCTGTAAAACCCTTCCATCTTCACAATCATAAAATGTTACACTTGTGGATGCTTTCATGAGCCCCTGCTGGAAGACTGAGGATGTAGCAAGTTAAGGAAGCTTTTTGGTAACATATCACTCACAAAAACACAAAACCTGTTTGAATACGTATTGGTGTTTGCAAAGAGAGCAGCTAACAAGGTCTTTCCTATTTAAATAGGAGATAGAAACAGCCATAGCTACAGCAAACTCAGTATAATGTCAGGGAGTAAGAAAAAATTAATGTAATCTGGAAGTTACATTGTTTTCTATTCTAGCAACATTATTCACAAACCATTCTCTCACCAGATATGTTTAAATGCATGGTACTTCTGAGTAAAACAATCAGTGACATTAAGATGCCAAATAACTAGGATGATAAAAAAAGCAAAAGCATTAAATATTAAAAATTCAGGCCTCAAAATTAAAATAAATTATGTCAAAATAGACTTGCAAATCACCATGGACTTTTATTTCTGCTTTTGAAGACACTGAACATTCTACATCCATTATCTTGATCTCCAGGGGTTTTTTTTGCATATTTAATTGGCATATTTTGTACTGCGTTGCCAGTGTCACAAGCGTAACAAATAATTTAAGATCTTCCCAACCTTATCCCAAATCTCAAGTCGTCAGTCTTGCCTTTCCCCTCTCACAAAACAGTGTGGAGAAAAAGGATATCATCGCCTCAGACTGCAAATGGCAGAGCAGCTTCTCTAAAGGAGGATAGCGGCACAGGGACGGAACACAGCCCACCATGACTAGTTTGTGTTTGGCTCTTGTGATAGCAACATTAAGACGTCGCCAGTCCTTCAGGAGGGCGCCAAGCTGTTAAAGAGATGTAATTTGCTTTTATTTTTCCTACTTAAATCTCAGAATTCAGTGTAGGTAGATGCATTTTGAAAACGAGGTTTTTAACTATTTAAAATTGACTGAAACAAAGTTAATATGTCCAACTTACATTTTCATCATTACTGTTCCTAACAAAAGATACAATTATGACACTTTTGTCTCTTCCTTGGTATTTGTCTACTGTGTTGACTTCCACTCTGTTCTCCTTCAATTTTGCCATCAAATCAGTGATTGTTTTTAATTGATGTCTGTATGGTGATATAATGCCAATGTCTGAAGGCTTACAGCCAGCCTGAATGAAGAAGAAAGTGGAAAAGAATTGTCAGTGCAGTCAACTTGGCATACTTATTACTGTCAGAAGACCATCGAGGATGTTTGGTTTGTTTTTGTTTTTTTTTTTTTTAAACAGTAATGCAAGATATTGTGTCTACACTAAGTTGCTAGTGGAACTCTAGGTATAGCTGGTATTAACTAAAGAAAATAGAAGGTATTAGTTACTGCAAGCTCCTAAGGTTCATCTTAATCTAATACAAAGACAGATATCCTTGAAATCCTCATTTTCTTTCTTTCTCAAACTGTAAGGTGAACATTCAGAACTCCTAGTTCGTACTACTCCTGAAGTTGACTGGATGAGATAAGGAAGAAAGACAAATCCTCTCTCCTCCCTTACAAGAAAGTCCTAATCTCTTAAAAGAATTTGACATCCAGCTTTTTTTTACATCCCAAATCCAACGAGGCAAGGGACAGGGAACTGAATGCAGACCTCAAGCTCCTCCCTATACTGACATGTAGCTAACCTTTAATTTATCCTTAAGGTTATCCCTCAAAGAATATCTCAATATATATAGTAGCCATTACTATAGCAATGTAAAAATGATTAATTATAAAGCTGTCCCTCCGAACAACATAATAAAGTAAAAGATACCTTAATAAATAAGGATGTGAGGACAAGTACTAGTTTAGCTTCTGTCACATTACTTACACCACCTTTTTCTGCATGTTCTGGTGCTGGGACCTTTAAAAAATATAAATGAAAAATAATGACTCTTGCTGTCTACAATTGCATTCTATATTCTGATTACTATCACAAACATGTCACACTATTAAACAGAAAACAATAGAGATTTTTTTATTTTTTTAAGAAGTAAGCATAATAAATGCAAGCTTCCTCATTGTGTCATATGATATTTTTTCCTCTCCTTTCTCCCTTTTTGTATCGCCCCAAGTATGTTTCTTCAGAAGCTTCTCTTAGTTATACTATGAACAGTATACAGGGAAAAAAACACTATAAAGTCAAAGAAAAAAAATGCTGGTTTGGTTTGGTTTTGTGTTTGGTGGGTGGTTTGGGGTTGGATTTTGGTTTTTTTCCTTTATGACTACCACAATACATGGAGTTTTGAGAGGAAGTCCAAAAAGAGATATGACATTATAGACTAAAGTCTCAACAAAACCAGGAGTATATTGGAAAGTGAAACTCCTGCAGGTTCTGCAAACAGAACAGCTGTCTCACACTCAGGATGGGCTTTCTAGGGAAGAAAAGAATTGAAACAGAACAGAAACTCTAGCTTTCACATTACCAATCTGGTATAATCAATAGATAAAGAATGTATCAGCCAGTTTCCTATTGGAACAAAACTCTAGCCCAGGACCAACTGTCTACTTTTCTGTGAAAGGGACAGCAGCTACTGAGGCATTCCTGGAAAAGGTCCCCCTATTTAGTTTAGGCATTTTTAGAAATTTCTCTAAGTCACTAAAAAGAAATGCAGTGTTTCTTTTTATATCATTGAAGAGATTCTATTAGAATTGTTATAAAAAAATGAATCATGTAGAATTTCCTGGAGAGCACAGAAAGAGATTAGGGAGTACAGTATT
Organism: Aviceda leuphotes; assembly: GCA_035590175.1. NCBI lineage: Eukaryota > Metazoa > Chordata > Aves > Accipitriformes > Accipitridae > Aviceda > Aviceda leuphotes. The sequence goes on from JAVJGH010000091.1 coordinate 2,836,535, forward strand.
AATAGGAATCAACATAAAACCTGTTAGAGAGGAAGATAGACTCAATTCTTCATAATCCAGTCACTAACTACAGTGACAGCAAGTACTAGAGACCACAAATATGTACTAATTTATTAATCTTTTTCCACATGCATTTAAACTCTTCCTCATTTTACCTAGAAGTCAGTTTCTTTGCATGCTTCTTACCCACTCTAGAGTTTTATTCTTATGGCAAAAATTTGAGTCTCCATGAAAGGACGCACCTAAACCAACTTACTCCTCCCTCACACACTTGAGTGTATAGAAAGTCTGCAATATTAAATGGAGAATTACAATTATTCCTGCCACTGGCACACAGCTTACACACCACTGACCCTCAGCTACTGGAAATGAGGTCATTCTACAGTTGCAAGGGCATACAGTATGGCTACACACTTTGAGCTACACTGTGTACATGAGAACAAAATTTATAGTACATTCAAAATTTTCTGAAATATTATCCAAATTAAACCTTTCAGCTGCTCTTGGATGCAATGTTTCCAGCAACAGTTGTACCAGCCCAATTGATCAGCTATACTAAGAACATTTTTGCATACTGCACGTTCTAAATGTAACTAGAAAACCATTTTTTAAAGTTACATATTTTACCCTACCTAAGCTGTATGAAGTTTTACACATTGACTGTGTTGAGAACTTGCATCAGAAATACAGTTTTGAAAGGAAAACATAACAAGCTTTACCTTCTCTGTATTCAGAAAACACACAGGTGTGTCTGGATCAAGTACTTCTTTCAACCATGTTTTTGAAGCATCTGCAAGCTCCAGTTTCAATTTTTTTAGGTTGGGCAAGTTAACAGTGGCATTTGACACCTTCTCTGAGCCACATTCCAGTTTGCCTTCATACACTAACATGTTACTCAGTGACATTATTTTACTAAAGATTTAAAAAAAAAAAAAAAAAAAGGCATCAAATCTTGCAGTTTCAATCCCACATTAAAACCCCAATGTAATAAATAAAAGTTTAAAATACCTATTCATTCTGTATTGCACAGTTAATTGGACAACGGCATTTTGGTTTTGTTCCAACCTTTTAAATAAGCTTTCACTCATACCAAGATCTCTGTTACAAAACAAAAAAACAAAAACATGTCAGTCAAAACATCATAAGAGCCTTCCCAGAAATCATGTTGCTAATACCTGCCCAACAACATTTTATCTTACCTTGCTTCTGTATTCAGTACAAGCGGAGGCAGCTGCTGATGATCCCCTACCAGCACAAACCTTTTGGAGCAGAACAGGGGGCCCAGGCAGATGAGCTGGCTTATTTGGGAAGCTTCATCAACTATACAGAAATCAAACTGCTTCTGAACAAAGATGGGATGATTTACTCCCATGCAAGATGTTGCTACCACTGGCTGAAAATTGAGACACACTGTAAGAATAAGATACATCTTATATCCTTTAGTACTACATTTTCCAGGTTAAAAGAAAAATAGTATTTCACATTAAACTAAACTAAAATGTAAGATAAAAGAAGTCAAACTTTTAATCCTCAAAAGCAAACCAGCACACCTTACATACATATTGGCCTCACATAGTCCTGCATCGATTACAAGTGACAAACAAAAAACAGTTTTCAGAGCAGACTGTAACAAATAACTTGTTCCTGCCATGTGTTCAGTGATATCAAGTTCTATGCATATACAATTCATGCCGAAATGACTAATGTAGAAAAGTACGTGTTTTGTTTTTTAATTCCAAAGGGAAGATAAAACAGCAGCAGCACAGTTCTTCCCACCACTGTGCTTCCACTGCAATCCAAAATGACTAAGATATGAAACATTAAGTCACTTCCCTTATAACTTCAGTCATTCTCCTGCAATGCTTATCAAGAAAAAAGTAAATGGCAGCTTTTGCAAAGGTGGCATTTACTCCAACTACCATGAAGATTCTTTTTTTTCAATGAGTTTAATTTAAAGCTGCCACTGACTCAGTTTATCCAGCTCCCATTATGGTTTGCATTAATAGTCACACAGGCAGCACTAATCTTTCAACCAAAAATTAGTGTTTGGCAAGGTCAGGTCCACAGCACACCACTTCCTCTTCCCCATCTGCTGATTGTACCAGTGGCACAAGGAGCACAAGTGGGAGGGAAAACGGGAAAAACAGCAGCAATATGTGAATAAAGATAGAGGAGGTTGCAGCAGGTAATCACCACCACCCACCCACACAAGATTGCAGATAAAAGCACTGGAGTCTTTGAGACTTATTACTTACAATGATAAGTTACTTTGTGTGGACATAAACAATGCTTTTCAACTTTCAGACTGTTAATGTCAGTCATTATTGGCTATAAAGAAACTGAAGTGATGCAGAGATTGAATATCTTCTTCAGCTCGGATTTCTTACAGCAGTAACACACCCTTGGGATACACCCTTCATCCAACCAACCAGAATACTACTGTAATTATTCTTCATTAATTTGCAGGGCTAATAAAAAACACTTTTCTCACCTGACTGTTATAGACTTCTTCCAATTCTGTTACAGATTTAATTGATTTGGACCTGCAGATTTCTTCTTCTGTAAATTTCTGTATATCTGGATGAACCTTCTGAGCTCGCCCCAAGCGCAAGAAACCAACTTTGAATTTGGCTAGCTTTAGCAGGATATTGTCTACAGCAGTGTGTGTAAAACTAGTCAGAAGAACACTGAAGCCACAAGCAGAAAGAATTCTCACCTAATGAGCAGCCATGGGAAGGAAAAGAAAGAGTTATTAGCTCATATACAGGAATCAGAAATCCTATGTTTGACTAGGTAAAAAACACAAGAAGTTTTGGAGGGAGCCACTAACAAATATGACTTCATTTATATCAGTCTTCCTGGCAAGGTCTGCCAGTTAGCTATTGTCAAAGCAGTATGGGCAATAGACCTGATGGTTCTCATAAACAGCAGGCTTACTCTGCATGCTGCAAACAGCGAGAGCTAAGAACATCCATGCACACTCACAAACTGCACTGAAGAGAAGGAGCTGCACTCTAAAGATCTGCACTTTAAGAACAAGTCATGCAGCCCATTCCCACAAACACTGTTCTCCATGACAATTTAGCCACAACAGATTCAGTGGAATGAGCTGATCTGACAATAGCAGCAGCTGCTTGCTCTCCAGGCTCCTCTTTCCCCGTGAGCTGATGACAACTGGAAGCAAGATGACGCTGCTATTTCAAGAAAAACTCACTCAGCCCACAGCCCGAATCCAGTATGCTCCTAAAGTCCATTCCTGTCAAAAAGAGAACCACCAACTAGAGGAGATGGCTAGCAGGCTGCTCTTACCTTCAGCACCATGGCTTGATACAATTTACAATGGATAAATTACTGACTTCCCCAAGGAGTCTGGTTTTTGAGCTGTAACTTAGGATTTCAGGACTTGCTGACATTTGCAGCTAATGAATTTTAACATTGAAGTATCACAGAAGTGATTAAATATCACACTTCAATCTCCTCCCTCCCACATATATTACTACACAAGCAAAAGGGAATCCTACTCCACAAAATACATTTTTAGTTCTACAAAAGGTAAGTTCTTAGGTAAAAAGAAATGTATTTTCTTCTTTGAAGTTATGCAGATACCGGTAGACTAAGTCATGACAATTAATTTTGGACAGTATGCTTTATACACACTTTGTTTAATGCCATCCTCTAAATATCACAAAAAAATTTAAACATCAAGGTACATGATCTTACCAGAGCACATATTGTAGTAGTTTTTCCTGTTCCAGGCATACCCACAATAAGCGTGTAGTCTTTTGAAAGTAGCACTTGTTTCATTGCCTGTTTCTGAGGCTTATTTAGACCTTTAAGAAGAAAAATAAAAATGAAATGTCTACACTTCATAATCATTGTAATAATTTCTAAAGTTCATAAAACAAAACTATAGTTTCCTTCTCCACTAAAGCCCTTAAAGAAAAGAATTGAGCAGAGTAAGTCTGTACATTCTAATGAAGTAATGATATTAAACACAATACACAATACATGTAGCACAGGGTCTGCACTACAGTCTGAGAAATAAATCACTGAAGACATTTTTACTCTTAGACCTTTTGTGACTTTTTTCTAATATCCTAAATGACCACCTCCATATGATACTGTGTATGGGCATTTCTATTTTATCATACCCAATTTCAGTTCAAACATACAGCTCACAGCAAAGGGAAACGAGTTGCACATATAGCGTCATCTCGTTTAGAAGAAACATTACATCAGAGCTCTTTTTCCCCAGTCTGATGCAAATAAGCAGCAGGTGCCAGCTACTTGGACTGGGCAAAGCTCAAGCAAAAAAATAAGTCTTGAGACTGAGGTTTTATAAAAAGGTCTACTTGCTCTAAGACAATTCAGTTGAATTTCTGTTTTTACAGACAACTCTGTCAGAGAATAAATATTTTCACTAAATGAGACACTGCCATACACCTAATTTTTATTTTTTTTTTTTTAAAGAAAAAAGGGGGAAAAAAAGGTGCCACGAAG
>JAVJGH010000091.1:2841134-2853025 GCA_035590175.1 Aviceda leuphotes
GACACTGCCATACACCTAATTTTTATTTTTTTTTTTTAAAGAAAAAAGGGGGAAAAAAAGGTGCCACGAAGCATCACACACTACAGAGCAGCCGGAAAGTCAGCAAAAGTGATTATACAAGTGAATGCTTACACCAAAGCCCTTTCTCCACTCCCTCAAAGTCTGCTTCCTCTATCCCAAGAGCCTTCCCTGTTCCTTCCTTTTGTAAAGGTTAGAGAGATAACGATATGGCACTCTGAAACTGCAAGCTGCAGCAACTAACAGAAGTAAAATAAAGTTATAAACAAATAACTGGTCAGGTCTTCCAACTAGTTTAAGACTATTTTAATCACAGGAAGATATGCAAGGTAAGAAGTTGTTTTTAATTTTTATGGAGAAAACTATCACTGGACCCAAAGTAGGAAAAAAAAACCTCTTATATTTTGTGTGATAAATGCTTTGGCTATAGAGATGTTACTACTAAACAGACAATTTTGGGGAAAGCTACTTTGTACCCTTTAAAATATTTGCAACAGTTTCCTTTGCTTCTGGAGGAAGGACAGAGCTCAAATGCTGAATAAAACGTGGTTTCTGGAAGTCAATTATCAAGTTGCGGAGTCTTTCACTGTGAATAAGAAAAAAAGAAAAAAACCACCAAGAAGAGTTACCAGCTGAGAAACTTCATCTGAAAATATTGAAAGTGTGAAATTAATTTAATTTTTCATACCTGACTGGGGAATCTTTCATCAATTTCGAAAGGTTTTCAAAAGGGACTCCTATACCAAAATCTCCTTCTTCGTGATCCAACCTAAATATGGTGTTCGTGGGGAGCTTTGACAAATTCCTGAAGGATGACAGTAATGTGGACAAAATAATCCTGTTTACAAGCAGTATGTTGATGATTAAAGACTTATTACTAAGTGTTAAGTGATAGGTTCCAGAGGTCCCAGAGTAAAGCAACAGCTAGAAGAAACACACTATTAACTGATGTAAACAAAACAGTCTGAGTAATGAAAGTTACTATTAACAGTAATCACTGTATCCATACAGTCTCATGTTGGAGACATAAGTAAATGGAGTTTGCAAGCATGCTTTTATTCAAATAATCTAGTTAAACAGACAGGCATATGTGCTGACCAAGTATTGGTATTTTTAATCAAGGTAAGAGAATTTCTGAAGGGTACGTCCCCACACCCAACAAGAAGAGTCAGAACACATCAGAGCTTTTTGGACACCTAAAAGTACCCTTCCTGAAGCCAGTTTCATAGTGTCTTCAAACAGATATTTTTCCATTTGTTCTATTACCTGCCCAACAAACAGGAGACTTTTGTCACACCGACTTCTCTAACATAGCCAGTAGCCAAACCAAGTAAACCATTTTCCTGTCCACTCACAACCACTCGATCACCAACCAATAGGTTTGTTCTAGGTATGGCACCATTTCTACGTTGGAAAAAATGTAGATACTGTCCGTCAGAAATTTCCTGCACTTCATTAACTCTGATCAGGTTTCCAACACAATCTCCAGCCTTCTCTCTGAGATATTAGAAAAAGAAATATATTTTAATATAGTATTTCTCTTACAGAGAGTATCTTAAAAAAACAAACCAAAACAAAAAAAACAACCCACAAGTAACAAAACTATACCACCCACAACCAACCACCAAAACCAATATACAAAAAACAAAACAAAAAAATCCCCAAAGCAACAAAAATACCAACAACCCAAACACACATAACAAGAACAAGGAAGATTAAACAGTCACTTTACAATAGCCACTTTGACCAGAAAAGGATTGTAAAAATATGTAGAACCCTTGTACTTGTTCCAAAAACAGACTCTCATGTTCAGCCTAAAGTTATCTATAACTTCCTGTTAAAAGCCGAATACCGATCGGATGTCTGAATCCACCTCAGTAAGATGTTCCATATTTGCTTACAGAGTTGTTTGTTTCGCTTAAAACAACTCAGCTACATTTCATTTCTACAGATGCCTTGAAATGGGCCTACGAACCACCCATTATTTTTTCCACAGCTGCTGGACTAGGTGATGTATAATAACATGCTACTTCAGCCAACAAGAGCCCTTAGTCTGCTTTTATCCACGTTCATAGCCACACCTAGGATTATGGTCCAAAAGGCATCATTGTTTGTCAAGTAAACCCTCAGGAAACCAGCGCAATCAGCTGGGCTCACAGTCAGCACCCAGCCTCAGCCCCCAGAGACACAAACAAAAAAGAATTATACCACTTCTGCTACTGAATACTGAGGCTGCAGTTTGCTGCTTCTTATGTGTGACTTAACAACAACAAAAAAACAAATATCATATTGCAAATACAAAAACAGTAAATTGGCTAATGTCTCCATTAGGTCACATCTCAGAAAAAGCTACCTATGCAAATAGCATATTTGATTATTTCTACAAGCACTAGAAAACATCCAGTTTTCCTTGTAGTGAAAACATAAGTTGACAATGCCTCATTTCCAGTTACTGAAGGGAGAATCGTTTGTACCAGGTTAGAAGTTACATCTTACCTTTCCAAAGAAGGTATCATCCATATATCTTTATATCCCTTTTTACCCTCTCCACTTTGCAGCTCCAAGGTTAACATTAGGTACCACAAGCTGAAATACTCTAAGTGGGAAGGTTTCAGGTGCTGGGTCTCTCTTTCAATAATGGGTACCATAGCAGGAGGAAGAGACACACTGTCCATCTTTTGTTCTACAGCTCTAGTAGAACCAAACACGGGAAACAGTCAACTTATATCTTTTTTTCTTGTAAGTCTATATGTATATAATGCCAATCTAAATATATACTGTAACACACCAGGTAGATTAATCTATCATCACTGAAGTGAAGTTGAATCTGTATCCTTTGTTCATATGAACAATCTCATATTAGTAACTTTACATCATCTCTGATTCTGAATTAAGGACAATAAGTTAGTCAAAGACCAATTAAAGACATTTCAAAGATGGTACTGTATACATTTAGATAGCTGATCTTTTGTTCCTTTTTTTTGTAACATATGAATACTACACTGAGATTTAGCAAAGCAAAGGGGATTTAATAGTTAACACACAAACAGACTTCAAGACAATTTATCTCAAAACTAAGTGTCAATAGACATTATACCTAATTACATATACAAAATGCAACCAAAGGGAAAAAAGTTAATTCAGAAGCGAACAGCTACCCAGTTAGTAATAATCCTGTTGCTGTAACAACTGAATATTAGAAATAGTATTTCACAAAAACTAGTTTACAAAAACATATTATGTACACACACAAAGCTAGCTCCCTCAACATATACTTTTACCCCAACGATTTTAAAAGCAATCAGGCACTATATTTACACAAGATCACCCCAAAAGCTCTCCTTTTTTAACATATGTCATTTGATCTCTTCAGTATACAATTTCGGTTCTGGTTTTTGTGCAGCATAAAGACAAGATTAAAACTTATAACAGTTTTTAAAATAATTCAATAACTTTTGTGAAAATTTTTCAAATATTTGTTCATGACTTCTCTTTAACAGGAGATACAATGACACTTTGGCAGAGTAGTATCAATGTATCATCACTTGTGTGACACCCTACAGGGAAACAATCTTCTACAGAGTCAAAGTGAAAGAGTTGGTGTCCAGCCATAATTCAGCCTCAAGACTGCCCATTTCAGAGTTGCAAGAATACATCTTTTTTAAAATAATAATTATTATTAAGTTATATCTAACAGAACTATGTTATTGTCATCGTATATTTTGTTGAGACTTATCTCAGATTTTATCTTGCAGAAAGTGTACCTGAGCAAACACATTAAGTCTCTGCGAGATCAGGGACCAGCACTACAAAAATTGTAGTGGGGTCTATGGAACATTCTTTCAGGGTGCGAGAGTCCTCAATAAAGAAATAAGAAACTGTCAGCCACAAAAATAAAATCACAGTATCAAAACCTACAATTATTCAAGCTTGTTTAAAAAACACAAGTCAAATTTCATTTTACCTGCTGTATAGAAAGCAATTGTGTATTTGGGAGCAATATTTACAGGCTTGACTGTCATCAATTACAGGTGGCAAAGCAGCAAGCTGTGAATGCTGTCTTCCCACAGCAGATTTATATGTACTATGTGTTAAGTAGAAGGCCACGTGGTTTCTTAACTTCATTAATTCTGTCAAGAAAAGAACAAACTAAGCTGATGTTTTTGGGTTTGTTTGTAACCATCTCTAACTCAAAAGTAACTAGCCATCAACTTTTTAGTCAGCTAAGAAGTAAGCATTCACATAGCAAAGTCCGATTGGAGTATTAATAAAACAATTAAGTTTTAAACATAAGCTTATTGGAATTAGTAACATTATACCAAGTGATACATCCCTAAGTACAGATATGTTCATGACAGTAAACCTTACAATTATTACTAAAATGTTTCATTTTAATTAAGATAAGTACAGTTTCTGGGGAAGGGGAACAACTTTACCTCTTCGGTCCATGCGAGCTGCAGAAACAGGGTACATAGTACCAGTTTTAAGATAAAGAAGAAATCCAGCTCCAGGATCTACTCTCCGTTCTAAATTCATCAATGTATACAGAATAACCTGCAAACATTATATATAAGCATATTACAACACATTAAAAATAAAATACATTGCAAGCTGTATTTAGTTTTTCCATGATTTATATGGTTACGCAGCCACTACTATCACAAGTAATCTAGAAGCCATAAGTAGTAAGCACTTGATGAAGGATTTCAACTAAAAAGGCACCTTCCTTAACAAAAGCTTGTAAAAAGGCTACTACCTCTAGATCAGGCCAGCTATCTGGAAAGATTTACAACACTAATTCCTGAAGCAGTCTGCCTCAATCTAATACTTGAATGTAGTAAGGAGAGACTAAAGAACAGATATGTCAGGATAAAAACTATAAACGTGTCTGAAGGTGGTAAATGTATATAATTCTCACTCCTCGGTTCACTTCCATTTTACATCAGCAGCTTTGGGCACGCCAGGATCAGCCATCCATAAATCTAGATTACACCACATACAAAGTGTTTCACATTCATAAGACAAAATAGGTCATCTAATAAAATAAAAGAAGTATACATAGCCACTGATAGCGAAATTAGACATTTGGGGTTTGTACCTGACTTCTGTGCTCTATGGAATTAGATTCCTTGCCAGACTTGAGCTCTAACGGCATTATCCTAGACTGTACTCCAGACTGACGATGGATTTTCACCCTGGCTGTAACATCAATCTTTCCCTTCAACCCAAACCTGGGAGACCAGATATTCTCTTCAACGTCTAAGATATCTACAATCTCTACCTTCGAAGAGAAATCTTCTGGTTTTTCACCACTTGACCTAGGAAGAAAATTAAGTCAGAAGTTAACAATTTCCCTTAATTCTTAATATTTAAATATTAAAATGTGTCATAATTAAATATTAAATATTTTCACATTATAGGCACTCTTTAAGCACTAACTTTATTTCTAAAGTGCACCAAGTCTCACTCAAACTATCTTCCCATTAACAGAGAAAGCATCATATAAGAAAGTTACTTTAAATTGCACATTGGCATGTAGTTTTGCTATTCACCCAAATTTCAATGTTAAAAAAGAATCTTAAACTGGTTTTAATAGCTTTTGGCCTTTTCTGAACAACCACATTCTAAACCACTTTGTTTCTTCAAAAAGTTTAATGAGACACACTGGGAAGTAGCATATAGATTCTACTCAGACTTGCCATTTCACTGCAACTTTAACACCCTACAGCTATTACAATTAACAGCAAGAAGACACAAACAAGAACAGGGCAGCAGCAGTTGAGTAAAATCACCATTTCACTAATAAACTGTTATCTTAGCAAAGAATTACATTTGATTAATAAATAGTTTCACATTCTGATTTGTAGTCTTTCACATATTTAGAGTAACTGCTGGATTAGTCACTAGATCAAATATGCTCGCTTTTCTAATTACTAACATTTCTACTTTGTATGACACTGTTCACAAGGACTTTAAGACCAATAAGATTTTTATGTCCGTTCACCCTCAAGCCTTAATGCCTTCCCCAGTATTCACAATGGAGGCTAAACATGCAGCTCTCAAGATTAGCTATTTTGGCAGTGAGGCCACGAATTAGCTCCGTATGGCTGAACAGATTTGCATAAAAAGCATTGTTCTAAAAATTAGAAGTGAACCAAACAAGATATACAATGTAGAACGGTTTTAGCTTTCAATTCTGGCTTCTTACAGTTTTAGTCGCATTTTATTTTGGTTAGCTGGATTGTGCATGAAGTCTTCCACCCATTTAAAAAACGATGGCAAATATTCTTCCACTTCCTGCATTACTTCTGTTTGTTTCACATTTAAGTGATACCTAAAAAATAAAGCCATGCACTTTCAGGAGACAGAAACATTAGATTTGCTGCTGGTACTAACACGATTTTGCCTCAAGTAGCAACAACATTAATGGAAATAACTGTCGAGTTTTAATAAACATCTATGAATTGTAGATACTGACAGACTCATTAAGGTTCAACTCAATTTATTAATTCATAAAACTATAACTGAACATCCATTACAAGAGATGGAAAACACTATATTCACTTCTGAGGTAGTTATTGAAAAAACAGGTGTAGCACAATGGAAGCATCAGCACTGTAGATGTGACAAAACAAAACTAATGGTTAGACTGGAAGAAAGGAGCACCAGAGTCATGAATTTTAAAAAGGCTGTTCCTATGCTTTATACAAAATCGAAAATGTTAAAAAAAAAATTTAAAAGACTATTTGCTTTTTGTCTGAACACATTGATCTGCTACTTGTTCTTCACATACATTTTGGCAGGCTTCAGACCATTTTGATTAGAAAGGAATCATGATCTTCTGCAATTGCTACAGTTACAAATACACAAGAAAGCAGAAGTCTCATTAAACTGAACCTAATCATGTGTCACTAGATAATTCAGTGCTAGCATTCACTGCCAATAATGTCATTATTCTACAGCAACAGAGAAATACAAGTGGGTTTTGCACAAAAAAGTTCATAAAAGTGCAGATGATCACAGCCAGCAGACTTATGTAACTTATTTTTTCAATCTCAACAAATAGTAGCCTACATATGCAAAAAGGAATTGCAAATCAACAGTTTCAAACAGAGAGGCCCGAAGAGACACAAAAGCCTTTAAGTCGTCTTAGCAGTCACAGTTCAAAATATTTACCTTCGTAACAGAACTAGAGTAATAAATCTTGTTACAATTTTAACTTCCAACTCATGTGGGGCTAATGGATATGACGTTGCCCAACATACAATTTATAATATTCTAGATAAAATAATTTTTTTACATGACTTGAATTAGATTTTAATCAAGTCTGCAGTAAAATCTTAAAACTGACAGCCATTCACCTTGCCATTTTCTGATGGAAATATGAAGACTATTTACTTGGCTAGCAGTTCTACCAGATTTGCCCTCTAACTACTGAGCCATTAAGTAAACCGATACAAAATATGAAAATATCAGACACCTCAATGCTTGGTCAGTCACAAGTTTCTAGTTCATCTCCTGAGGTTCTAAATTAATTATGCTCATCACATTTAACTCAGCTTTGGAGATGCCTGGGAATCTAATGTTATAGGCACAAACACTCCAACCTGCTTGACCTGAAAGAAAAACAAAAGCCCCACACATATAGTCACTCTAGGAGCATAGTTCAGATCTATAGAAGTAGCTCAGCAGGGAAGGCAAATTAAATTAAATTATGAAACAAGGAATTATCTTACTAAAAAACACCCAAGTTTCATTAAGTAAGGTCATTTTGCAGAATATTCTCCCGATACTAGCACTACATTTTTTTAATTAGAACTTTGTCTGCTAGTTCAAGTGTTCCTACCTTGTCTTTCAAACATAAAAGACACCTGCAATGCTACTTACATTTCTTTGAGATACTTTTGTCCATACACAATTTTATTTGCTAGTTCTTCTACTTTTTCTCGTGCCAAGTTATTCGTTACAGATTGCTGGAAAATTTCATGAAGAATTGTACCAATGAGCGTTTGGCGCGAACCAGAATCTGAGCCCTGCAACAGATGTTACATAATACATTATATATATACACACATGAAGATTTACGCCCACTTCATGCCAACTCTTCTATAAAATTTCAGGGGTTTATTTGCTGCACATGATGGACTGCACTTATTTAATTGCAAGATCTTTAGAGCTTTCACCCCACTCATTAATATCTATTCAAACCTGGCTGTGAAAACAGCCAAATTGAAATGTGTCTCTCATATTGCTTTATCTCTCATTTTTACCCCAACCCTGATAATGTTAGGATACAATCCCTAGGTGATTGAAAGGTGAGAAACAAAGGTACAGGTTAAAATTAATTTTGAGCAAGTTTTGCCTGTGGGCAGTATTAATAGCAGTATTTCTTAATGCAAATACTTACCTTTACAATCTTACAGATATTATTTTTTGCATGAAGCAGTTTCCTGTGTGTTACCAACCCACACAAAATTATTCCAAGTATCACCAAAACGGCTCAGAAACCCGTCTAACCATCACCAGGACTGGGCTCTGTAGACTCATAAGAATTGACAGCGGTAGTAAGTTATGACCCCTGCATCAGCCACCACCAAACAACTGGAAATCTAATCACCATGGTTTAAGCCCTTACTGGTATCTTTCACAGTCTTGGCACTTGTGGGTTGCACTCACAACTGGTGGATGGTGTTATCCCAGTCAGGACCCTCCGCATTGTCCCTTCCAAACAATTAGTTTATTCCCATCACTCCTCTAATGAAGAGCTGATATGATTTCACAGTCTTAATCTCCTGTACTTAATTTTCCTCTTTCCGTCACAGGCTCCCAGCTACCTGCTTACCGCTCCATTATGATTGCCTTGGCCATTTGGATTTATGCTCCTACCACATCTGGAAGTTTTCCGCAGCTGAAACTGGCAGCTGTTGCTTCTCTGCCATCCACATATCAGCAAAGACACCACCACAAGAAACCTTTCCTTTTTCCAAGTTCCAGCAGCTGGATTCAGATTCCAGAGTTAGCCCACACCAATTCTTAACTGAATTGGCTGATTTTTTCAGGGGCTTTTAACTTGGCCGAGTGTGTTATGTTTTCATATGGTCAACAAGAGACACATCCCTCACAAAGGATTCAAATCCACACGATAAGTGGCAAGAGACTATCAAAAAAGTTGCCAGAATTTTTCTTCGTCCCATTAGCTATATTAAGAATACAGGATTATTTCAGCCATAATTCTAAAAAGAACACAGGAAGTTCAACCAGAGACAGACAGTTTCCACTCTAAATTATTCTGTATTGTAAACATTATGAACAGCTAATAATGACACTTGGCAATACAGCACCTCAGTCAGTTTTAATATTGAGCTTAACCACCAGTCTCAAAGCAACAATAACCCATTAATACACATGAAGCTCTACACTTACCCTAAACCTTTCACTCAGTACTGCTCTTCTCATACATCGAATACTATTTGATATCGTAGTACCAGAAAGCAGCAGGTCTGGGTAAAGAACCAGGTATCCAGAGTGTTCATTTATGACCCAGGTACCAGAGCTACACTCCCCTTCTAAGTGAATGATGTCTCCTGGAACAACTGGAACAGACTCCCTATAATGTAATACATTTGAACAACCATTTGCAAGCTATGGACAAAACGTATCAGAAGTTATACATTAACATATCAGATTCAACACACTTTGAAACAGGAGGTTATTATGATTCTTTAAGAAGTTAACCTAAATAAATTCTGAAAGTGAATAAAGGAATTTTTACCAACAAAACTTTGACAGTTTTTAGTACTGGATCATATATCAGGACAGCCTGAACGTAGGGAAATCCCGTTGACTTCAAGTCAGTCCAGATCCATGTATTGATCCATTTCAGTATCATTATGTTTCATATTGGCATACTACTTTTTCATTAAATGAGATCTACTTTTTACTTCACAGTTCTACTAGTTTCAGAAGCTCCTCAAAATCTAAAAATATTTTTATTTATTTAGAAATTTCAGGGTTCAAGATCCTTTATATTTTTTCCTTCAAGAAATGGGAGTCTTATACTTTTCTCCCATCTTTCAGGCTTGCATGTAAAATGAAAAGCAAAGCCAAACAGCATGTGCATGCCCATGTGTTTCAAAAGACTAAGCTAGTCTTTTCTTCTGTAACACCCCATGCAATGCACAAACACCTAGATTAGAATCCTGTCCATACTTGAAAAAACATTTTCAGTAGAGCTCAAGCTAAGGTGATTTTAACAGACTGTATAAAACCTCACATTTTACAGATGTAGGTTTGTACACTTATATGAGGGTACCTCATTCAGAAGAACTCTTCTAATTGTTGCAAGACAACACTTAAACAAAATAACATGCTTCAAGTTTACTGTCTTGCTGTTTGTTAGCACAAAGACAAATTAAAACTTTAAGGTAGAAATATCCACTCAACACAAATTACGTGACATCAGTTCTCTCAAGGTGAATATCCATTACACTAATATACTGATAATATTACATTAGTTAAAGGTTATTTCAGGATTTCGTATCACTTTTAAGACAGTAAAACTATCTCAAAGGCAACACAAAGAAAATTGACTTAATAAACCAGTATTTCATCCTGTTTTCAGACATCTACATTTCTCTATGGATTACCAGCCATTCCTAAGAATGCACAGCTCTTTATCTTCCAGTGACTGAGATGCTGTAATTGTCAAGTGTTTCTCAGGGTCACTTCCATTTCTCTGTATTTCGCTGACTTCCAACACACGGTATCTGTTGTTCAACCCATTCCTAAGTATTGTGTCAGGGGAGTCGGTCACTTTCTTCTGAAAACTGAAGTAACAATTCATTAATGCAAAGACATGACACTATTTGAAAAGCAAACAGCCAACCCATATACAAGAAGAGGGAAAGCTTCGAGTATAAACCCAGCTCTAACCATCTTCAGTTTTTATATACATTTAGCGTGGTTTTCTAGTTCTAGACAGGTAGAGTGTAGGAAATATCTCTGGTAATGTTTCCACATTGTCTCTTTAGATAACAGGGATGAAAAACAAGCATTTGGACATACAAGACATAAGCAAAGACACATAAATATCAAGTAAGCTGCTATTTATTGCAATTAGTGCTTTCTTTTGGTGAGTTGTACTCATTTAGAAGTTACTATAACTATTCTACAACCCCGTACTTGTGAGAAAGCTTGTATCTCTGAGCTCTGTAAAACACCTAAGAATTCCCAGAACCGCCCAAGTACATCAAAACAAGGAGAACTAACTTCCCTCTCTGCTCCCCCCTACCTTTATGTTGAGGTAAAGGGGACTAGAAAACTAACATTCCAAGTTCAGTTTTCACCCCGGCAATGGCCAAAATTTCAGAGGAAGCAGTCAGGCCAGCCACCCTCCCGACACGGAACGATGCCTGCTAGAGCTCCAGGGCGCAGGCACCGACAGAGCTCACAGCCGGCGCCGCAGCCCGCCCGGCCCGAACACCAGCTCCTAGCTAAGCGGCGGCCGGGTCCTCTCACCGATCGTTCCAGGCAGTCCCGAGCGCTTCCCTACCTCTCCCCCATCCCCGCTCCGGCGGCCCTCAGGAATCCTTCCCGCCTTCCCGCGCCCGCAGCCGGAGAGTGGGAGGGGGGGGGAACGGGAGCTGCCACGTCCATCCCCGCCCCGTCGGGGGATGAAGTTGGTGCCGAAAACAAAAGGGAGAGCCCTCCCGCTGCGGAGCGGCGTAGGGCGCTGCGATGCCCGGCCGGGGTTCGGGGAAGGGGGCGGCACAAGGCGGAGAGCCGGGGCTGCGGGGCGGCTCTGCCTGGCTTCCCCCCCCCCCAGCCCCGCTCCGCGGGGAACCGGCCCCTCTCGGCGGGCTCGCCGCGAAGAG